>CM060894.1:51360000-51740000 GCA_030762935.1 Hymenopus coronatus
AGGTTTTTCTTGTTTTTATTTAACTTTTTGTAACCATTTAAAATTAGGTACCATAAATGGCGGTTATATCACCTAAGTAAAGAATGGTATGGCTAGAAATATATCCGAATATAGATGACTTCAAATGACGACGATCCCCTTTTCTCAGAACTTAATTTTGGAATATAGCACATTATCTATATAAAAGAACATATATATTAATTATTATATTCATATAATAATTGATATATATCTTAGTATATAATTCACCTAGTAGAAGTAACCATAATGTACATAAACAACAGCAAAGAGAAGTTGAACTGAAGATGCATAGAGTTTAATTGTGAAACTAGTCCTTGGGATTTAAAAAAGATAGTGAAAGCTGTTACAAATTATTATATTAATAAGGCTTATCTATTCAAATTTGCATGGGAATTCTTGTAATGGGTGAGAGAGTGGCAAATTAAAGTGTACCTCTTTGTGTGTGATAAATGGTAATGGCAGCGCACTGCAAGACAATGGTGGGTAAGATTTTCTATTTAGGCAACATACTTAATATAACACATCTATGTAAAAAAAATTTAAGTTATCTGAATTTGCTTGCAAATTTACTTAATGTTAGGAAGAGAAAGGGGAGAATGGAAACATACCCAGCATGACTGCATCTAAATCTCTCTCTTTTGACAATTGGTTCCCAATACAACTTTAGGCGCAACCACTGATTTGAAAGGAATCCTCTATTTTTATTTTAGTCTCAGAGAGAAATCTTTTTTCTAGTGAGAATGCTTATAATCCTCTGTGTCCACTAACAGCTAATATTATGGCACAAAATAAAATGCACAAAACCTGCCTATAGTCACAATCTTGGCGGTAATCCTTACCACTTACCCCAGGCTTCACCACTGCTGCATCTGTGAAATTTAAATTTGATTTTTTGCCAAATGCTATTCAGAAAACATGCCATGTATTCAGAAAACATGCCTAGTTCTCAGCATTAATATTTTGGAAAAAAAACATTGTCTTACTTTAAGATAAATACAGTATTTCTGCTTATGTAGGTTTTATTTTGATGTAATAAATACTAAAGTTAAATTAAATGGTTGGCAGCTTCTTTGGATGAATGATTTATTTGTTCTAAAATACATGTAGTGCCGCTAAGAATATTTTAATATCATCTTTGTTTCACAGAGTGTTAGTTCTTGTAAAGTGAACGAATGGTTCTCTGCTAACATGTGAGGCTCAAGTTCAGGAGGTCTGCAGTTCAAATCCTGTCAGGATCATCCTCCCTGAGATTTTAACCACGTGTTCCTTAGGCCTTAACTGGCAAATGTTGGAGATTATTCTAAATTTAGCCCTGGAAGGGTTCCTTCCCAAAATTTTTTTTCCTAAGTATAATTTCATTGTATGTATCAGCAGTGATGCAGTACTTAGTAAGTACAGTGTTAAACACAACTAAAAAAATCCTTGTAAGCATTTTCTGTATTATACTTTTCTGGCATTTATATGGTCTCAGTTGAGCTACATTCTCAATGAAATGCAAGTGCAGATGTAACGTAAGCCTAGGACTTTGCAGCCATGTTATTCAATGTAAGTATTCACAAAGACACATGCAACATGCTATGCAATGCAATGCAAGAGTTTACAAACTCCAAACTTTATCCTTGCATTGCATACATAGAGAAAGAATTCTGTATTCATTCTTCTATGCATTGCCTGCTGTTCAACAACAGACGATTGCAATGCAAGATTTTGCAGGGCTTACTATACGTACATGCTCTTCTATTTGACCGTGCTGCACCATCTCTCATTTCCCTCAAGATGTTTTGACAGTCTCCTTGTGAATCCTCCTTTGATTTAATAGATGAACCCACCATCTACATCTAGATTTCTTGGCTCTCACATATCATAAGACACAAACAGATAATTAACAGTTCATTTAATATGCAGTTTTATAACTTTTTATAGTCTCTATTCAAGCATTATTTTCAATATTTTTGGATAAACAATTATTGTGACATCATTGCTGCAAGCATCAGTTGTTGGTATGTAATTTTTATTACGTGTTTATTTGTAAAAGATTAAGTGAATTTTCTGATATAGAATACTTGATTATGTTGCACAATTTGAAACTTGCTTGGAAGATATCCATGTGTAATTTACAGATCTAGAAACCTGTGCCAACTTCTTGCATTACCGTGTGACAGCATTGTGAATGGTTTTTCTTTGCGCTTGCGCTTATGCTGCTTTGCATCTGCATTTGCATCTCATTGTGAATGTAGCTTAATGTGATTCCTTCAAGATGCCATAATTAACGTATGTTAACAATAATTTATAAATCAGTGAACATTGATGGTGTATGATTGGTATGACTTTCCTCGAAATATAATGTAGAACTTTATAATATATATACACAAACAGGTGATTCAGCATGTGCAAACTATCTTTGTTATTTCTATTATTTCTATATTTGGTCATCTTACTTGTTTTGCAGAGACTAAGCTCCTACAACCTGACAGTATCTGAATTGACAGGTGATCACCAGTTGACACGAGAACAGATCCAGGCTACACAGATAATTGTATGCACACCAGAGAAATGGGATATTATTACAAGGAAAGGTGGAGAGAAGACTTTTACACAACTTGTGCGACTCATCATTATTGTAAGAATTTTTGTAATACATTATTTATTTGTCTTTTGGGGGGTCTAAAATACATTGAAGAATGACATTGAATAAAGGGGTAAAATATTTGTCCAACTGTGCACTAAGTTTCTTAGGTGTTTGACTGTTTGATCAGTAGGTTTCAATCAACTTTGTGTGTGGAGCTTGCAGCATACAACTGTAAATTACCACATGCTCTTTGGAGAGAGGAGTGGTGTGAACAGCTCTTTTACCTATTTGATGCCTTAGCATCTTGTCATGAATTATGTAATGCTTCCTAATAATGACTTATTTATATTCAATAAGAGACATGAGAGATCTTATTTATTTATGCTAAGCTATATACAAGTGAATATGACCGGTGTTCAGCCCTGGCTGGTTACCGGTCATACTCATATTTAACAATAGTTTATTACATCATTTTGTCTGTTTACTGTCCATACCCATTTATTTTTCACTTTGTATAAGAATTGTCCAATCTTCTTACTGTCTTTTTGAAACATTTCAACTACTGCTACATTTCTATTTTAAACCATTTCTTATTAATATACTCTTTTCTCCAAACTTCAGTTCCCTTACATTTAAATAAAATGTGTTCCATATCTTCAATTCCGCCACATATAGGACATTGATTTTGTGGAATACCTTTCCTTAAACCTTTTAGTATCCATACTCCTGCTTTCAGCCATACAATACCTTCTCGCTCCTCTTTATTTGTCACATCTATGTACTTTTCCCTTCCCCATGAATCTTTCATTGGTATATAGAAAACTAGAGATCTCTTTTCAGTTATCTCACTAAATATTTTTTGTATTTCTATATCCTCAAATCTTTTCCTTGCCAACTTCCAGAAGTTATTCACATTGTTTTCTCTTCTTCTCCACATTTCCCCTAACCCACTACTTTCCAAGTTATTTCTGAGACAGTCTACCCATCCCTTGTTCTTTAAACTTTTCTCTTCATATACTAAACACTGTTTTAACAAATTCCTTTCTTCCAATTTCAATATTCTGTACCCAAATTGCAATGCCCTTTCCATAATCTTTCCCTTGCTTGCCACTCTACCCAGCTCTATTTGTGCTACCTGCCTAACGGTAGCATTTGGTAACCCAAGTATTTCTTTGCAAAATTTCCTATGCACCTCATCTATGACTTCCCATCCTACTTCTAATCCCCATACTTCTATCCCATATAGCATTTTTGCCTCAACCACCATATTGTACACTTTTTCTAACCATCTAATATTTACATCAGGTACTTTGTATTTGCAACTTCTAATAGCTGATAAAGCTCCTTTTCCTTTTGCCAATGCAAATTTCTTTTGTTTTTCCCAATTGCCACCACTGTCAATTTTAACTCCTAGATAAATACATTCTCTCACTACCCTGTACTCCTTTTTATTCTCATTCTTCCATCTTTCATACTTGCTCAATTTCCCCCCTTTTTTGAACACTACAATCTGCGTCTTGTCCTGGTTCCGTTTTAAACTCCATTCTTTACAGTAATTATTTAATACTTGCAAGGATTGTTTTAAGCCATTCACAGTATTTGCACCTATAACTAGATCATCTGCAAACAGTAATCCTGGAATCTGAATATTATTAATTATTGGCATAAAGTTATTATTTCTCCCAATGTCTGTTAATACATTATCTATATATAAATTAAATACGACTGGACTTAACTTACATCCTTGTCTAAGGCCTTTCTCTTTTGGATTTCTCTTGTTACAACCCCTTCCTCCACTCTTATACAAAAAGTATTTTCCTTATATAATGCTCTAAGGGTGTCCACCATTTGTTTACTCACTCCTTCAGTCAACAATTTATGCCACAACAATTGAAGCTCTATCCTATCGTATGCTTTCTCTAAATCCACAAAAGCAATGTATAACTTTCCTCTTTTGTCTATTTATCTACCAGTGAGAGATCTTATTAAAGATAGAAATTTCGTCTTTATTAGTATGCCTTTATCAATTCCCCCTTTTTTTGAATTTCATTCTCATGAATAATCCTATTCTTGCCCTGAATACTGAAATTACCACTTCCATTGTTGTTTATGCCGCTTTTCTTCTCATACTTCAGGAATTCACTGATAATACATCCTTCCTCTTTCAGTGCTCACTTAGCACTCCAAGTGTATATTAATCATTTTATTTAATCTTATCCATATCAAGTCATATACTTCATATCCAAATGTACATTATTGTATACATTCATCTGGATTGTATAGCTGGAAAATCTGAGTTCCAGATATCTCATTACTCAGCTTGTTGCTTCCTTAGATTTGTTCCAACAGCTCTGTGTTACGTACTGCATTCAATTTTCCAACAAACTTGTGATCCCGCCATAATAGTAATGTAACAAATAGCATGTACTAACTAACTGGCAAACATGCAAAGCACTGTATGTACATTAGAATCATGTACTGTAATGTGAACTGATTATAGACCATAAAAGACTGGCAGTTTGTGCCATTCAGAGAGTAGCACTCTTAGACTCCATAACAACTATCCTGATATATGGTGGACTTTGAGACAGTGATGTGTTTTAACAATTAAAATTTAGTTGAGTCGATTTTGTAACACTACATCACTTACTTTTTTATTTCGGAAAACATGTTTCAGAAGCCATGTGCTTCCATTGTCAATTCCTTTTGTCGACACATGGCTTCTGAAACATGTTTTCCGAAATAAAAAAGTAAGTGATGTAGTGTTACAAAATGGGCTCAACTAAATTTTAATCCATAACAACTGTTTGAGATGGTTCCCTTTCTCGAAAGTCCCACGTTGTTGGTTGCTGGTTAGCATCCTAAATATGAGACGATTCTCCCGTCTCGATGGTCCCACGTGGTTGGTTACAGGCTGCGTCGTCTTTCCAATCCTGACTAGCATTTAATGGAATATAGTTTAGATTGCATAAGTTTCCCTTTTGGATCTCAGGGTGAGGATAGAAGGCAGTGATTCTGGCGGTAATGTAGGTTGGTAAAGAAAACACAAAGCACTTTTACACAAATTATTGATATTCGTAACTGGGTTGAGTGGCTGGAGAGACAATTCTGCTGCCACCTGTTGAAGAAAGATAACATTATTTTCTCCCAGAAATAGAACCTTGTAGCACAGGAAATACAGTTTGTACGACGGTTCAAAGTGTGTATACTTTTTTTTGACATACCTGGTATTTTTCAGCATGGCGAATTTGTGCCAAAAAACTAGATGAAACTTAAGACTAAATTTTCCTGACAGCCCACTTCCATGTAGGAATACAATATTGTACCTCATAGATTTATTTAATGAAACAGTTTCTGTGAATAACAAGGAAAAATAACAAACCTGTCACTTTCTTACCGAGGAAAAACTCGACGAAGTCAGTGCGATACTGGTAATTGGTAAGACACGTAAGCATGTAGAGCTTTAATTTGAGCAATTTCATTGCTCTATGAGCTGATGCTCTTCAAATTCCTGTTGCTGTCATAAACGCCTCAAAGATTTCCTAGGACTGCCTTCCAAGGCAACACCGATTTTCAAGCTTTTCCTCAGTAAGAATGTAATGGGTTTGTTGCCTTTTTTGTTATTAACAAAACCTGTTTTGTTAAACAGATCACAAGGTGAATATTTTATTCCTACATGGAATGGTCTGTTAGGAAATTTAAGCCTAAAGTTTTGCCTTGTTTTTCTGCATGAATTCTTTGTCCTAAAAATACACGTATATATGCTCGCATAGTGAATATGTAAGCATACTAAACACGTGTAAATACATCCACTAACTCCAAGGTCTACCCTTCATTTACTGTGTATGTAACTTATATCAGAAATGCACGATAGTTGCTTGCGGTACAGGGAGTTGTCGCTCTGGGCTCTGGTCTGGTGGGTGGCAGTCACCTGTCAATGCTACCTGAGAATCCCATTGTTTTCTTTGTTGAGATCAGTTAAGATATTATTGTTTCCTTTGTGGAGATCATCAGTGTAATTTTAGAATCCATGGACATGTCCAAATATTCAATGAATTAGATAATGATATTCTAGTTCAATCAACAGGTTAGTTACTCCAAGTTTTGAAAGTAAATTATAACATATTACTGATATGTTTACTGCGGTGGTAACATACTACAGATGCTCTCTGACAATTCATTCTTTAGTAATTTTCTCCAGGAGTATTTGAAAGGTGTAAATTAAATTGAAAATAGTTTAATCTCATTTGGAAGTCGTTGAGTGTTTATTTAAGTGGTTTGCAATTGAAGTAGAGCATACTCCTAAGTTGGTACTTGCTGTCTAAGAGTTAAATTTTAATGCTACTTTCAATTGAGATTTCTCACCACTTTTCAGGGTCACCCAATAAAGATTGTTTTTGCATTCCAGCATCTAAACTGGCATCTTTCAGCAGAAAAGCAAACCCACATAAATCAATTTAGAACATTCTTAATTTTACATTTTGTTATAATGCTGTCCTATGATATATCCCAGAGTGCTATTGAAACTTTAAACTATTATTATTATAATAATAATAATATTGTGATGGTGATATTAATAAAACTTTTTTTTTTTTTTTTTTACTTTCAGTTTATTTTTTCAACTGTGGCATTCAATTTTTCAGCTAATTCTAATTATAAATATTATTGTTATAGGATGAAATCCACTTATTGCATGATGAAAGAGGACCTGTGCTAGAGGCTCTAGTAGCAAGAACGATAAGAAACATAGAAACTACTCAAGAGGATGTGAGGCTCGTTGGTCTTAGTGCTACTTTACCAAATTACCAGGATGTAGCAACATTCTTAAGAATCAAACATGAAACAGTAAGTTTGTACCAAGCTTTTAATTTTGGTTCTTGCTTTGCAGATAATTATATTCACAATCTTAGTGTCCACATCATCATTAGTAAATAAGTTAAATGCTTTTTGGTATTGATGATTTAATCCTGACGTGGTCTTTATCTATCATCACCTATTTGCAAATAGTTCCTATTTAGGCTTTGTTACATTGAAGTGGGCCATAATGCAAAGAAAGCAATGTTTGTGTCAGATGTAATGTGATTGACAGCAGCCGTGTATGCTCGACTACATGATAATCTAAAGGTGACAAGCTATTATGATCACATTGTCATCATAACCCACAAATACCAACAATAGTAGCTGAGGTTGTTAAGGCACAGATTCATGAATGGTAGCCTTGCAGTACAAATCCAGCCATACTGTCCTCCCTGTCTGATGCTTTTTTCAGGTATTCCTCAGTGTCTTAACTGCCACTTAGGCTTGGAATCTTTTCTTCCCAAATTTCCTTTGTAACATCATTTCATATATCAGCAGAATTACGACCGTGCCTTGTTTGGCTATTTTATTTCTTTGTATAGAAATGTAGGCAACTTAACTTAAAATCAGCATTGCATCATTTAATGCAACTTTTGTATGCCTTTTGGTTTATGCATAGAAGTTACTTGATTACTCTTATTTACATGGTCTTTTCAATTATCATACGCAAGCAACAATAACTAAAAGGTTGTTTAATGAATGTTGGCAGGTTAACTGTCCATTTTTTTTTTAGGGCATGTACATTGTAGTTTATAAGAAAATAACTAGTATTGGATGTTTTAGAAATCCATTAACAAAATAATTAGTCTTTAGCAGTGGTGGCCGCTCTATAATAGCCAAGAGCATGTGAACACCCTAACTTTTGATACCTTGTAGATTTATTGGATATTTTTCTTTGAGTGTTCTTAAATATAATATACATCCAGTAATTTCAAGTCTACAGAATTTAAATCTGCTGCACTGCCGCTCTAAACTGGATGAAATGTGGCATTACAATTGGTAGCAAATCTTGGCTTGTTTACATTTTAAGGAGCTTTTGCACATACCAACTGTACGATGTAATTGCCTTGTGGGCCAAATACATACAGATTGTGCACACTTCAAACAATGCTTGATAACAAAGTTTCTTTTCTCGCACTCTTATCAGCACAATTTTATATTAATAACACCGGTTGGTAGGTCACTGAGGTAGAAGTCAAGGTTGTTAGATGGCAGCATTGTTAATGCTTGTTAGCACTATACTTCTTAATGCAGTGGCTGTAATTCTGTCATCTTGCACCTTGGTAGAGGTAGGTAAGATACATGAGTGCAGGACCTAATACAGCAAAATCCCTTTTTTACATTCCCTGCCATTTACATATTTTTCACAGGTACAAAGCACTCCTGCCATTTGCAACTTTTGAACAGTTGTATTTCCCCACCTTTTATGCCTTTTCCATGTTGGCATCTTTCATTTATCTCTATTTTCTGCTAATTTCTCAGTGCTCAGATGTTGTGTCAGCTGTTACATATTTTGTGTTAATTCACATGGTATTTGTGCAGAAGCCTGCAATTTACTGCACTGTATTGCAGCTATGCATAATAAAATCATTTGCAGCAAAATTGCAATATCATGGAGGTGAAGAAAGTCAATAAAAATGTATTTCTTTGCATGAGAAGTCTGAAATTCTGTGTCTTGTTGATTTACATCTGCAACACATGTTCAGCTGGCAAAAGAGCTGAGATTATCCATCTCAACTGTGAATACAGTGGTGAAAAATAAATTAACAATTGAACTTCATTCTTAACAAAATGATGTTAAAAAAAAAAAGGCATATATATGCTTTTCACTTCAACGTATCAAAAGATGGATAAACTTGTGGCAGGATGGTTTATTTCTATGAGAGCAGCAGGAATTCCAATTGATGATACCATATGAACGAAAGCCTTTCAATCTGCTGCAAAGTTGATAATTACAGATTTTACTGCCTCAAATGGGTGAGTAAATTGATTAAAAAATTGTCACAACATTGTGTACAATCAACTGTATGGCAAAAGTAAAATCGTAAATGTCGAAACTGTACAAGAGTGGATGCAGGGTATTATTTGTGGTTGCAAACTAAATTGACAAAATGGATTTCTTTTACAACATTTTCCTTGAGTTCCTGGTTGGCAACAAAGTATGATGCTAATGCCACAGCAAATACAGGAAGATGCAAGTAGAGAATGCTGTCTTTATGCGCAATAGTGGTATGGACCCAAAGCAAATTACCATAACAGTGATGCCATGTACTATGTGGCCAAAGCATGGTCAAGTATCAGTCCTGTCACCATATCTGTTTCCAGAAGGGAGTATTCAAGTTTGTGGAAGAAGAGTTATCATCTGTCCTAGGAAGAGGAGTTATCAGAGCAATTGGGCTGTAATGAACGAGTCTTGTTCATTTCAAGAGTATGTCACCATTGATGCCGATGTAATATCAGTGGTGCCCATATTAGAAGACGCTGTTTCCAGCAAACTTGAAGAAGTAGTTAACAAAGACTGACTAGGAACTCAAAATACCCACCAGAAAATATGCCATGAATTCAGTAGCTGTTTTGAGACAGTACATTGTGAGTGCCTCAGGAGAGTATGGGGCATTTGATAGTCTGTATGATGTGGAGAAGCAAGTGTAACTAATACAAATGCATAAGAAGCAAAGACAATTAATATTTCAAATTTTTTCAAATAGATGATGTTAGTATATATAATATATATTTATTTTCATGTCTTAAATATTACAAAATATACTATTAAGCGTAATAGTAAATACATTTGTTTTAAAATTTACTTCTTTGTTTTACCATTTCCTGCCATTTACACTGTTTTGCCTCATTCCATTGAAAAGTGTAAAAAGAGGGTTTTACTTACATTTTTATCTTGTACTTATTTTGAGGAGTAATATTACTTTCTTTCAGTTCTTCAAAGTTGAACACCTTTTGTTTCAGGGATTGTTCTATTTTGACAACAGTTTCCGTCCAGTAGCACTGGAACAACAGTACATTGGTGTAACAGAAAAGAAGGCACTAAAGAGGTTTCAGGTGATGAATGAAATTGTATATGAAAAAGTAATGGAGCATGCAGGCCGCAACCAAGTGTTGGTTTTTGTTCACTCTCGAAAGGAAACAGGTAAATAAATTCAGTAATCCGATGGTGTTAATAAATTCAGTATTCTCTGTAAGAAATATATTTATGCAGTATTTGAAATTTAGAGCACATACTTTCATGACAGTTCCTGCATTCTAATAGAAAAACAAAATGGAGAGAGCGTAAATTGTTTTCTTCTTTAGACATTGAGTTCCTCAGGTAAGTGTGTTACATCAAAGCAGTTCATTGAAATTGCCAATTAACTATTACAAGAGAACCTTTCTTCTCTCCTGTCTAGATTAATATGCAATGTGATAGTGATAATTTTTTGTAAAGGATTGACAAAATTGAAAAGATATGTACTGTTTTTGCCTAAAAGTCCAAAGTTTTCACTACAAATGGATATTTATAATTTGGCTATAAGCATTTTCTATCTTTAGTGATACTTGTTTCAAAGAACCTGTCGGAGTGAGACACTTTTCTAATTTTATCCAATCTAAATTAATTACAAGAGTTAAGAGATTTAGGATTCAATGTTTTATTCTATTTTTTTAAATGATTGTTTTTTTATATCTTTGTAATAATATTTATACTGGAAACCCAATTAATGAATTTGTTTCTAACTAATTATGTCTACTAACATAAATTTGGTGGCTGTAATAGTAATAACAATATACACCAGGACAGGAAAATGAAATGAGCTTTTTTATTTATGGGCACTCTTTAACTGCTGTGGTTCTCAGCGTCCCATTCTATGTTGGGTGTGAAAGAAATTAATTTTGCTCAGAGGCCTCTCTATCAGGCTTGAGGTTCTTTTATGTGCTGTAAATCTACAACATAGGACCAACAGCTTTTACTTCCCTTCCAAAGGAAGCCATACTAAGGATTTTTATGCCCGAAAGAATCTATCGTCCTCTGATGGGTTTGAACCCTTGACCTTGGGTATAACCATTACACCATGGAAGGTGACACCAGGATAGGAAGTAAAATATCACATTATTTTTAAACAACCTGCATTGAATTGCAGCATCAACCATCTAACAAGTGACTCCTGGTCTCCATTCCAGTGCTGCAATAATATAATGGTTAGAGCGGCAAATTGCACATTATTTAATTTTTGAATGTGAAAAGAATATTGCAATTTTGTCAAACTAAAAATTGTAGTGGTTAAGCGGGATTTTAATCACGGATCTCCTGGTCTGCATCCAGTGCTCTGATTGCTGAGGTAATATACCGACATGGTATTAAATTCTCCAATTGATTTGAATTTTTCCCAGTAAACCACAGGGAGATCGCAAATTATTTTGAGATGATATATCTCAATGGTGACTTACAAAGTACTTTAAGTCCCACACCATAACAGCTTAGTCGTATTGCTGACACAGAATGTTATGTTGCTTACAAATGTCAATAATCACAAATGTTATATTTCAAAATATGTTAGTTTTTTTCTTTAATAGATATATAAATGAAAGATTGTATAACAAAACATTAATCTGAATTTGAATTCTGGTCAATCATCTAGGAAAGACTGCTAGAGCAATTCGTGATATGTGTCTTGAAAAAGATACATTGGGTCAGTTCCTACGGGAAGGTTCAGCCTCAATGGAAGTCCTGAGGACAGAAGCTGAGCAAGTGAAGGTAAGATTGCACACAATCAGACATTGTTGATACAAGTTTGTTTACCTAAAAGTCGGAGGTTTTCATTACTAATGGATGTTTATAATTTGTCTATAAGAGCTTTCTATCATTGGCCATACTTGTTTCAAAGAACCTGCTGGAGTTACATTTTTCTAATTTGATCCAATCTAAATTAATTGCAAGAGTTAAGGGATTTAGGATTAAATTTTTTTTTTATATCTTTGCAATAATATTTTTTTGTTTTTTATAACTTATACCTTCTCCACTGAATCCTTGCACGAGACAGTTAGGAGTTAAGTTGGTACAACCAAAGAAAACATGAAAAACTTGACTTTTTGAACCAATCTATAACTTATACCTCCTCCACTGAATCCTTGCACTAGACAGTTAGGAGTTAAGTTGGTACAACCAAAGAAAACATGAAAAACTTTACCTGTTTGACTTTTTGAACCAATCACAAAGCAGCATTCCGGTTGGTCAGACAACGAAAATGGATGTAGATGCCGCACTGTTGCAATATCGGCTATTTCCAACCACATGCTCAGTTTGTGAAGTCCAAACACATGCATTGAGTTATTCTATACAAGCTACGTATTATTCGTTATTTTTGATAGTGTTGGTGTTTGTATGTGAGGGAAAATAAGACTTTCACAATTGTAGAGGTGGCCAGACTTTTGTGGGAAGGTGTGGACGTGGCTTCATGGAGGAAGAAAGTGAATCATCTGCACAAAATAATATGAAAAGCACGGAATTAGACAGAATCATCAGTGAATGTGAACCACTGATGATATGTCTTAGTGATGATGACTATGATACTTCCAAGAATGATGACAACAGAGACTTGGATGGAATTGAGCCATTAAAATTCTAAACTGGTGAAAATCACTTTGTTATACCTTTCTCACATTGTAACTAGCTATTTTGCATAGTACTGTTATTTTCAATTAAGATCAATAATAACAAGCATTCATGTACTATGTACACTGTTTATATTCATCTTGACACATGATAGAGACATTTGTAATCGGCTGTTGTTGTTTACTAGTTACTCTGGCAACGTTGCAAAGGCAGCATAGCCAACGATATGTGAAACCACCCAAACTGTCAAGTGCAAGGATTCAGCAGTGGGGGTATAAAATAGTTTTACTCTGACTGAATTATTTTGTGCTCAACCTTCTGTAGTTTAATAATAATGAATTGGAAGTGATGCACTGTGAATATAGTTAATAGTAATGCACTATGAGTCGTTTTACACAAGGCTTCATCAGGATTGTTACTTACACACAGAACTGGTATCACAGGATCTGTCCTACATCATCAGCTATATGATTATTGGATGCAGGTGAGTTATTTGTAGTGGTCAGCTTCTTCTCCTCAGGTGTGAGGGGGGGTTGACAAACTTCAACAGCGAATTTTCTTGTAGCAGGAGACCGAAGTTTAAAATCTGGTTTGAATTTTTTCATATATATATATATATATATATATATATATATATATATATATATATATATATAACTGCTGTTGTTTTGGTGTGCTTATTTGTTTCATGACCAAAGTATTCTTTCAGTCTGATTCCTATATTTGAGTTACATTTTATTAGATCCTTCCCTCACATCTTCAAAATGTGGCACAGATATGTTGATGATGTATTCACCATAGTGGAAAATTAATAGACAATGCGCTTAAATTACTCAACCTACAGGATCCAAAACTATGGAATTAGCAAAAAAATGATAAATTAGCATTCTTAGATATCAAAAATATGAAAAACAATGGAAAATTAAAATTTAGAATTCATAGGAAGGAAACCCAGATGTATAATTACATAAAAGCAAGTAGACTCAATCCAAAAGCTCAATCCAAAAGCACGGGAATTACATGCCGCATTTAAGAACTTGATCAGTAGACTAGCAAAAATACCACTGGAAAAATCTGAATACAATGAAGAGCTAAACCACATAATACATAACAGAACAAAAGAACTACAGACAATCAAAAGAAATGCATTGCAGAAATAACCAAAAATCCCAGAAGATTTTTAATAGTACAGTATAGTTTTAGCACTACAAATACATTCATTATCAAAAATCTCATTAATTCCAGCAACTTAAACAACATTAAAAAGTACAAAAAACCTGACATGTACAGACTGATAAAGTATATATTGGCAGGATAAAAAGAAATCTAGGAATTAGACTGAAAGAACACTTTGGACAGATCGTATGATACCAGTTCTGCTGTGTGAGTAACAATGTTGATGAAGGCTGAGTAAAATAACTCATAGTGTATTACTTCTGTTGTTTGTATTCATTTTATTGATTCTCTATTACTAGGCATTTTAAAAAATGATAAAATGATACATTTATTTTAATAGTAATTTTTTTTACATTAACACCAGTTTATCTAGCTTTCAGAACAAAATCTGACAAAATAACATCGTCTTCCTGTAGATGTGTTATAAAAAAAACACTAATGCAATTGAAAATAATATATTTGCAAAGTAAATGTTTTTCCTTTCTCCTTAACTTAATTGCAATGTGCAAGCCATACTGACAGTGTTAATATTTTGTGTATTTGTACTTAAAACATCCAAGAGATGAATTTTTAGGTTTTAGACTTTTATGTTCAATATTTTCAGTTATGAAAAACATTTTCAAGGTTGTACTTTTTCATAGAAAATAATAGTCTAAGAATAAGAGGACCAATATTTTTTGTTATAAATAATATCGAGCACATTGGTATAGTGGATATGATTATATTTCTTGTATTAACATGTTTTCGGAGGCATTTTATCTTGGAGAAATAGTTATGATCATTATTTTCTTTCAGAATCATGAGTTGAAGGATCTTCTACCATATGGTTTTGCAATTCATCATGCTGGAATGACTCGTGTAGACAGAACACTTGTGGAGGATTTGTTTGCTGATAGGCACATCCAGGTAAGCTTATCATTTAAGTTACATTTGCAGGTAATACTACTTTCTTCACTCTAGTTCAGATTTTAATTTGCTTAAAAATATTACAAATAATGCATTTTATCAATCCTTATCAGATTCTTAGATTCTTTTATGAAACAAAGTCAAAATACAAAACATATTATTCAATATGAGACATTATTAAAGACATTTTCATCATCAATATGTTTCCTTGTAAATGATTCTCCACAACTCAAAAAATCTTTATCTGTGGAGGACTTGTATGTGCATCTGTGCAAATCTCTCTACTGTGATTAAAGATTAACAGCTAAGATGTGACTGTGAAGCTCCCTTTTGTTCATTTAGTATTTTTACTTTCTCTATACTCACTATGTATATAGTGAATAGAGAATGTATTGCACTCCACCAAAAAATTCGATACCGAGATTTCACCGGAAATATATGTTTTAGGGTCCCCTGTATCCAAAAAAAGTATTTTAAGGAAAAGGTCCATGTGTGTGTGTGTGTCCATGTGTCAGTATGTCCGTGTGTCTGTGAACACGATAACTCAAAAACGAAAAGTCGGTAAAGTACCAAACTTGGTATTTAAGTTTAGTATCTTCCAGGGATGCGACAAGAAGATTTTGAGAAAAATCCCCCCACCCCAAACTACCCTTCACATGGAACTTTTTTCGAAAATTTTGATTTTCTAAAAAATGGCTCTAACGATTTTGATTAAAATATTGTATATTAAAGTTATTTACCTGACAAATAAAATGTATATTTTGAATTTTCTGGGAATAGCCTCTGAAGACTACTTTATTCTGGATGAATTTTGCATAACTACTAAACCGTAAGATATGGACAAAAACTTAACACACAAAAAATGTAGAGCATATTAAAACACAATTTATGTTGTATACAGTTTTTTCATGGAGTTGATCGTTTTTGAGATATTCTTTTTTCTTGGTTTCAGCTTTGAAAAACTTAAACTTTTCTCATACAAGAATTTGTCAACTCCTGTCCACACAAACAAAGGAACATCAGTCACATAGCAACCAGCTTTTGGCTTTCACTTTAACCTATGGTACTCCCTTATTTCGCCTTTATTTACAATAAAGCAAGGAATAAGACTATTTCTGCTAATTTTCCTCGATTAACATGAAATAAATAAAAGATAAGCTTATTAACAATAATTTGTTACAGAGAGATAGAGAAAGTCATGTGAATGGAACACATCAGATTTTTAAACTTGAATTGTATGACTCCTTAACTGAAAATATATTTTATTGTATAACTGAATTCTTCGGCATCTATATCAATTAAGTGGTCATTATTTTTAAGATGCACTGTATATTAATGAATTGTAATACATATTGCACAAATTATGTTACTAGTATAATACTTTGTAATGACATAATGTTATCATGTATTATATTTAAATGTAGTTTTGCCTATTGCTGTATATTGTGTTATATTTCTTAATAACAGTGAAACTGTAATAGTGATAATCCATTTTGGCATTATAGTAAGGAATTCCAAGTTTCTCTGTTGTTTAAAGCATACCACAGCATTAGTTTTTTTTTTAAATAAAAATATTTCCTTGTTAATCAAGCTTGAAATTGTAAATTTCAGGTACTTGTGTCTACAGCTACACTAGCATGGGGTGTGAACTTGCCAGCTCACACAGTCATCATCAAAGGCACTCAAGTATATAATCCAGAGAAAGGGCGTTGGGTTGAACTAGGAGCTCTTGATGTGTTGCAGGTACTGCTATACTTATATTGTTTAATCATCCTGTGAATCATAAATGTGTTCAACTTCTTTGCATTTAAGGCGAAATTCATTCACGTTGGAGTACTAGTATGTATGTTATGTAAGAATAAACTGATTTAACATTTTAGCAGACAATAGGAGGCAGCAAAGTAAGAATAATGATAATTGCTGATGTGCAGACTATTGGAATATATATTCAACGAAAAGAGCAACAATGCTACTAACAGAATACAATAAAACATTCTAGATAAGCAAAATAATATGACATTATTTTGAGAACTACAATGACAAGTTTACCACACCTTTTGTGATATATAAAGTTTCTGCTGCTTTGTTTTTCTTGCACATTATAGAACATAACTTGGAGTTGTTAACAAGCTATTAAAATTAATTCCATTAACTGTATACCAGATGAACACAAAGTACGAAAATTCCTTGTAACTTAATTTTTTAAAATTTATTAAAATATTAAATTAGCATTTGTTGGTTACATATCACTTAATATTTTACACTTAGTTTGCAGGATTGATCTTCTCAGATGTAAAGAATATTAAATTTTTGAGTCGAGGTGTAGACATTTATTGTTTCAAGAAACTACAGCTGAAGATAAAAGCAATGGCTTTTGAAACATGTCCTGTTTAAAAAAACAATAAGTGAAGCAATAAATATTTACATCTCGATTCATAAATATAATTTGCTGTCTCTAAGCTTCTACAAATTACTTTATATAAGGAATATATTGAAAAATACTTTCCAAATGTTAGTTGTATCTCCAATTGACCCTACTTTAATTTTAGCCTTTTCAGTTATAACAAGAGAAGTTAAATTTATTTAGACAAAGCTTAAGAAGGAAGCTAAATTTGCCTTATAATTACCATAAATAGAGTGTTAAACAATCAGGCAAACATGATGCTCACTTCAAACACTTGTCATAAAATTAAGAGCTGTCAGTAAGACATAATAGTTTTTCTTCTGCTTCTCCTCCTCTCCGCCTACTTATGACCTGAGGATGTGCATTTTGCAAACTATTTGCACACTTTAAATGGTTTATGTCCAACAGTTTGAGCATTTATGTTTTAAGAAATGTTCAAATTATAGAATATGAGCATTTCATACTTTATGTATATTTCAAACCTCAGTGCAATTCCTATGCAACTAGGTGTGCTGTGCAAATAATTCACACAAAATTGACAAATATCTAAATACATCATAAATTGTCATTTACCCATACTAAAATACTGGACTTGGCTGGCTGATAACAGTGATAATATAATTAAATATATAATTTCAATATTTATTCCAAAAAATTGTTTATAACATTAAAAAAATATATTTGTTAAACATTAATTGCAAAAACTGGTCATCTCCTTAGCATGGTGGTAGTGTTGCTGCTTGCCAAGTGGGAGACCTGGGTTCGATTCCCAGTACCAGCGTGGGGATATTTCCCCTGCTGGGAGACCTGGACCGGGGTGTTCTCAGCCTCGTGAGGTCCCTGGGGGCCTAATTGAGGAGCTACTTGATGGAGAAGTAGCGTCTCCAGTTCATGAGGACCGCATTAACCAGCCAAGGAGGTTTGAGGCACTGACCAAATCTCACCCTCCAATACTGCACCCCATCCATGACATCTGTTATGGACTGAGATGGGGGATGCAGTGGCCGGGTGGTAGGCCAAGGTTCCTTGTGAGCTGTTGTACCTTGGAGTTTAATTGCAAAAACTTCATATAGATATGGAAGAGGGGGGTGGAGGGGGTTATGTGTTGGATGTTGAAATTATATGTAGAATTTTTGGCAAAATTGTTCCTTGTTTTCTGATCAATGCTTATTATAATTTGCATCAAGTGAAGTTTTCAAAAATCAAAACCAAACACAATTACACAGGTTAGTCTATTCAGATATAGTTAGTTGTTTGTTTCTGATAATGTATATTTTGGAAGGTACTACTGAACTCCTACCAGTGCATCTGCATAAAAATTTAAGCATCAAATGCAGTTTGTAATATAAAATATTTCTTAGGAAACTAACACAATTGCAGTGATGAATACTATAAAACTAAACCTTAGGTAGAATGCCAGTCATTTCACCAGTGTTGTGTGAAAGAGGTATAAATCGAAAAACGTAATTTTTCAGTAATCGCTTTCAAATAGATCTCACAAATATCACTGTTTCATATTTCAGTATAACTTTATTGGCACCAAGGTTTAGATTAACTATCAGGGGCAGGTACATGAAGTTTGTTAATATCTACCGTCAGCAAAGGCTGTAAAATGTTTGTTAATTCAAAATACTGATATATCAAAGTTAAAATCAATTTACTGATTTTATTTAGCTAACATGTGCTCACAGGGAACCTGCTCAGGAGCTGAAAGAAATACACCCTCACCTGTTTCGATAATCAGTTTTGTGATTGTATGGACTGCCTAACTTGAAAGTATTGTGGTTATGGAATTAGAAATGGAGCCTGTGAAAAAAGAAGAGCAAAGAACCCCAACTTTTACAGCATTCAAACAACAATTGCTGATTAAACTTGTTTTAAAATACAAAACTTTTGTGTAAAATAAGATATTATAAAAAATCTGCTGTATGTGAAATGAAACAAAAATTCATGGTTGTAAAGACAACCTTTACACCTCTTCGAAACACTTTTCTTACACACACATATGAAATAAATTTTGACCATAATTGAATAGCATTGAAGAAACTTTAAAAGCATATTATTGACATGTTGTAAATACTTTATTCAGTGAAGATATTGGATGATTTCTTTGAGTAGCCTAGTGACACCGCTATGGTTTAAGTGATCTGTATCTTTAATGAATTTCCTACTATTATTTCTTGAATGGGTCATTTCTTTCAAACACGAGTGGTCACTTTCGTTTTAATTATACTGATTAAATAATCAATGTGTAATACTCTCTGTCAAACAACTCCATTTTATGCTGATTTAACTTCTTCTTTTTTTTATTGTTGTTGTTTCATTTGCATAGATCCCTTTAACTTCAATGGTTATTTACTTTAACTTGTGAAAAAACCCATATTAGTGTAGGTATAGAACATTATGCTGATCATTTTTATTTCACTAAACACACGCGCATTCACTCTCACATTCTTACTTACAGACTCTGTGGGGTATAGGAATAATTCTGGTTAAAGAAAAATTCCATGTCCCAGCTGAGAATTGAACCCAGGACCTCTGGATGAGAAGTCAGCTTGCTGACCACTCGACCACGGAGGCAGTCTTTTAACTCTTATAAAGTTCTTAATATATATTTAATAAAACACATTCTGTACAGTAGTGGGATAATACAGGAGTTAAAGTTATGGTTTCACCAGTCTTTAGTGAATGTAATTAGGGAAAGAGTTCTTCTTTTGCATTTAATTAGGTGGTATTTGTGGCATAGTTCATTACACAACTTTCAGATGCAGGTGTCCTTGGGTTTGTGATAGGCTTTCCATGGAACCCGTGTACCGTGAAATGTATATAGAGCTGGTGGCATTAGAAGATTATAAAGTTCTTAATGCCAGAATATCTTCATTTATAGTTAAGGGTGTTACAAATTTATTTGAATCTTGTTAAGGTTGATGCACTAAAGAAATGAGGTAACAGGCATTAGCTAGCAACTTTATGGCTGTAAATTACTAGCTTCGATTGGTGCACCTGGCCCTCAGAGACAATTAAAAGCTGTTCTCAACCAAGACTGAACTTTTCTTGCCTTGACTCTTGAGTGTATAATAAATGTGCAAAAAATGAAAATTTTGAACTTATATCCCTTTCTCCAAGCAAGGGCAGTATATCAGAATTATAAATTTATAACAACAGCAAATGTTTTTGACATTGGTTAAATATGATTACTTGCTTACAAAATGCTTCACATAGTGCTCTGCAGGTCTAAATATTTTTTAACATTTTTCATGGGCAGATGCTGGGTCGAGCTGGTAGACCTCAATATGATACAAAAGGTGAAGGAATCTTGATAACAAACCACAGTGAACTGCAATATTATTTATCATTACTAAATCAGCAGCTGCCAATTGAGTCACAGCTTATCAGTAAATTACCAGACATGTTGAATGCTGAAACTGTTCTTGGTACTATACAGAATGTCAGGGATGCTGTCACTTGGCTTGGCTACACATACCTCTATATCAGGTAAGTGAATTAATTTGAGAAGCTTATGTAATATTGTGAATATTATATAAGGAATCTTTTCTTTTAAGGTCTTGTTGATCATATATATTTAGCAGGCATGGTCAAATACAGGGTGGGACTTCTATATAATGGGTTTAATCTCCCTGAATTTCAAATTATCAGCCTGTGATGTTCATAAGATAATTAGTTACTCAGTTTCACAATAGAGGATATTGCTGAATCATCGGTATGCTGATGTTCTTTGTCTATGTTATGTTGTCAAAAGAAGAAAGATTTTTTTTACTCAAAGATGGTACAAAGATGGTTATGCATTATTAATTGAATGGACATTTCAGTACTGTTCCACCAACATGGAAGGCAGTCTACAATTCCTTTCTCCTTACCCTCTTTGGCCATGCAAAGAGAATGGAATTTCAAAGCCTTACATAACGACCCACCTTTAAAAGATTCTATTTGCTTAAATTTTACTGTATTCTCCTAATCCCTTTGTACTTTTAAAGAAATGTGCAGTAAGACAATTTCTGCAAATGTATAAATGTATCTTGGTTAATATGAGGTATACAGGCTGTAAGGGAATGTACTACATTCTTCTAATATGTACATTATAGAGGTATCACCACAAAAAAAAAAAAAAAAAAAAAAAAAAAAAAAAAAAAAAATAAATATCAGTTATTTTCTTATAGCTGCTGGCCTTCTGATGCCAAGAGATTGTGGGTTCAAACTTGACCCTGACTGATGGTTTTTAAGTGAGTTTAAAAGTGACTGGCAGTACATTACTTCTATTTAATGTTGCCTAACTACACAGGTCTTATAGCGACATCATGTAACAATAAGACATTTTATAACACTATGAATACAATTTTTTATTTATTCAACATTATTGCATGCATTTAAAATCAATTATTTTTGATTATTTGAAACAATGCATTAACCAACTCTGCCACTTTAATTTTGACTAAACAAGGTTTTACAGTTTTTATAAAAGAGAACTAGAGGTAAGATGTTGGCAAAGAAGAACTTATCAAGCATTATAATATGCATGCACCTTTTCTTAGGCACTAGTTTTATGGGAAAATGAGGGCTGAGGAGGGGAAGAAGATGAGATAGCTCTGCCTCCTGTTGTCAACCAATGAAATTGTAGCATTGAAGTCACTCAGGATGTATAAAGTACTTTGTGTCTCATTGTCGTCTCTCTGCTCTGCTGAAATTGCACAACCTTACCAAATGAAGACTAGGTAGCCATGCTCCCAAAAAAATGTGCACGCACTATAAGGAGGACAATTATTATAAAATAAACCTAATTTTAATTGCATTACAGATTGTTGCGTGCTCCTACTTTGTATGGTATATCTCATGATCGTATCAAAGAAGACCCTCTTTTGGAGCAACATCGGGCAGATTTGGTTCATACTGCAGCATTACACTTAGACCGCAGTGGACTTGTTAAATATGACCGTAAAACAGGACACTTCCAGGTAAGCTTTTATGGTAGAAAAATCTATACAGCTCACTTGCAACCTCATTAAGCTCTTTTAATTTCTAATATTCGTAGAAAAAGTAATTCTTTTATTCATGTTACATTACTTATGATTAATCTCAACTAGGAATCATCTGATGTTAAACATTGTTGACTTTGCTTCATATATGATATGGGAAACAAAACCAATGTTTGTCTACTATGTCATATTTTGTGATATGAACCCATATGAGAAAAAATATCATGTTAAGATGTTTAAAGATATTGCACAGCAATTCAACCAGAGAATGCTTAAAGGTGTAACAGTTAATACTTCTAAAGTTCATAAAGCTACAGAAAATGTAGTTAAATATAAAATATGTATTTCAGTGTTCTCCACTGTTTGTGGGATAAAATGTCATTTTTGTGTGGTTTATTAGTTATGATAAGTTAAGATATGCATCTAATCAATCATACAATATGTTAAGCCTATGGTATTTTAAAAGCAGTACCTCAGAAACGTCACTCTAAGTAAAATTTTAATTCAATATTTTAATGATTTAACCAAGACCATATTAATTTTGTGCTCTGAACTGCCTTGTTCAGTAACAGAATGCAAAGAATAAGATCATTAAATGCTGCAGGATACATACTGGTTGGTTGATGGGTAAATACATGAATCATTTGGAGGATTGAATGTCATACTGGCATGTCATAGTAGCTCAATGGTTAGAGCAATCACAGGGGAGCAGGAGGACAAATCCTGGCTGTGGCATTGAATTGTCCAGCTGGTTCTAACAGCAAAAAATTGGCATTTAAGTTTAATATGTTGTAGGACTGTGACATGAAGATTTTCAAGAAAATCTCCATAACCCAAACTATCCTTTACATGGAAAAATGTTTGAACATTTTTTCTCAAAAATTGCTGTAATGATTTTGATTAAAATACAGTATGTTACAGATATTTGCATTACAAATAAAATGATATCTTGATTATTCTGGAAATAGCCTCTTCATTCTGGATGACTTTTACACAGTGGTAAACCATAAGAGATAGACAAAAACTTACTGCACAAAAAATGTAGATCTTGTTAAAACACACAATTTGTGGTGTACTTCTTTTTTGTGGACTTAACCATTTCTGAGATGTTCCTGTTATTTTCAATTTTTAAATACTGTAAATTTTCTCAAACTGGAATTTATTCTTTTTCTTTTGTTTACTCCTGGCCAGGCAAGGAAAACCAAATTTCAATTACATAGCTTTTAAAAGATTTGACTATCACTTCAACTTCACATAGTGTATCTTGTATTTTCCTTAGATGAATTATATGGAAGAATAAACTTATTTAAGAGTATTATATATGTACAAACTGTGTTGATTATTACTCTAGCTTCACTCTAGCTTCCTGAACTTGCTATGACATGTTTTGGAGGCTGTTGTCTCCATTTTCAACCTTGGGTTTTCAACCTGCCATGTTTCCTCCTGTAACTGATTGATGGTTTTCCCCAGTATGATGAGATCATTTTTAAGTTTAATTGGCTGTGTTTATTTTCATAGATGTATAACTTTTCCCAAATGGAGAGTCTATCGGTTTAGGTTTCTTTTTCAACTGATAATTTGTGGACATGAGTGAAACTAGAGTAATAATCAGTTTATTCATGTAATATCAAATAACCTCACTGTGACTCCCACATAACTTTTATAAAAAATTATGTAAGAGTAGTTTGTTACAAAATAAGTACATGTGAATGGAACAAGTAGTTTGTTTATATCAAATGTTTTTTAATTGGTGCATAGTGATAATCATTAACAAACATAAAATTATTTAAGTAACTTCTTGGCTTGTTTTATCAAACTAAGGAAGTGCAATAATAGCTTGAGAAAATACTTTTATATCTTTCGGAAAATTTCAGCCATGCATAAGGTTCATTATGTGAAAGTGATAAAAGAATACACCAAATACACACACATTTCAGATGAACAGCTAGTCAGGCTGAGTTCTGCAGTTGAGTATAAGAAAAATTGCAAAACTCAATGAATAGTAAATGTTGTGTAAGCACGATCTGTATTAGCAGTTTGTTTATCTCAGCAATTTGTTTGAAGCCTCTGATTCAGATAGCTGTATTTATGCAAATACAATTGTTAGTGTAACTGGTTGATAAAAGTCTTTTAAGAATTCTGTTAAATTTGACACATGAATTAAATAGCATTTAAAATACCTGATGTTCATCATAAGAAATTTTGGTATTTCATATCCAGTTGCTTTATCTTGTACTGTTATTTAAATATTTATTGGTTTGCCTTATGCATAACTTTGTGATAAAATTAATATCTATATAATCTAAGGGTTTTAAGTTGGCTTCTGAACATAGACTTATCACATGTTAATTCACCAAAATAGCTTTTATTTAAAGCAGAAATTATAATTCAGAAAAATGAAAAGATATTCCACCAGTTACAGTGGAACTTTCCATGTGACAGTTCAAAATTATTTTATAATCTTTTCAAGTGCTAGTAAAAATGAAATTGAAGATATGTCTACTGAAACATGAACAGATACTGATTTTTATCAACACTGATGTAGATGGAACCAAGCATCGAAGCATTAACAATACATTCTTCATATTTTATTCTTGTATCTTCAGTATCATTGAGAATTTGGGATTTGCTTAGGTACTTGTAAATCAAGCTTCTTTGTTTAAATTGCTGGTTATTTAAATCCAAACTGTAGCATTTAACATGAATATGTTAGAATAAATTAATGTTGTCAGGTTTATCGTATTAAATATATTATTTTAATTTACAGGTTACAGAACTGGGCAGAATTGCAAGTCATTATTATTGCACACATGATACAATGTCAACTTACAATCAATTGCTTAAACCCACATTAAGTGAAATTGAGCTATTCAGGTCAGTATTTTTACCATATCCATTATGTATAACACTTCAGATGTATTTGTGATGTTTGCCTGGTAATGTTGCATTCTTTGCAACATGAAGATTTTCAAGAAAATACCCCCAGCACAAACTACGTGGATAAAGTTTTAAACTTTTTCTAAAAAATGGCTCTAACAATTTTGATAAGAATATTGTATATTAAAGATATTTACATCACAAATAAAATATATATTTTGATTTTCTGGGAAAGCTTCTGAAGACCTCTTTATTGCGGATTAATTTTGCAAACTTTTTGTATAACTGTTAATCCATAAAAGATAGACAAAAACTTACTCCTTGAAAAATGCAGATCTCATTAAAACACATAATTTATATGATATATGTTTTTCTTGTAGAGTTGACCCTTTTTGTAATTGTCCTTGTTATTGGTTTCAATTTTAAACTGCCTAACGTTTCTCAAATGCGAAGCCACCATTCATTCCATCTCTCTTGTTTTACTGCTGGCCATGCAAAGCAAACCAAACCTTAATTGTTTCACATAGGGACCAGCTTTTAAAAGATCTATCTCTTTAGTTTAGTGCATCCATTATTTCCCTTCTACTAACAAAGATGCAAGAAATAAAACCAATTCTGCTAATGTTTATCTCGATTAGCATGAAGTAAATAAAAGAATAATGTTTTGTAAGAATAGCTTGTATATTTAACAGCTAGAGAATGTTATGTATTTCCCTTCTACTAACAAAGATGCAAGTAATAAAACCAATTCTGCTAATGTTTATCTCGATTAGCATGTTTTGTAAGAATAGCTTGTATATTTAACAGCTAGAGAATGTTATGTGAATGGAACGTATCAGTTTTTTTATGGATGAAGCAGGATTTTTATTTACATGGCTATGTATTGGTGCAAAACAATACATACTGGGGTGCAGAAACGCCTGATCTTGGACACAAATCATTGGTGTTTGGTATGCTGTGATGGTTAAAGAATTATAGAGCCTATATTTTTTTTGAAGATAAGTGAAGGTATAGTCACCTAACCCTAGAAAAATAGTGTGATATTGAATATAGTATGTAACACTGGAGCTAGTAATAGTGAAGCAACTCAAATAATCTTAGATATGAAATAATTTTGTGATACCACTTCACTTATCTTCTTAAATCTATTAAAATGAAGCATAAGTTTTACATCCCTTTGGATGCAAAACTCAGCTTCCCATGGCTGGTGTTCAAATTCTGGTGTTAGGGTTGCTGCTGCTAGGTGACGGATTGTTCTACCTGTATTACCATTTAAAACTAATTTGATGACAGAGTCAGTTGGTGGTACATCAAAGTTCATGACACATTCTTCAAAATTAATATTTTCTCCCTACCTTAATACATTGAAGCCCAGGCATTTCTTTAGTTGAATGGCCAAGAAACCTAGGGTTTTTACCCCTACTTTGAGTTGTTATTTACAGTACACCAATCAAATCTGCCAAAAAGTATTGGTAAAATCTAAATTCAAGGATTTCTCAATAAGCAAGAAAATAGTTATAACTTCCATATTCATATTTTATTTTAAATTTACAACAAGTATCAAATATGAGTTTGATAAAATCTTAGTAAAGCAGCTTATATCCATTTATTGAAACTTCAAAGAATTTTCCCTCGGAATCAGAATTTTCCAGAGCTTCATTTATATCATGAATTTCAGCTTCAGTTCACAGAAATAGAGGAAAATGCAGCATTTTAACATTTAGGAACACAAAACATAACAAAATGGAAAATGGCACGACTACCTTCAAGGAAAATAGCGCAACTAACTGAGAGCAGCCAATATTACTAACTCTCCTTAATTTCCTAATAGTTGATGGTAGCACAAATCAGACAACCAAATGATAACTGATGCATGTTCTTTGCTGCATAGCCCAAGACCAATGTCATGGAATTGCATTAAAAGTGTTAGTGCAAGAACATTTTGCACAGCCCGAGCTTGGACTTCAATGTGTTAAATCTACAAAACCATTTAATTGCTTTAATAATTGAATATTTGGATTTATTTCATGGTTAAATGACCAAAAATGATCTGCTATTATTGAGTTGTCAGGTATGAACAATCTATTCCTAGCAGCAGTAACCATAACATCCTTACTGCAATGCATCTTGTGCTATCTGGTGGGTTTGCATCCACATCTTGATGAACTCATTCTTCACTGTCAATGCTTCGTAATTCTTTTGGTCTCCCAACATCCAAAACACTTCTCTCAAATGAATCACTCTCTCATTCGTGAGCAAGGTAGGTGTCAGTTGGTACCTTTCTGCATAAAGCTCATATGCTCGTGTTGCATTCCCATCTGGAAGACCTACTTGTAATGTAGTTTGGGCTGTTGAATCACAGAATACATTTTCTTGTGCCTTCTGAGCTCTGCAACAAACAACCAAACAAAAAACAATCAGCAGACAACACTTAAATTCAAGTAATTAGTATTGAGGTCAATGAAGGGACAAATCCTTTAAACAACTCTCTAACAGATGATTTTCAGACCCATGTTCATATGAACTTTTTTTTTTTTTTTTTTTCTTTTTTTGATGTTGGGAGGACATCCCTGAAATATTTGATATGGAGATTTGCCCTGTATTAATGCAGCTATTAAATTTTGCTATGATTGTATCTGTTTAATTATATGAATCTCAGAAGCATGTATTTTGAAAACATTAATGTTATCCTTCTAGGGTTTTCTCTCTATCTGGAGAATTTCGGAACATTACTGTTCGGGAAGAGGAAAAGCTGGAATTGCAAAAGCTAATGGAAAGAGTACCCATTCCCATCAAAGAAAGTATTGAAGAACCAAGCGCTAAAGTGAATGTTTTGCTGCAAGCATACATCTCTCAGCTTAAGCTGGAGGGCTTTGCTCTTATGTCAGACATGGTTTACGTGACACAATCAGCTGCTCGTCTTATGAGAGCCATATTTGAAATAGGTAAGCATTTTGTTTCTTTGTATTTCCTATACCTTTTTGTTGCTATTTGCTATTGGTTTGATAAAAGAAATGTAGAAGCTCTCAGCAGGGCATTATTGTTAGGTAGCAGATTTATGTGCAAGTGCATATTTAGTTTGTTTTTATTTGTGTTATATTCCTCTTATTATTTGTAAAGATTTATATGCATATCATTCCAATGTTGCTGCATATTTAATCATTTTTCTATGCAATAGGCATATAACACATATTTTTAAATTTACATTTTTAAAATTATATTTAAACACCTTTGTGGCAAAATAATAAAGGCTGACCCCACAGCTCAGTTGGTAGAGCACCTGTCTGCTGTGAGGGGGCCCGGGTTCAATTCCTGGATGGGGGTAGGAATTTTTCTTTAGCCCAAATTATTCCCTAACCTCTCTAGAGTCTGGAAGTGTGAGTGTGAATGTGTGCATGTAAATCTAAAGATAGTAATAACCCAAAGATAGAAACATTGAATGAGTAAATACCATTGCTTTTGCCATCGGGTTAGATTATTGGAAGATCAAAGTATAGTTAAACAATGTATGATTATGCAAGAGAAAGTATTAATTCTGGATAATTGGTGTTAATCATTACAAAAGATTATAGAGGAAGTAGGTATGGGGAACTTATGGAGGCAGAGAGAATGTCTGGAGGAAGGGTTTTGGAAAGAGATCAGAAGAAGAATAGAGCATATCAATATTCAAGATATTTTTAGCAGCACTAGGGATAAGAGATCTTTGTTATTATATAGGCAAATTAAAAAAAATTGGGGGAAGGGAAAAATATATTGAAGTGCATAATATATTGGAGAGGGAAGGGGCGGCATGGTATAGAACTGGAGCAATGAAATTAAGGCGAATGAAAGGGGAAATGGAGCCTCAGAAGTGCCCATTATGTGGGGTAATGGAAAATTACCTACATTTTAGGTGATGTAACCACCATTTATGGTGCCTAATTTTAAACGGTTACAAAAAGTTGAATAAAAATGATAATATGACATCAAAATACTGTAATGCAAGAGAGCGAATGGCTTCACTGCCAACTGCTCAACATTAGATACCAACCAACTAACATTTTATTTTAGATTTGAAGAGATGAAATTATGAAGGGATCAATTGGTACTAGCTAGATGGTTGCCGTTACTGAGAGAAATAATTAAAGTGAGAATTAGAAAATCTAAAAATACAGATGAGTTTAGAAAGTTGGGGGAATTATTAGGAAAGACTAAAGAGAAATATAAAAGAAGAATTCTTAAATCTTAAATTCATAATTGGAAGGATGCCTATCAGGAAAATTGGTATATTTAAATATAAGGGAGTTAAAAATTAGGTAGATAGCGAACTTGGTGTCTAATATAATAATAACGACAGTGTTTATTTATATTTGCACCAGTGGCACCTCAAATATAATTATACAGGTTATGTTACCAGAAGAAAGAGATGATGTGTGTATATGTAATGAAGTTAAGCTGTATAGTAATTACAGTCATGTATGTTAGAAATGAAATAAATTAAAATTCAAATACCATTGCCATTAACAATTGTTCCAATGGATAAGGTGCTCACATGACTTAGATGTTAAATGGGCTATATAAATGGAAAAAAAAAAGTAAATAAAATCCTTACTATGGAAATACCCCTAAATTTAAGAATGTTCCTTTAAAGTACTTAGGAAACATAATCGGAAAATTGAGCAATGTCTTAGAAAGAAATTGTGATATTTAAATTTTGTATTCTGTGGATTATCTTCAAGATGAAAAAGTAGTGTTCTGAGGACATTTCTTACCATTTGGTAAGTGCTTTCAAATTTTGCCAATAATATCTGAAGACCTGGAAAAATCCTCTCAGCATAAAAAAAAATTACTTAACTGTTAAACTTAATCTGAGCGCTTGACAAAAATAATTATTTTTGCAAAACAAATTTCAACAATCCGCATGACAACTAAGAAAGAATATGTATTGCAAGTACCAAAAATCATCTTAAAATTAAGAATTGTAGTGCATGCTTAGTGCATATTTTAAAGATGTTAACAGCATGCAAATGAGCTGTCTAACTATTACATTGTCTTCATAGATCAAAAAGCTGTATCTAAGTATTTTTTATGATCTAGTAAAGTAGATGTAATTGTGTAGCTCTGAGCTATGTACGTTTTCCTTAAGTGACAAGAACATATCTCAATTTTAAAAGCTTCACTGAAGAAAGCAAAACAAGAATTAAAACTAATTTTTAACCAAATGTGAAATAGTTTTTTAAGTAATTCACAAAAAATCTGCTGTAAATTAATGAAATGCTGAGATACAGCTTTTGGGATTAGGAAAGTAATTCACAAAAAATCTGCTGTAAATTAATGAAATGCTGAGATACAGCTTTTGGGATTAGGAAGACAGTGCAGCTGATAGCAGCCAAGAAGTTAATATTCAGGCAAAATTTTATGACCATTTAAGTCAAAATTAAAGAACTTTCTTATACCACAAGGTTAATTCCAAGAAATATTGTAGTATATCATAATTTTATTTCTCAGATGCTTCATATCTGGTTAGTAACAGATTTATATCTGCTACTAATAACCCTTTTGATATCTCTAAAGCTTATGTACCATTATTTTATTTAATTATTATCGGATGTGTACCATTCACATTATCTACATCTGTGCAACAAATTATTGTTAAAAAGCTTATACTTCTATTTATGTCATGTTAATCAAAAGAATTAGCAGAAATAGTGTCATTGCTTGCTTCCTTGTAAGTAGAAGCGAAATAAGGGCGTAGCATAGGCCAAAGTGATAGCCAAAAGCTGGTTGCTATGTGACTGAAGTTCCTTTGTTTGTATGGACAGCAGTTGAAAAATTCCTGTATGAGAAAAGTATAAGTTTTTCAAAGCAGAAATAAAAACAAGGAATGTCTCAAAAATTATGAACTTCACGAAAAAAATGTATATAACATAAATCGTGTGCTTTAACGTGCTCAACATTTTTCGTGCAGTAAGTTTTTTTCCCAGAAAATTCAAGATATACATTTTATCTGTCAGGTAAATAGCTTTGATATATGATATTTTAATCAAAATCGTTAGAGCAATTTTTTAGAAAATCAAAATTTTCGAAAAAGTTACATGTAAAGGGTAGTTGGGGGTGGTTCTCAAAATCTTCGTGTCGCATCCCTGGAAGATTCTAAACTTAAATACCAAGTTTGGTATTTTACCGACTTTTTGTTTTTGAGTTATTGTGTTCCCACGCACACATGCACAAACCTTTTTCTGAAAATACTTTTTTTTGGTTACAGGGGACCCTAATTCATATATTTCCGATGAAATCTCGGTATCAAATGTTTTGGTGGAGTGCAATACCTTCTCTATACACTATGTACATAGTACATATAGAGGAAGTAAAAATGAAAAGTGACAAAAATTAAGATAAATTTAAAGTAAGCTATTTTTACTTTCTCTAGCTCCTTGTACAATATGCATACTGGATAGAGAAGGTGTTGTATTTCACCCAAAAATTCAATACCAAGATTTCACTGGAAAAACATGTTTCAAGACTCCCTGATTCCAGAAAAAGCATTTTTAGAAAAGGACTGTGAGTGTGTGCATTGCTGATGTGTTTTCTTCTCTAGCCTCATATGTACAATGTACATAGGGATAGAGAAGCTATTGTATTCCACCCATTTCGAGATTTGACTGGAAATATATTTTTTGGGGTCCCCTGTGTGGGTGTGCGTGAAGGTGTGTGCGGGTGCATGCATGTGTGTCTAGTATAGCTCATAAACAAAAAGACATTTAAATACCAAACTTGGTATTTAGGTTTGGTATCTTCCAAGGATGTGACACAAAGATTTTCAAGAAACACAAACTACCACAAACTATACTTTACATGGAAAAATTTTCTAAAAAATGGCTCTTAACGATTTTTTTTATTAAAATCCCATATATTAAAGCTATTTGCATCCCAAATAAAATGTATATCTTAAATTACCTGGGAACAGCCTCTGAAGACCTCTTTATTTTGGATGAATTTTGCCAAATTTTGCTTAACTGCTAAACCATAAGAGAAACACAAAAACATTCTACACAAAAAATGTAGATCTCATCAAAACACACAATTTATGTCCTTTACGTTTTTGTTGTGGAGGTAACTGTTATCCTAGACATTCCTTATATTGGTTTCAATTATAAAGTACTTTTACCTTTATTTGATGGGTTGATTAATTACACTAAACAACACTTACTTGTGATTTTTGCCGAAACATGTTTCTTAGGACTAGTTTCCTTCATTTTCAACTGGACATCGACCCATACTTATTAGACTTATACTTTTCTCAGACAGGAAATGTCCGTTTTTCTTTTGTTATTCTCCTGGCCAAACAAAGAAGCAATTTGCATTTACAATCGCATAACAATAGCTTAAAACATTTGACTCACTTTAGCATAGTGTATTCTTTTAGTTCCCTTTTTCTTATAAGGAGCTAAGTAATAAGAACATTCTGCTAATGTTTATCTCGATTAGCAGTGTGTGGAAAGAAGAATAATCTTTTGTAAGAAGTTTACAGTGCAGCTAAAGAAAGTTGTGTGAATGTAACACATAAAATTTTTTTCTTGTTTCCTTTCTATTTGAAAGGAATCAAGTAGTAAAACAAATTCTGCTAATGTTTATCTCTATCATGATGATGAAATAATCTTTTGCAAGAATAGTTTAAAGAACAGGTAGAGAAAGTCATGCGAATGAAACATAACATTTTTAAATTTGGAAGCTTTTTCAGCCTCAAATTAGATTTTAAAATTGTGTCATCAAAAATGAATTTTGACAAACCATATGATAAATCTTAAAAGAAAATGCAATTCCAAACAAAAATTTAAATCGATTACACCATAGTAATGTGAAAAAACACAGATATATTACCTGAGTTATATGTAACCTGTGTACATAAGTAACTAATCTTCCACTAACCTTATTTAAATAGCCAACAAACTATGTTTCATAGTTCATCAGTTACATCTTCAGTCTTCAATTGTTTTCAATATTAGATGGCAATGACTTTAGTGGAAACAATATGTCATCCAGCAGCAGTTGGCTTTAATGACGTAAAATTAAGATTATATAATAAGTATTCTGCATCTTCAGTCTTAATCTTTTTCAATATTAGGTGCACGAATATTTGGATACAGGGTCAGCTAGTGGCAATAGCCTTTAATAATGTAAAATCAACAGACTATGTAATAAGAAATGCATACAATGAAATGCAATTGGCAAGTAATGTAACATGTTCTGTTTTTTAATGTATGTTCCAGTTTAAATTTTGTAAACCATTCTTATTGTGCTGTGTTCCAGGCATAATTCTGTCATATGGATTAATTAAATGGATTTAATCGTCCATTTTTGTTATGATTATATAGTTGTACGTGGTTTATTCTTCATTTCGATTACTCTCGTGACTGATGCTTTTCAGCTCCTTAGCGTGGCAAGAACTCAGGAATTGGGATTCAGAAATAAAGATTTTATGTGATGGCTAGGTCAGGATGCTTAAAATGAGAAAAGAGACAGGTCGGAGATCTAGAACTTGTGGTATATTAGGATAAAACTATAGATGAGGCACTAGAAATATTAAGACCTAGGTTATTCCTTTGTGGAAATTCACTGTGATAAGAACAGTGAAAGTGGGAACACAGGAGTTTATACATTGGTTTGTCCTAAATTCTCAATTTGAGAGTGATTACACAATAAATGAAACACACATCTGCACATGAGCACTTTTGTACACTGAGGATGCTATTATGACGACTTATGTAACTTCACCAGTCTTAGAAATTCTACTTATCAGAACCACTTACTCTACATATAATAAATCTCACAAAAAATAATTAACTTAGAAAATTTTAGGACCTTGTTCCTAGCATGCAAAAAAGTGGGAAGATCTATTTCAGAGAAGATTTGGGTGCTGGGGCTATATTTTGATGGTTTGTGCGCCCAAAATGTTCTTTCCAATTTTCTCATTGGCCAGTTAGACCTGGGACTATTGAAATCTAAAGCTTTTTCCTTAGCATCACCTTACTGGTTCATTCCCCTTTAAATCACATGACAAGGAATCAAAGAAAAAGTCCTTACTTCTAAGGTTTTAGGTGGTTCCTGAGCATGCCTTAAATATGTCTCTTTTTCTCTCTCCTCCACTGTTTAGGTCGCTTATAGAAGATATAATAGGAAGAAAATCATGTTTTACACTTTCTTCCCTAACTGCTTAATGTTCTGTGACTGGTCACATAGACCATAGCTAACAATATGTTTTCTCTTGCTGCATATGGATTATATAACTACCAGGAGATACTACTAAATTAAGTAGTTATTAAACATTTATGATTAATAAGATAAATACAAACAATGAAACTATGCACACTGTTATTAGGGAGAGTAGAGATATAAAAATAATATCTTATATGCTTGCTTATTTGTTTTTAGTTCTATATCGAGGCTGGGCTCAGTTGGCAGATAAAGCACTGTCTCTTTGCAAGATGGTTGATAGACGAATGTGGCAGTCAATGTCTCCTTTACGGCAGTTCCGAAAAATGCCAGAAGAAATTGTAAAGAAAATTGAGAAAAAGAACTTCCCTTGGGAAAGGTAATGACTAATGACTTTTAATCAATAAAAGTCAAACAATACTTTTCATATATTAATATAAAAATAATAGTTATAAAATATAATAATAATAATAATAATAATAATAATAATAATAATAATAATAATAATAATAATAATAAGATAAGTGAAGATTTGTTGCAACTATTATTTTTATATTAATATTTGTGTTATTCTTCACTGTTACTAGCTTCTTTTTACATTTAATACTTTTCATATTATCATGCGTGCTTGTTTATTTTATTTGATGACTTTACTGTTTTTCAGATTGTATGACCTCAATCCAAATGAAATAGGAGAACTGATCCGTGTACCAAAGTTGGGCAAAACAATACACAAGTATGTGCATCAGTTTCCAAAACTGGAACTCTCCACACATATTCAGCCCATTACAAGATCAACTCTACGAGTGGAATTGACCATAACACCAGATTTTCAGTGGGATGATAAACTCCATGGTGCTTCTGAAGCCTTCTGGATACTGGTGGAAGATGTAGATTCAGAAGTTATTCTGCATCATGAATACTTCCTATTGAAGTCTAAGTATGCCACAGATGAGCATCTGGTGAAATTCTTTGTGCCAGTGTTTGAACCTCTCCCACCACAGTATTTCCTCAGAATTGTATCAGATCGTTGGATCGGTGCAGAGACACAGCTGCCAGTGTCTTTTAGACATCTTATCCTTCCAGAAAAGAACCTTCCACCTACAGAGCTTCTAGATCTTCAGCCATTGCCCGTTACTGCATTGAGAAATCCATCATTTGAGTCTTTATATTCAGACAAATTTCCACAGTTCAACCCTATACAGACGCAGGTGTTTAATGCAGTGTACAACAGTGATGATAACATCTTCATTGGTGCACCAACAGGTTCTGGAAAAACAACAATAGCAGAATTTGCTGTTTTAAGACTTTTGTCACAGAATGCTGAAGGTCGGTGTGTATACCTTGTACCAAGAGATGCACTAGCAGAGCTTGTGTTCTCTGACTGGCAGCAAAAATTTGGGGCTGTTCTAGGTAAGAAAGTGGTACTTCTAACAGGAGAAACAGGTACTGACCTTAAACTGTTAGCTAAAGGTCAGGTAATAATTTGTACTGCTGAGAAATGGGACGTCCTTTCAAGAAGATGGAAACAAAGGAAAAATGTGCAGAATATTCAACTCTTCATTGTGGATGAGCTACAGTTGATCGGTGGAGAAGATGGCCCTGTACTTGAAGTTGTGTGCTCAAGAATGCGTTACATATCATCACAAATAGAGAAGCAGATTAGGATAGTTGCTCTTTCTGCATCTTTGGCTGATGCTCGTGATGTGGCACAATGGCTAGGTTGTAATGCAAATGCTACATTCAATTTTCATCCTAGTGTACGACCAATTCCATTGGAACTTCATGTTCAAGGTTTCAATATCACTCATAATGCATCTCGTCTTATTGCTATGACAAAGCCTGTGTACAACTCCATATTAAAGCACAGTCCACATAAGCCTGTGATAGTATTTGTGCCCACAAGAAAACAGGCACGTCTGACAGCAATTGATCTTTTAACATTCACAGCAGCAGAAGGTCAGCCAAATAGATTTTTCCATGCAGAGGAAGATGATATAAAACCATTTTTGGACAGAATGTCTGACAAAACATTGAAGGAAACACTCTCACAGGGTGTAGCATACATTCATGAAGGTCTCACACCAAGTGATCACCGGCTTGTGGAGCAGCTGTTTGATTCTGGAGCAATACAAGTGGCTGTTGTTACTCGCAATCTTTGTTGGGGCATTGGAATTGCTGCTCATTTGGTTATTATTATGGACACTCAGTTTTATAATGGTAAGATTCATGCATATGAAGATTATCCAATCACAGATGTTCTACAAATGGTAGGTCGTGCCAACCGACCTTTGGAAGACGATGATGCAAAATGTGTTCTTATGTGTCAAAGCTCCAAGAAAGATTTTTTCAAAAAGTTCCTTAATGAATCTTTACCAGTTGAGAGCCATCTTGATCACAGATTACACGATCATTTCAATGCAGAGATTGTTACCAAGACAATAGAGAACAAACAGGATGCAGTAGACTATCTCACTTGGACATTCTTGTACAGGAGGCTTACACAGAATCCTAATTATTATAACCTGCAAGGTGTGACACACAGACATTTATCTGATCATCTCTCAGAACTTGTGGAGAACACATTGAATGATCTAGAACAGTCCAAATGTATCAGCATTGAAGATGAAATGGATTGCTTACCATTGAATTTGGGCATGATAGCAGCTTATTACTACATTAATTATACCACAATTGAATTGTTCAGTCTTTCGCTCAACAGCAAAACAAAAATTCGAGGACTTCTCGAAATTATCTCTTCTGCTGCAGAATATGAAGATGTCCCAGTCAGACATAGAGAAGATAACCTATTGCGCAGTCTAGCAGCAAGACTACCAAACAAATTGACAGGATCTCCTAAATTTAATGATCCACATGTAAAAACAAATCTGCTTCTTCAGGCTCATCTATCAAGATTACAACTGGGAGCAGAACTGCAGGGTGACACAGAAATAATCCTTGGCAAAGCAATAAGATTAATTCAAGCTTGTGTGGATGTCTTGAGTTCCAATGGATGGCTCTCTCCTGCTGTTGCTGCTATGGAACTGGCACAGATGGTGACACAAGCAATGTGGAGTAAAGATTCATACCTCAAACAGCTCCCACATTTCACACCAGATATCATTAAGCGCTGCACTGAAAAGGTAAACCTCTTAATATTTATTTTTTAGAGAAACCAAGTATAGCATAGTAATCTAGAAACTTTTTCCCACTTTTCAACATAGTCTCAATTTGTTTGCACACATTTTTTTCCTATTATTCTGTTAGTTTGAAAATACCCATATGATAGAACTCCATTAAAACTACACAAAGACGCTGATGCACTGCTTTCTGAATATCCTCCAATATGTCGTAGTATTGGCCTTGCATCTGTTCCTTAATGGAACAAAAAGATGGTTGTTGAATGGTGCCAAGTCGGGACTGTAGGAAAAGTTTCTCCTAAATGTTCTGATCTTCTCCATTTTGACATAGGCAGTGTGAGGATGTATATTATCTTGTTGCAGGATGATCACACAATGCATGACAGATCTTCCAAAGTGTTAAATGTAAATGGCGTGTTATTTATGGACGCTCTTTAACTTCTGTAGTTCTGAGTGTCCCATTCTAAATTGGGCGTGAAAGACTGCTTAATTTTGCTCAGAGGTCTCTCTATCAGGCTTCAGGTTCTTTTATGTGCCGTAAATCTACGACATGGGAGACCCACGGCTTTACTTCCCTTCCAAAGGAAGCCATGCTAAGGATTTTTACTCCCGAAAAAATCCATCGTCCTCCGCCGGGTGTGAACCCGTGGCCTTGGGTATATGAAGTTAGCATGGTAACCATTACACTACGGAGGGCGACTTCCAAAGTGTTGCCCTCCATGGTGTATTGGTGACCGTGCTAACTTTATATACCCAAGTTCGCGGGTTCAAGTTTTCGGGTATAAAAATCCTGAGCATGGCTTCCTTTGGAAGGGAAGTAAAGCCATGGGTCCCATGTTGTAGATTTACGACACGTAAAAGAACCTCAAGCCTGATAGAGAGGCCTCTGAGCAAAATTAAGTGATCTTTCACGCCCAATTTAGAATGGGACGCTGAGAACCACAGTAGTTAAAGAAAGTCCATAAATAACACACATAAATAAGTTACCATGCTAACTTCATATACCCAAGATTGTAGGTTCAAACCTGGTGGAGGATGGTGAATTTTATTGGGCATAAAAACCCTTTCAGAAGGGAAGTAAAGCCGTCGGTCCCGTGTCATAGATTTATGGCACGTAAAAAAACTTCAAGCCTGATGAGGCCTCTGAGCAAAATTAAGTGGTCTTTCATGCCCACTATAGAATGGGAGGCTGAGAACCTCATCAGATAAAAAGCGTCCATAAATAAAACTCCATTTCTTGCAAAGTGTCTGGATATAGCAGGTAGTATTTATGGTTTGTCCAGTTCATTAACACCAACCAAATGCAACCTTATTCTACCTAGAACCTTTCCAATGGATTACACTTTCCTTGATTTTTCTTTCATGGCAAATCCAAATGCTGCCATTCCATACTCTGGCATTTTATTTCAAACTCTTAATGATAGTATCAGCTTTCATCGCCTGTCACAATACTTGTCAAAAACTCATTTTCATTTTGAAATCTCTGAGAAAGGTGCTGACTGATGGTTCTTCTCTAAGGTTTGTACTCTTCGATCAATAAACCATCAATAAATTTTGCAAAATATTGTCCATATTGTGTTACCTTGATTTATAGATGTACAGATAGATAGTTCCTTCTACACTCATGTTCTCACTACACCTACTCTGAGATTATTTGAATCATTCCTTCCAGTGGGCTTCAAATGCTTTCATGTGACTCAGCAAAGAAATCACATGGCAAGCTTTCACATCATCACAGTCGGGGGTTTAAGTTATCTGTCATTCGCCTTCTTAGGATCAAAAAAAGCCATATCAACTGATATTTAAGTCTGGCCCTCTGGACTATGAAACACATGTTCCCCCATCATTTAAAACTGTTTTAATAGTTTATTTCTACACTAATTATAAAATGTGACATGCAGTTGTTGATTAATACCTTTATTATGTTAGTGCAAGAAGAGGAGATGGGATTGTAGTCACAAATGAAAATAATGGTTAACATTCTTAATGCTTAAGGATAAATAACCTTTTTACAATATGGAAAGGGGGGGGTTAAGGTAACAATACCTGGATATTTAAAAATTGATGCAATTTCTACAGGGTGTTGAGACTGTATTTGATATAATGGAGCTGGAGGATGAAGATCGCTCGAAGCTTCTGCAGTTGACTGATGCCCAAATGGCAGATGTAGCAAGGTTCTGTAATCGCTATCCCAATATTGAGATGAGCTATGAAGTGCTGGACAAGGATAGAATACACAGTGGTTCATCTGTAAATGTCGTCGTCCAGCTGGAACGAGAGGATGAGGTTACTGGACCTGTCATTGCACCATTTTACCCTCAGGTAGGAAATTTGTTTTAATATTACTTAATAATTATGCTACATCACTTGATTCGCCCTTCTTACTGTCAAATCTGAAAAAAAAAAAACATTTATTTCCAAGTTAATATTCAGAGTTTTAAAAACAGTAGAAGTACAAGTAATTTTTATGTAGAACTCTAAATATTATTATTATTATTATTATTATTATTATTATTATTATTATTATTATTATTATTATTATTATTATTATTATTTTATTGTCATTGAACTCGTACAGCAATAGACAACATCAGAGTAGTACAATAAAATATTACCATCATTGCAATTATCCAATGAATAAATTAAAAATATAAGCAAGGGGGGTAATAAATAAATATGTATAGATATATATTCTTTTAATTGTTTCATTTAAGCTTTAACTGCAATGATAATACTGGCAGCCTTTTCCAAGGAAATATTTGAAATCCTGCTTTCAAGGATATTTTGCATTTTGCCAATATGCTGATAATTTATACCTTGAATAATGTACATTCAAATTTCTGTGCTAGGCAGGTCGTAAGCATTGTAAAGAAATCTTATGATACGGAATTCTTATGGTTCCATGTTTTTGCTATAAACTTTTAATCAGATTAAAGATTTGAAATGGGAGCTCTTTCTCTTTAGTTTAAAAAGGGCAGGTATGATCCCCTCCCCTTTCCAATTGAAATGGCTGAGCTGGGATGTGATTATAGAGATCTTTTATTTTATTATAACTGATGTTTTTCCAATTTAAATAACCCATGTACAATATTGTTAATCTGAGTTTGTATAATATGACCTGGTATGAATAATTTATTACATTTTACAATCAACTCAATGGATACTACTGGGTCATATACACACTGGTTATTTGAGTATGGTGGATCCTACCCTTATCTTTGCTCTACTGTATATGGTTGAGTTTATATCAATTTGAAAGATTAACTCTTAAAATGCATATTATACATTGAAAACACAGGTAAACATGATCAAACTCTTTAATTAACCTCCTCAGTGATATGCATTTCTGTACGTGACTTAAATTACACATTTCACCAAGGGATAACATGGAATATTTCCATGAAATGATACAAACCTCAGTGTTTGGATTATGGCCATTCAGTCTAAGACAAGATAGGAGTAACAAGCCTATCAAATCAAGAATTGCAGGATCAAATCCAGTCAAAAATTTTTTAAAATGTATTTTCTTTGTCTATTTATGTTGACACCTCACCTCTATTATTAGGCGTTCTTGAATGGGTTAGTAATACAACAAATCAATTCCAGGTGTGGGAACTTACAACAAATTATTTTGTTTACCAATGTTTGCAAAACAGATAAACTAATACTATCAATAAATCAATCACCACTGTGTTTTTATGTACTTACACCAAACAAATTAGCTTAATTTTATTTGCTTTATTTCTGTTATCTAAAATATATGTTCTTGCCTATGCAGAAACGTGAAGAAGGATGGTGGGTCGTCATTGGAGATCCAAAAACGAATTCATTGTTGTCAATCAAAAGACTTACACTGCAGCAGAAAGCTAAAGTTAAACTTGACTTCGTTGCACCCAGTCCAGGTGAGTTACTCTTTTCAATATGTGCACAATGCTTGTATAAGATGGAAAATTTCATTTCCTTAGTAATTAAAAATTTGGTGCTGATCATATTGTTATTAAGGATACAGCATTGTGTCAGGAGGGATTGGGGAGGGTATATGAGCAAATTGTACAGTTGCTGCTCCTCTTGCAGATCTTAATGTATCACTCGGAGAGTTCTGAACAATGGGTCTCTTTAAGTGCTCGAGGGTGGCAGCTTCTAAATAAACTACATTGACCCATCTATGCCTTGTATTTACTTTACCAACTTTATTCTATTGAACTACAAATGCTTTTGACCTTCCCTCCACCAATACTTTATCGGTTAGGTTTGCTTTTAACATATTCAGTGGTAGAATATGCTTTTACTTTATATGCATTAGCTAAGGTATTGTCTTTGATACTAGAAATACTAAAATTCAATATGAAAATTTCAGTAGCAATATATGTTTTGAGGTTCTGTGAATTTTTTAAAAGAAAATCTTTTAAAAAAAATAGGTGTACAGGAGTAGTTCAGTATGTATCCATGTTAGGAATAAAAACAGCATTTTTTCAAACGCAAATTATCAATTTATCAACATAGCCCTCTTCTAGAGATATACACGTCTCCCAACATTCCTGCTATTGTTTTAACCCTTCAAAAAAAAAAAGAAAGAAAGAAAAGAGAAACAAATTATTAAAAGACCATCTCATGTGATCCAAATTTTAATTCCTTGAGGCTTTTCTTTATATTGGGACCAAGAATAAATCACTGGGAGTCAGTTTGGACGAATATGAGGAGTGTGGCACCAATTCATAATGCAATTCATGCAGTTTGGGTGTGATGACTCCAGATGCATATGTTGGTGCATTGTTGCACTGAAGCAGCACTTTTTTCTTTACCAAAATTGTGTTTCCTTTTTGGAAGAAGTTATTTCAAGAAGAAAATTAAGTGTAACTCTACCTCTCCAACATACTCTCCAACTTTTGTCCTGTACACGACTGTGAAAATACAATTCACATTAAATGACATAGTACTTGGTTAACTCTAAAGCCCTGGACTTAAATAGTTACAGAGTTTATAAGTCACCATTGAGGTATGACATCTCAAAAATAATTTGAGATCTCCTTTTGGTTTACCGGGAAAAATGCGAGTCAGTTGGAGAATTTAGTGGTGCCAGCATGTTGCCATGGTAGCTCAATGGTCAGAGCAGCTGGAGGGAAACCAGGAAATCCATGGTTCAGATCCTGGCTATGGGTCTGAGTTTTCAGTATGACTCTACCCCTCCAACTTCTGACCAATACACGACTGGTGTGAGAAAAACTAATAATTCACATTAAATGACAATAGTTGGGTATTTTGTGCTGTGCTGGTATGTTACCATGGTAGCTCAGTGGTCAAAACAACTGGATGGAAACCAAATCAGATCCCAGCTATGGCAATTAATTTGCAGTTAGTGAGAATGTTCGATATACCAAAAAATTGTCATCACTTTTCTTTGTCTTTTTTGAGCAGACTCACCAGAAGTAACACATTATTTTGATCGTTGCTTGATTGCCGAAGTATAAAGACAATCAGTGGTGACAACTCCAAACAAAATATACTTTGAATTTGTCTTAAATAGCTCCAAACACTTCAAAGTGGAAAGCAGCACCTGCTTGTTGTCAGCAGTAAGCAATTGTGTTACTCATCAGAATAACATCTTTTTCATCTCCAACTTATTATGCAAAATATGAATTGACATTCCTGTTAGCACATCTATGGCCTCTGCTATTTGCAAATTTTCATTCAATGATCAGCGAGAATTGTATTTGGTAGAGGCAGACTGAAAAATTCAGTGCCTTAGCTGTGCCAGCATTGTATTAAATTCCTCAGCTAACTACATGTTTCCCAGTAAATCGCAAGGTTGCCTCAAATTATTTTGAGGTAACATACCACAATGGTGACCTACAATGCTGTAAGTACTTACAGTCAGTTGAGGAATTTAATGACATATCAGTATGTTGCCTGGTTACTCAGTGGTAAAGGAACTGACTTTCTTCACAATTTTTTCCATCCAAAACTAAAAATCAAATTACTGATGATACTGTTCTTTTTAAATTTTAGTGAAAACATACTGAAGAACTAAATGAATTGTCTGGAAAATCCAAACTAACCATGAATCAGTACCAAATTTGCTTTGGCTATGTGTAACAAATTACAGTATATGATTATAAGTCCAACTTGGTTATTAACATCATCATTTTGAAATAAGATACTTAAATGAATCACCCTCGTAATTCCACACAACACAAATATGTTGAATAAACTTCCATTTTTGAGATACATAATGAACAAACTCTTAGTTATTACAGCTTGAACTGAAGGTAGAAGCGCACATAATACAACTAATATAACAGAACTAATAAACAAAGCCTTGAGTGGGCCATTCATTGCTAATGTTCTGCTGATAAATTCAAAGTTACTCTATTTATCCGAATACAAGAAAATGTTTTTTTGTAAAACAGTAATGTTGAGAACAGTCATCTTGCATTTGCAATATACGTCTTTCGAATGCAGTGCAGGAAAAAAGTAAGTTTCAAATTTGTGAGTGCAGCCTGGAGGAGGTGGTAAAGATTACTGCCAAGTGGAAGGTGCATTTTATTTCATGCCATAAAGTTTGCTTAATGGACTGTAAGCATTATTATTGGGAAAAAAATGTCTCTCTGAAACCAAAATAAAAATAGAGGTTTTCCTTTCTAATCAGTGTTTGCAATTACTATTGTATTGGGAGCCAATAGTAAAACAGAAAGAGAGACTTAGTTGTGTGTTTCACAGCAGACATGCTGGGTACACTTCTGTTCTTCCCTCTCCCATCCATTATGTAAATTTACATGCAAATTCAAATAAGGTAAAACTTTTTATAGTATGTTACCTAAATAAAAAATCTTCATCACCGTCTTCCAGTGTGCTGGTGTTGCCACCATTTCCTATCGCACATAAAGTGTTACATTTCCATTTTCCCCTTTCTCATCCATTATAAAAATTCCCATACAAATTAGGTGAAATTGTTTACAATGATCTGTTGTGTTAGGTATATTGTCTAGAAAATCTTATTCATCGTTGTCATTGAAGCTCCAATGCTGTTTCATAGCTTCCCGCATACCGATACATGTACTCCCTCACATGCTTTTGTGGCCATTACATGAATTTTGGCTCACTTTTGTAAAAAAAAAAAAAAATCACCTGAAGTTTCTCTTAGTTTGATCATGTTTAAAATATGTGTTTCAAAATTAAGTTAACGTTTGTTCTTTTATATTTATTTATTTTATTTATTTATTTACGCTAAGCTTTATACAGGTGAATATGACCGGTGTTCAGCCCTGGCTCTTTACCGGTCATACTCATATTTTACAATAGTTTATTAATTCTAGTTTATTACACCATTTTGTCTATTTACTGTCCATATCCATTTATTTTTCACTTTGCATAAGAATTGTCCAATCTTTTTACTGTCTTTTTGAAACATTTCAACTACTGCTACATTCTTTTATATAGATGATATGCTAAGTTCCAAAATTAAGTCCTGAAAAAAATGGGGATCATTTTATATTCAGATTAATACAGTATCTACAGTGAGAGTAAACTGTACGTTTCAAAATGACAACAAATGGAGATGTGGACCTTGTTGGTCATACTGTATATGATATGTGAATATAATTTTCATTTCTAAATTCTACAAAAACTGCCATAAAATCACCATGGATTAGGCAGTCGTACATAACCAAATGGCATGTGCCTGGCCCACTCCAAGAGAGATGCCGGTGGTAGCGAAGGTCTCAGTCACCTGGTGTAGGCGCAGGTCACCTTACTAATGGAAAACAAAGATGTGGGTTTTGTTGTGTGTTCCGTATATTATGTTCTGAGATTGTTTATGTGACGTATGACAACTGTTGTTCCTTCGCTGCCTGATTTTTAAACACACATTAAACTTTAAATAGAAGAGTTTGAAAGTTGCTACATCAAGTTTCGGACAAGTCAAAGTGTAAGCTAATCGACTGCTATCTTTGTTTGGTGTCGTTTTGAAACAACCTGTGTATATATATGTGGTGTTAATGAACTACACCGAAATAATTTCATAGAATATGTAGATTACTTAAATAAGTAATTTGAGGTAGCAGACTTATGGCCTGTTTATCGAAATGTCAAAGTAACGGCAATAAGTTTCTGAAGTGCCAGTATGCCACTAATTTATCAACCAGTCGAGAGCATAACACGAAAAACAAAGGGACCTATTGCAGCATACCTCTCTAGTGTAGTGATTATGATACTGGCTTTCAAGTGAAAGATAGTTTCAGAGTTCGGGTCTCGTTCACGTATCGTGGCACTTTGTCTGGAATGAAAAAAATAATAATAAAAACATTTACTCTATGACAGGAATTGAACTCATGACCTTTGTGATAGCAGCTTCCTGTGTTAATCATTAAGCCATCAAAGCAGTTGAAAAAATGCCTCCAGAGTAGGCTACATCATTCAAGAACATAGTTAATGAATGCTCAGTGTCGCACTGTCAAGTGATTAGTTCGAAATTTTACAGATTTTTGCAACATTAAATCTTGAGAACACTAGTAATGAGCTACTAAAAATCAATATTTCTATACTTGAGCAGCAGTTTTAAAGACATTCTAAGCCATTTTTACTTTCTCTATAGGCACTATGTACATAGTGTATAGAGAATGTATTGCACTCCACCAAAAAATTCGATACCGAGATTTCACCAGATGTTTTAGGGGCCCCCTTTATCTAAAAAAATCATTTACGAAAAAAGGTCCGTGTGTGTGTGTGTGTCCGTGTGTCTGTGAACATGATAACTCAAAAACGAAAAGTCGGTAAAATACCAAAGTTGGTATTTAAGTTTAGTATCTTCCAGGGATGCGACACAAAGATTTTGAGAAAAATCCCCCCACCCCCAACTACCCTTTACATGAAACTTTTCCCCCAAATTTTGATTTTCTCAAAAATGGCTCTAACGATTTTGATTAAAATTTCGTATATTAAAGATATTTACCGGACAAATAAAATGTATATCTTGAATTTTCTGGGTATAGCCTCTGAAGAGTAGTTTATTCTGGATGAATTTTACTGAATTTTGAGTAACTGCTAAACCGTAAGGGATGGACAAAAACTTACTACACAAAAAATGTAGAGCACGTTAAAACACACAATTTATGCTATACACCTTTTTTCATGGAGTTCGTTGTTTTTGTGACATTCCTTATTTTTGGTTTCTGCTATGAAAAACTTATACATTTTTCATACAGGAATTTGTCAACTGCTGTCCAGACAAACAAAGGAACTTCAGTGACATAGCAACCAGCTTTTGATTATAACTTGAATCTATGGTACTCCCTTATTTCATCTCTACTTACAAGGAAGCAAGTAATATGGCTATTTCTGCTAATGTTTTACTGATTAGCATGCAGTAAATATAAGTATAAGCTTTTTGAGAATAATTTGTTGCAGGGATATAGAGAAAATCATGTGAATGGTACACATAAGATTTTTTATGATTAGCATAAAGTAAATAGAAGTATAAGCTTTTTAAGAATAATTTGTTGCAGGGATATAGAGAAAGTTATGTGAATGATACACATCAGATTTTTTCAACCTGCTTTGCTTTAACACCAACTTAGCAGCACCTGATACCCACACATTTAACCCTGTGTAGTCGCGTTATGTTTATCCGGGGACCATGCATCGCTGATCTCAAATTACTTATATCAGTCACGTGCACAATCTCGTAAATTATTTTGGAGTAGTTCATTAGCACCCTGTATATATACAATCTATGGCCCACCTCACAATGAAATATAGTATTTTGCTCAGGTTTCTTTTATATTCTTTTCTATGTAAATAATTACATACATTCCATTTGTTCTTCCAATATCTGCATATACCAATTATGTGAAATTAATCCACTGTTTAAACATTAATTTTTTATAGCCACAGTATTTCTGCAGCAGTGTGCACAAGCAAAGAAAATGTAGCCTGTTTCATGGATATCAGTATAATTGTGCTGTTTCAGGACATCATACATATACTCTGTATTTCATGAGTGATGCCTACCTAGGCTGTGACCAGGAGTACAAGTTCTCTATCAATGTAGGAGACTTCCAATCTGGAGAAAGCGACAGTGATAGTGGCAGTGATTAAATTCTGTATACATCTCACATTCCACAGGTAATAATTATTATTTATTCTCATCTTGCATTATATTATTTTGCCTGGAAGATTAATTAATTAAACAGACAACTAATTATTTTTCTTTTGTTGCAGATTTCCATCATCATCTCCATCATGCATAGAGGTAGATACATTTTAAAGAAAGTAATGTATAGTGAGTTTAATTATTATGTCATTGTATAATAAAAGTCTTATGTATTTTCTATGGATACTTTGCATTTCTCTACATTGATGCCTCTCATCTAGATTATAGTAACAAATATAAATAAAATGTATGTGAAGACTTATTCCAACTGTTTGCAGTAATATAATCATTTTCTTTTTATAAACAAACTTTCATTGCTTTTTATTTCAATTCAGTTTTCATCCTGCCATGTCAGTGTATTTGGCATACTGGTTATGGAGTTTTCTTGTTTAGAGAATTTTTAGTTTAAGAGTTTGCCACTGTATGCACATGGTGAGAAGGGATCAACTTGTTGCCTATAGATAGAACCATAGGACTAAATCAGTGACTTGCAGACCTGAAACATGGTGAAATAAACCTAGGGACATTTCCTTTCAAAATATGGGGTTCTTTTACATGCAAATAAGCATTACTCAGTACCAACAGTTTTACTTTAATTCTGAAGGAAGCCATGCTAAGGATTTTTATGTAAAAAAAAAAAAATTCATTGCCCTCTGCCAGGTTTGAAACTTGGTTACTAGAGGCTTTTTATTTTGTAGTAGCATATTATGAAGTTAATTAAGTTTGAATTGTATTGAGTTTATTTGCACCTCAATTTACATAGATTTTTACATAATGTTATTCCTATAGCTTAAACTAAGTTTCAAATTTTTGGTTATACTTTGTGTGCTCTTAAACTTGCATAGTGCTCAACCTTTTAACTCAGCTTGGTACCCCTTTGTCCAACCTTAACCTTTAATATAGTATCCTCTCGCTCTTCTCTTTGTTGTTCTGTTCTTATTACCCAGGCATGAACATTCTTGACTATGTGTCATGGCATACCATTATGCTTCCGCCATATTCTCTCTTATTTGCAGTTTGCACACACAACCAAGTATTCCAGTCAGTAGCAGAACACTTGTGTGCAATTACAAGATGCTTTCTGCATAAACAACACATACTAAACAATAAAAAATATAAATATATAATTGCAATCGTCAGCAATACAAATAACGTTAAAGTTACAACAATATAAAATACAGTTGGAAATTATATATATAAATGAATTGCCGAAATGTATGTATGTGCATCACTACCAAACGACTGCACCAAATTGAACAATTCTTTTTTTGTTGTGTTCGTTATTGCCACGGCAAGGTTTGTGGAAAACAAAATGTTTAAAAATCTGATGTGTTCCATTCACATGACTTTCTCTACAATGCTGCAATAAATTTTTGTTAAAAAGCTTATGCTTCTATTTACTTACTGCTAATTGAGAAAACATTATCAGAAATATTCTTATTATTTGCTTCCTTGTAAGTAGAAGCGAAATAAGAGAGTACCATAAGTTAAAGTGATGGTCAAAAGCTGGTTGCTATGTGACTGATGTTCCTTTGTTTGTATGGACACGAATTCACAAAGTCCTGTATGAGAAAAGTATGTTTTTTATAGCTGAAACCAAAAATAAGGAATATCTCGAAAACAAATCAACTCCACGAAAAAAATGCATGTAACATAAATTGTGTGTTTTAAAGTGCTCTAAATTTGTTGTGTGGTAAGTTTTTGTCCATCTCTTACGGTTTAGCAGATATGCAAAATTCTGTAAAATTGACCCAGAATAAAGTAGTCTTCACAGGCTATTCCCAGAAAATTCAAAATATACATTTTATTTGTCAGGTAAAATATCTTTAATATACGATACTTTAATCAAAATCGTTAGAGCCATTTTTCAGAAAATCAAAATTTTCGAAAAAAGTTCCATGTAAAGGGTAGTTTCAGGTGGGATTTTTCTCAAAATCTTCGTGTCGCATCCCTGGAAGATCTAAACTTAAATACCAAGTTTGATATTTTACCAACTTTTTGTTTTTGAGCTATTGTGTTCACAGACACACACACACACACACACTCACACACACACACACACACACACACACGGAGCTTTTTCTGAAAATACTTTTTTTGGATACAAGAGACCCTAAAACATATATTTCCTGTGAAATCTCGGTATCAAATTTTTTGCTGGAGTGCAATACCTTCTCTATACACTATGTACATAGTGCGTATAGAGAAAGTAAAAATCATATGGGAAAGTTTTTGAAGTGTCACATAATATGAATCAGCATATATTGCCAAGAGAACGCAATTGGTAAATAGCCGCCAGATGGCAGTGGTATCACGGTTATCTGTTGCTAAATGGCAGAGGTAGTTGTCTATTTTCTCTCCCCATTCAATGCTAAGGTAACACACCAGTTTATTGAGACAATGACGCAATGCAACAGTGAAATTCAAATACATTTTTATGTATTAACTGGCCTTTCCTTACTCCTATTGTTTAAAATAAAGAAGCAAAGAAGCTTTCCTGGCAACAAACACTTAAAGTACGTACTTATTTGTTTATTTGCAGCTAGATGACTGTAGTATGCTCTATTTTTCTTCCCCATTCACTGCTAAAAGAATGCACCAGTTTATCAAGACAATGATGCAGTGCAGCAGTGAAATTCAACTCCTGTCCGTAGTGATGAATTTCACATGGATGATAAAGTGCCTCCGATGATGTGGGAGCCGACATCTCTTCAAGTTCTCATTCCTATTTAAACCACTTGAACGCGTCGCCATCATGATTTCCAGTTGTCCTGCTCTTTATTGATTCTTTCCAATTTTACTCAAGGCACTGCTTAAAATTTTCCGTATTCCTCAGATAAGTTGGCAAAGCGTTCAGTGGCATCCCATATTCTTTTGCAATTTCAGATTTTTTCTTCAAACCCTTTTCAACTTCTCTAATGATGTCAACTTTTTCAGCAAAAGTTAAAAGACTTCTCCTGGACACGAGCTGCTTTACTAAGAGACATAGTGTCATTGATTTGCCACACACTGAACAGCGAATAGGAAGCCCAAGCAACAACCTAAGGTGCACATGTTTTAAGCAAGGGGATGTGGGACCAGGAATAGAAGCTCAAGACTGGCAGCTAGGAAAGTTATTTCAACCCCCAACCTGCATTCTGCCAAAACAAACAACTCCGGAGTGGTCATATTAAATTGCTGCATTTAGAGCCATTTGGGACTGGCATTTCTGGGGGGGGGGGAATTTCATTGCTTTAATACAAAATTCAAGGACCAAGAAAAATCTTCAAATTAATAACGATTTCGAATTATCTGAGTTCCATTGTACTTTCATCAATTTCTCAAAATACCAGAAATAAGAATCCCACACTGTTATGTTCACAAGTTCATGAGAGTATGCATTAACAATACTTACAAATGAACTTCAAAGGCAGAGCTTTAGTTCATGCCACAATCTCACACTTAATTGGCTGAATCCAGTCCTCTGTAATTTGCTTCCTCGTGTTGCTCTCACATCTTGGATATTAACCATCTGTTTTCTGCTTGTTCACTGTTAATAGCCTTCTTTCTGCATTTTCCAGATGCAATCAACTTTCTAGAATGGTAATTTTTTCTTGATCCTGGTATGTATGCTTGTCTATTTGCCTCCAAAATATATCCACATGGAAAGTGTCATTACCCTCAATCTCCTGGTTATTCACTATCTCTGTATTATTTGTTTAGCTTTCATAAAGGCAGTTTTTATACTGATAATGTTATTTCTGCTACATCCTATTTCTAATGGATGGAGGATTTGTTCCTGAAATACATTGAAAGTGTTGTTAAATTCTGCCTCTTGGGGTAGGAGTTCTTAAATTTTACCAAAATTCTAGCTTAGTTCTGCCTGGGGTTGATCAGTGGCATTAGATGACAGAAAATCCTCTTCCAAGAATACATTGGGGTCTGACCTTATTGAATAGCTCTTCGGTAAAGATGCACCTATATGTGTATTAAATGTTTTTCATAATGTTTACCATTCTGTATTAGAATTTGTTTTAGTACCTCTTACTCGTAAGGAAAATATCACTATACTTATCCCAAATACCTCATCTGTGTGGTATAAGAAGGCTACGCACCAAATATAAGCTGTGGTTTGCGGCACTACAGGTGATAACTGAGGAGATGGATATTCATTACAGTTTATGAGGAATAAGTTGAGAATTCTCCCATCTCCAGTAAAACGGTCAGTGGTGTTATTCACATGTCAGCTAACAATAGGTAGGAGAGAGGAGGACCACACTCGTGTCAGTCTAACCCTCGAGGTTGTCAGTGTCGGCCAGTGTTGCTTAAGTTCTTGGTACACACTGTTTTATTTTAGCAATATTGAATATTTGTTACATCACGTGCTGTTGCGCAGTATCGTGTTATTTTGCTTCTTTTTTTCTCAAAGGCAAACACAAAATAGTGTAGGTAGAGAAGATTACTACATAGTAAACATTATATTGCAGATTTCTGAGATCAGAATTTTTAATTGTATGCTGTACTTGATAATTGTTTTTGTTTATCTATTATTCAGAAAAATATAAAAAAATATTAATATTAAAGTTTTAAATATAAAGCATTGGACTTCGATATTTTGTATATTATTAAAGACTACACAAAGTGTTCTTTAACCACTTAGTGCTGCAATTATTTTGGCACATATGCCGCTCTTTCTCTAATTCCTAAACCGGTGACCTAACAGCTGCTTGAAAATGCGCTATCAAAGGTTACACCAGAGAGTTTGAAAAAGGCATATGAAAGCGTGAAAAAAGAAGAAAAATGCTATTGAGACAAAAATAGATTAATTGACGCAATCGTCCATCGATTTGCAATCGGTCTTTAAGATACGCAAAGCTAGGAGGATGTATGTGGACATTCTGGAGAGGAACTGGCTGCCAATGAAGTCTCCACGGACATGATGAAAAGGGTGGCAGCGATAGTATCAATGGCAGGTGTGCGAGTGAGAGGGTGAATGTACTGCCGCTGTTCAAAACTTTGTCTCTGACTGTACTTGCAGGCCAGCATTTGGGATGCATGGAGATGACCGGTTAGTGGTTTGCAGGGAGGAAAACGAAACAGAAATGATAAATGTTAATGCAATGATTAAAACGCAAGTTCGTTTGGCTCTATACACAACAAATAATCGTATCATTTGCTCAATCTTCTTCACATACTCTCACCTGTTTAGCAGACACAATGCATATACAGAATGTTTCAAAACGACACCAAACGAAGATGTGGACCTTGTTGATCATACCATATGGGATACGTGAATATAAGTTTCAGCTCTAAATTCGGCACGTACAAAAAACTGCCATAAAATCACCATGGATTAGGCAGTTGTACATAACCAAATGGCACATGCCTGGCTCATTCCAAGAGAGATGCCGGTTGATAGCGAAGGTCCCAGTCGCGTGATGTAGGCGTGGCTTGATGGATACGCCGGCGCGGCACAGGCCACCTGAATAATGGAAAACGTAGCGTGTGAGTGTGGGTTATGACAACCGTTGTTCCTTCGCTGCCTAATCCCAAATGTGTGCGATTTTAAACACACATAAAACTTTGAATAGAAGAGTTTGAAAGTTGCGACATCAAATTTCGGACAAGTCAAAGAGTAAGCTAATCGGTTGCTATCTTCGTTTTGAAACGACCTGTATTTGATTACAAAGCATAAGTATGTAGTCATGCCCCGAAACCGCGGGCAGATATTTGATAGTTAATAAGTGTAATAAAAGCATAAATGCCCGCCTCGGTAGTCTGTCTCACATTCAAGAGGTCGCAAGTTCGAATCTCGCTTAGGTTCAGTTAAGCGAATAAGACTCTCTCTCTCTCTCTCTCTCTCTCTCTCTCTCTCTCTCTCTCTATTTCTCTCGGGGTTTTCTGTTATTCAGAGAAGATGAATATCGAGTAGGTAACTTTAAGCTGCTTGTACCCCGAGATCATTTGAGCGATTATTTCATTCATCGTCCGACAGAACCAACCAAATTAAAAGGCGTATAGCTAAAAAATAAAATCTGCTGTGTTCCATTCACATGCCTTTCGTAAGTAGAGGGGAAATAAGAAAATGCTCAGGCCAAAGCCTTAAAAGCCGGTCGCTATGTGAAACAGTTGAAATTCCAATCGCTTTGCTTTCCATGAGTAAACAACACATGGCTTCCTCTACATCTCTGCAACAAACTAGTTTTAAAAAGCTCATACTTCTATTTACTTCATGCTAATCGACAAAAAGTTAGCAGAAATAGTCTTATTACTTGCTTCCTTGTAAATAGAAGGGAAATAAGGGAAGTAGGGGGTAAAGGGGGATTTCGGGACTCAAAGGATGCCGCCCATGTAAAACATAATGTACATATGTAACACTTAAGATAAACATCAGCCGACAGACCACCCACACAGCGCTGCCTCTTTGCCAAGACAACAGTCTAAAAGCTTCCCCATGTACCTGTCAATCAAAGTATGTGCTGCCGGCTACTACCCCCTCCCCCTTTGCCAAACCACCTGTCTAAAAGATTTTACTTGCAGGGCTCTTAATCACTTGAACAATCGTCTTTCACATTCACAGATCAAATTCAATTTAATCGATTGACCACGCCCACTCGAATTTCTAATTTTTGAGCTACAAGGCTCATCTGCATATCAAATCGATCTAGTTTTTCACGAGGAATCTGAATCTCTCATCATAAATACAAAATTCTTTTGATTTCAATTCGATAGTCTCTTTTAATTAAAAACACGTAGGATTTCTCTATCTCTGGCAATTCGAGAGCTACAAGGCTCATTTGCATGACAAATCAGTCTAACTTTTCACAAAGAATCTGAATATACAAACATAGTTCAACTGTCATGGCGAAAAAACTCGATAAAATTACTGAGTGGAATATTTGATATAAATTATTAGATATCAATTGAACATGCGTTAGTGGTAATATTTTTGCAAGGAATTATAACACTCACACGATTGAACATGTTAAAAGCTTTATTATTCAATACCAACATATGACATGAAAAATAGCAAGAGAGAATTGCTTTTATAAAACATACTAACTTATCACATCAAAAACCAATATGGCGGCGAAGTGATTGTGTTTCCAACGAGCAGAGGGCACCCAACAGGGAATTGAACCTGGGACCTCTCGAACACTGAGAATGCCAACATCATTACAACTCCAAACATTATAAATCTTAATATCCGTTCTTAAACGAGGACATACATTCGACTTTCAGTGAGGATGCAATCACATGACTTTACGACTATGTATAATTAAACAACTGCAAAAAGGATTGAATGTAGAACGCAATTATAACACTCGCTATAAATAAAAACTGTTCTTATTCCATTATAAGCCCCTATCCAGTACAAGAATTAACTTCACGAATAATCAATAAACTTTAATTACAATTACACTAATTAAAATGACAATAATGCTTAAAGAATTGAGGTTACAATAAGACGCCATAACACTTTTCTTATTCCTTTATCAGCCCATACCCAGCACAAGTACAAGACACACGATTGGTTAATTTTAAGAAATTTGAATTACAATTACGCTAATTAAAATGTTAATAACGGTTAAATAATTGAGATTACAATAAAATACTATGAGACTTTTCTTGCTCATTTATCACCCTTCATCCAGTACAAGAATGAATTCCAGCTATCCAACACTCGAGAAACTTTAATTACAATTACGCAAATTAAAATGTCAATAACACTTAGAGAATTGAAGCTACAATAAAACGCCGTAACACTTTCCTTATTCCTTTATCAGCCCATACCCATTTGTGATTGGCTAATTTAAGAAATTTTAATTACAATTACGCCAGTTAAAATGCCAATAACGCTTTGAGAATTGAAGTTACAATAAAACGCTATTAGACTTTTCTCAATTCTTAACCATCCCCTATTCAGTACGAGTATTAGATTCGGGATTAATTCAATACATTTTAATCACAATTATACCTTTACTTTAAGTTTAAAAATGCAAATAACAACCCAATTTGCAACGCTATAGCGAAATGAGTGATACAAATTCTTCACGAAATTACATCTACATGTCAACTACTACTTGGATTATACGCCCAGTGTATTCAAACATTATTCGTAACTATCAAAAGACATATAAAATGTTTTTATTTACGCAAATGTCAGACCTATACCAAAATATGGTGTGTTCCATTCACGTGACCTTCTATACCTCTCTGAAACAAATTATTGTTAAAAAGCTTGTACATCTTTTTACTTCATGCTAATCGAGTAAAAACTAGTAGAAATAGTCTTCATACTTGCTTCCTTGTAAGTAGAAGCTAACTAAGGGAGTACCATAGGTTAAGTGATAGTCATAGTCAAAAGTTGGCTGCTATGTCACTCTCCTGTAAGAGAAAAGTATATGTTTTTAAAGCTGAAACAAATAACAATGATTATATAAAAAAAAAGGGTTCACTCCACAAAAATCATGTATTTAACATAAATTGTGTGTTTTAATGTGCTCTACATTTTTGTGTGGTAAGCTTTTATCTATCTCTTATGGTTTACTAGTTATAACAATTTATTCAGAATAAAAAAGGTCTTCAGAGATTATACTCAGAAAATTCAAGTTATACATTTTATTTGTCCGGTAATTATCTTTAATATGCGATATTCTAATCAAAATCGTTAGAACCATTTTTAGAAATAAAATTTTTCGAAAAAACGTTCCATGTAAAGGGTAGTTTGGGGGTGGGGCTTTTCTCAAAAATCTTCGTGTCGCATACCTGGAAGATACTAAACTTAAATACCAAACCGAATTTGCGTTTTTGAGCTATGCTGCCCAGTCACACACATATACACACCAACACACGCAAACACACAGACATGCAGACACACACGAATCTTTTTCTAAAATGGATTATTTTGGATACAGGGGACCCTAAAAACATATATATTCCCAGTGAAAAATCAGCATCCGATTTTGGGTGGAATACAATACCTTCTCTATACACTATGTACAAAGTACGTGTAGAGAAAGTAAAAACAACAGCTAACACAATTTGAAATCACTTAGACAGCCTACAACTAACTGAGCTGTATTCTCTAATTTTCAACACTGTACATTTTCAACAAGGAGATACAATAGTAAAACCAACAGCTAACATGGCTTGAAATCACTTAGACAGCCTACAACTGACTCAGAAGTATTCTCTAATTTCAACACTGTAGTATAAACTATAGCTTGAAGCATAACGTACCTTGACGATTATGCATAAATTGAAATACCATACCAAAAATAACAGCTAACATTGCTTGAAATCACTTAGACAGCCTACAACTAACTGAGCTGTATTCTCTAATTTTCAACACTGTACATTTTCAACAAGGAGATACAAAAGTAAAACCAACAGCTAACATGGCTTGAAATCACTTAGACAGCCAACAACTGACTCAGAAGTATTCTCTAATTTCAACACTGTAGTATAATCTATAGCTTGAAGCATCACGTACCTTGACGATTATGCATAAATAAATACCTTCAAATGAAATACCATACCAAAATAACAGCTAACATTGCTTGAAATCACTTAGACAGCCTACAACTGACACAGCAGTATTCTCTAACTTCAACAGAGAAGTATGATTTATAACTCGAAGCACTCATCACATAACTTGAGGATCGAGCATAAATAAACATTTTCATAAAGGGGGGGGGGATATTTAGTAGCCACTTATCACAATCGCTATGAAAGAAAGCCGCGCAAGGCTGCTCACCTCTTGGCTAACATATAACACAAGGGAAAACGGAAACATACTACCTATTACAAAAAGCAAAGCATGATCCGACCAGTTCCAGACGATAAAGAAGGCTGGCGACATTTTGAACAAAACATCCTAGCTCTCCCCTTCAGAGCTTTCTGTTAGAAAAACATCCTCACTCGGCCCCTCTAGGCTAAGAACAGGCAGATACACGCATTCCCCTTCCTTAGGTATACACTGAAGAAAACATGTTTTTATGTGAGCAACTATATAAGCCTGAGGTCTGCAATATAGAGCTACTTATTCGATATAACCGCCGTGAAAAAGCATTCTTGAAAACAACGTCAAAGCTTTTGATGATATGAACGAATACAGGAGAGAGTGTGCTGAAGATTCGCATCATTATACATACTTTCACAAAGAATCGTGCAATGGACGAATGCATACGATTACATGCATATACCCTGCTTACCATAATCAGATACCTTCAAGGAATCCCTGTACCGAAGAGTGCTCTGTCTACAAGATAGATATATTGTAAGTACAATACATTCACGTCTTTCTACTATTATAAGTACTACAAATGTATTCGAGTAATGATGGCTAATTCCAATACATTTTTATATATCAAGGGGTCGGAACACACAAGAGCTTCACGATTCAGATACCATAGATGCAACGGATATGTTTAGATCAGCACATGAGATTGAAGATCACTTAGAATTATGCGACGGTCGCACTCATGTTGTGATTTGTTCAAAACCCGCAGTGCATGATAGAATAACATCATACTTCATCTGCAACTTGACCTGTAGCGTGTATTGGTCAAGGCATATGAGACAAAGGTAATTACAAACTAAAAATACGATGAGTGACCAGCACATCACACATTTATTTCTTGAAAAAGTTAATAACCCTGATTGTTCTTTCCAGAGTTCGAGAGTCAATCCCCATACCGCCAGAGCTCATAGACCCTGTTAGGACTGACGTTGACGAGGTGGATGTCTGCATTTCAAACCCATGGAACACCTGCCCTGTACAAGATTATGATGACATTCCGAATACGAGCACGTCGAATCAAGCATCAATGTGAGTATAATATATTGCTATTACATCAAGAAAGAAACTAACCTTATTTCCATTGCAGTGATCGAGTCAAAGGAAAATTAATAACATTTACTAATTTTCAATAATTCTAATGTTCCAGATCCAAGGAGATATAAGAGGAGAAAGACCCTTTTGCTAGTCATCTCAGGAAGCTGAGATTGCTGGAAGACCGCATGCACAGCATTTGTAAACGAGAGGCAAGCATAGAGAAATATGAAACCCAGAGCAGACCAACTGAACGTATCCATCCAATTCTACATATCCAAAACAAATAGTTCTAGTGTAGCGCTTTATTATGAACTACCAGTGCTTCTCAACAGCAGTGATCCTAATGACTTTGTATATACATGACATATATAAAGCGCGCCTATGACTCCCTAAATTCTGCATGTGCACAAAAGACAAAGTGCGCACATTGTGAATATATTGAAAAATATAGTGCTATAATATATAATTGCATTCATGAAAATAACGAAGCCGCTAGACTCTTTTAATAAAATAAAACAAAGGATGAGTAGGATTTAAAAAGAAATGAAGATGTAAAGAAGCTGGCACATTTATAAGCAAACATTTATTTAATCTAACTAATGAAAATAAAACATTTTGAAGAGGCACGGACATGGAGAAGGAATGTAATGAAAATACTTATAAATACAACTATTATGTACATATAATCCCACTAATGTTTTTATTCCACAAAAACAAATACAAATTTTCAACATCCTATTCCTTTGCATAATTAGGCATTTAAATTATCGATTACATGACAGGTGATAAGGGCTTGTAGGTAAATACCTCATTGTGTATAATCAGACAATTTAATATTGTAATTTCTGGTGATAGACGTCCTGCATGCTTTAAGGTTGAGAGCGAAAATACCCCTTTACACCATCAAAACAGGAACACCAGGCTGAGTCGCAAATATCTAGAGGGCACTTCTGTTTACTAGCATTCATACAGGAAATAATCCGTTTCTTCAGCTTTACTTTTATCACACACTTCTCTAACAAGAGTGTAAGTAATACATAGCTCGACCAATGAAAAACAGTTTCAATGCTAAAAACCCAATCAAGTTTACGGTAGAAGCCCATCTATAAAAGTGGAACAGGCAGATATCAGATAACTCAATTTAAAGAAAAGGTCTCAGCGCAGTGATCGGTAGGAATCATCTGAAAAACTACGAGCTAATTCGCAAAAAAGAAGATACCTAATCAATCAAGAACCTTGAAACGGCTGGTAGGATTTTTAAAAAATTCGCTCTCCTCGTTCTTAAATGTATAATATACAGCGACAGCTTAATTTACTTATAATGCTTTTTCAGAAACTTTACAGGTGATTGGCTAGCTTCATGAGAAAAAAATTGCATTACATAAGAACTTCATATATTTCTACAAAAGAGAATTTGTACAAGTAAGTTCGATACAAAAGGTTTTTCACACTGAATACACGATTTGAGGGCAACCGAACACTTAAAAAGCAAGTTTTAGACAAAGTATAGTGTGCGAGTGAGTGCATGTGAAGCAGCGTACCTCTAAAAATACACAAATTCAAAGTGACAATTGAAGTGCTTTGGCACATTAAATTTCTTATTTCTAATGTACAACGGAGTAACATGTAATGAAAACATTCTGCTATTATTTAGAATTATAAGCGTGAATTATATATAAAAGAAAATCTCATCTTAATGATGGGCGATTCGTTCAAGTCATGGGTGCAGGAGCACAAGGACACTAATCGGTTGAAAATACCAATTGAGCATTTTCAGAAAAATATTAGTGTTGTATGTACAGTATAACTTAAACACTCAATTTTTATTGACTTCTGATTTATACTACTTCAACTCTCTTAAACAGGAAGTGATGTTTCGTTTCATCTTTATTGGTTTACTCATGTCAATGCAAATCGTGAGGCCGCGCCATGGTCGAGTGGTTAGACTACTCTCCTCTCACCAAGGAGGTCCGGAGTCGACCCCAGGCAACAGCATGTTGGGATTTGTTATGGACAAAGCGGCGCAGGGGGCGGGTTTTCTGAGGTTTCCCCCTGCCATCACATTCCACCGGTGCTCCACGTTCATTCCATATATCAGTAGTGTCATCGCCTGCGATGCCACAAGTAGTAAAAGCAGGCGTTAAACACATAAAAAAGTGAACGAATTTCAATGAGAATCGCAGGGCTAAACATTATAAAAGATCCGACTAACCTAGTAATTTCCGCTAATGTCCCTAATTATATGGGGAACAATTGAATAAGAACATTTTTTTTCTGGAAAATGTTTATCTTGAATAGCATGAAGTAACAGAAGAATATAATTATTTTAATATTGTCTATCATGAAATCTCAACCCTTGTGCACGCTTCTGCTAAAGAATGTTTCCTTACACCTACATCACGCCGAAAAGAATACTACAGGTGAACTCATGGTTTCACTACAGAATTTCATGTCTAGTTCTTTATTACATTAAAACTCTTATAAAGTGAAGGAAATGAAAATCCATTTATGTTGATAGAACTAAACCGAACACGCTGTTTTAAATGGTCACTCCTACAATCACTGCTTCTAATCAGATCTGCAATCATACAAAAACAAGGTTAAACATTCAATGCACTTAGTTATAATATCAGAAAATAAGACTTGTCTCCGTGGTCATACGGGTAAGTGAGCTGACTTCTCACCTGCAGATACCGGGTTCGATCCACGGCTAGGACGGAGACTTTTTCTTTAACCGCAATTACTCCCTATCCCCACAGAGTCTGGAAGGTATAAATGGGCATGTGTTTAGTAATATAAAAAATGAATTACCATAAAGTTCTAAACCTACACTAATACGAGTTGCTTCATAAGTCAAAGCCCCTATGTGACCATTGTATTGCAACAGGTCCCTAAAGAGATATAATTACACATTCATATATCTCAAGGTTTTTCTCAAGCTCACTCAACATCCAGGATTCACAAATATTAGTTTCTTATATGCTCTCTTTATAACATGGAAAATATTTTAGCATCTTCAATTTCTTCTTCTTCTTTTATTATTATTATTATTTTTGTTGTTAATATTATTAGTTTGTCACCTTTCTGGGAAAAAACACGACTGTAACTCAAGTACAAAATTAAAAATCGGATGCTAGCAGTTTTGGTTTGTATGAGAACTGGTAAAATAACTTAAGGATAAACCCATGCGGATTTTATTATATAACGTTACAAACTTATTTGTTGCTTGCCAAGCGGTAGATCTGCGATCGATTCATAGTACAGGCATAGGAATTTTTTCCCCAGCTAGGATACATGGACCGGGGTGCACTCAGCCTCGCGAGGTCCCTGGAGGGGGCCAATTGAGGAGCTACTTGATGGAGAAGTAGCGGCTCCAGGTCATGAGGACAGCATTAACTGGTCAGGGGGGGGGGGACGGAGATCGAAGCGCAGTCCACGTCTCACCTCCTCAATAGTGCACCCCATCCATGACGTCTGTAACGGAGCGAGATGGGGACACAGCAGCAGTCCAAGGCTCTTAGATGTGCAAGGGAGTCACAAGCTTATACTAAAAAGCCTGCGATTTTCACAATGCACACAATAATTTTCTTAATAAGTAACATTTAATTAGTTGACCCATCCTAACCTAAATAACCTAAATTAACCTAACCTTCCTAAACTAATCTAACATCATAGCCAATAATAAACATCAGACACACCACATTCATTATAGAAATACATTACAACATCATATGACCTCATTTGTCAATTTTTCGCTCTATTACAGCAGAATCATTCATCTCACGCATATTCAAGAAGATTTCTTTTGACTGCTTCCCTTTGTAAGCTGCTTGCGAGTACATTAGCAATCGTAGCCGATCTACCAGAGAATTTACATCATCATAAGAAGATGTTTTATCTACACCGCTGACTTGGTCCAACCACTTCATTGCTGAGACATGTAGCTTCTCTTTAATCTTGAATAGTAATAATCATGGCTAACACAAGACTCGTGACTTTGAATTATATACATCATTAAATGATGTTGCCATGCATGTTGCATCAGGAAGACAAATCACAGCACAGGCAAACACAATTGCAATGAGATACTTGCACAGCATTGTGCAAAACATAACATAGAATTCTATCAGAAAATTACAAAAATAGTTGCACAATTCTAATTTAACAAATGAATGTATGATATCCTAAGGACAACCTAACCTCAGCAATCATATTCAACATAACGCAAGCAATAACATTATACGTTAAATGAAGAAAATCCATTCTGTATATATTAATTATGACAGACAATAGACATATCATTATCTACCAATACGTTTAATTCTTGGAGAACTCTTCAAATGGGGTATACGCTTTCCAAGAAACACGATACTCTCTTCGAGAACGAAATGGTCAGATAGTGGTATGTACTTCGGTTCCTTTAGGAAAGTGTATACCCCATTTGAAGAGTTCTCCAAGAATTAAACGTATTGGTAGATAATGATATGTCTATTGTCTGTCATAATTAATATATACAGAATGGATTTTCTTCATTTAACGTATAATGTTATTGCTTGCGTTATGTTGAATATGATTGCTGAGGTTAGGTTGTCCTTAGGATATCATACATTCATTTGTTAAATTAGAATTGTGCAACTATTTTTGTAATTTTCTGATAGAATTCTATGTTATGTTTTGCACAATGCTGTGCAAGTATCTCATTGCAATTGTGTTTGCCTGTGCTGTGATTTGTCTTCCTGATGCAACATGCATGGCAACATCATTTAATGATGTATATAATTCAAAGTCACGAGTCTTGTGTTAGCCATGATTATTACTATTCAAGATTAAAGAGAAGCTACATGTCTCAGCAATGAAGTGGTTGGACCAAGTCAGCGGTGTAGATAAAACATCTTCTTATGATGATGTAAATTCTCTGGTAGATCGGCTACGATTGCTAATGTACTCGCAAGCAGCTTACAAAGGGAAGCAGTCAAAAGAAATCTTCTTGAATATGCGTGAGATGAATGATTCTGCTGTAATAGAGCGAAAAATTGACAAATGAGGTCATATGATGTTGTAATGTATTTCTATAATGAATGTGGTGTGTCTGATGTTTATTATTGGCTATGATGTTAGATTAGTTTAGGAAGGTTAGGTTAATTTAGGTTATTTAGGTTAGGATGGGTCAACTAATTAAATGTTACTTATTAAGAAAATTATTGTGTGCATTGTGAAAATCGCAGGCTTTTTAGTATAAGCTTGTGACTCCCTTGCACATCTAAGAGCCTTGGACTGCTGCTGTGTCCCCATCTCGCTCCGTTACAGACGTCATGGATGGGGTGCACTATTGAGGAGGTGAGACGTGGACTGCGCTTCGATCTCCGTCCCCCCCCCCCTGACCAGTTAATGCTGTCCTCATGACCTGGAGCCGCTACTTCTCCATCAAGTAGCTCCTCAATTGGCCCCCTCCAGGGACCTCGCGAGGCTGAGTGCACCCCGGTCCATGTATCCTAGCTGGGGAAAAAATTCCTATGCCTGTACTATGAATCGATCGCAGATCTACCGCTTGGCAAGCAACAAATAAGTTTGTAACGTTATATAATAAAATCCGCATGGGTTTATCCTTAAGTTATTTTACCAGTTCTCATACAAACCAAAACTGCTAGCATCCGATTTTTAATTTTGTACTTGAGTTACAGTCGTGTTTTTTCCCAGAAAGGTGACAAACTAATAATATTAACAACAAAAATAATAATAATAATAAAAGAAGAAGAAGAAATTGAAGATGCTAAAATATTTTCCATGTTATAAAGAGAGCATATAAGAAACTAATATTTGTGAATCCTGGATGTTGAGTGAGCTTGAGAAAAACCTTGAGATATATGAATGTGTAATTATATCTCTTTAGGGACCTGTTGCAATACAATGGTCACATAGGGGCTTTGACTTATGAAGCAACTCGTATTAGTGTAGGTTTAGAACTTTATGGTAATTCATTTTTTATATTACTAAACACATGCCCATTTATACCTTCCAGACTCTGTGGGGATAGGGAGTAATTGCGGTTAAAGAAAAAGTCTCCGTCCTAGCCGTGGATCGAACCCGGTATCTGCAGGTGAGAAGTCAGCTCACTTACCCGTATGACCACGGAGACAAGTCTTATTTTCTGATATTATAACTAAGTGCATTGAATGTTTAACCTTGTTTTTGTATGATTGCAGATCTGATTAGAAGCAGTGATTGTAGGAGTGACCATTTAAAACAGCGTGTTCGGTTTAGTTCTATCAACATAAATGGATTTTCATTTCCTTCACTTTATAAGAGTTTTAATGTAATAAAGAACTAGACATGAAATTCTGTAGTGAAACCATGAGTTCACCTGTAGTATTCTTTTCGGCGTGATGTAGGTGTAAGGAAACATTCTTTAGCAGAAGCGTGCACAAGGGTTGAGATTTCATGATAGACAATATTAAAATAATTATATTCTTCTGTTACTTCATGCTATTCAAGATAAACATTTTCCAGAAAAAAAATGTTCTTATTCAATTGTTCCCCATATAATTAGGGACATTAGCGGAAATTACTAGGTTAGTCGGATCTTTTATAATGTTTAGCCCTGCGATTCTCATTGAAATTCGTTCACTTTTTTATGTGTTTAACGCCTGCTTTTACTACTTGTGGCATCGCAGGCGATGACACTACTGATATATGGAATGAACGTGGAGCACCGGTGGAATGTGATGGCAGGGGGAAACCTCAGAAAACCCGCCCCCTGCGCCGCTTTGTCCATAACAAATCCCAACATGCTGTTGCCTGGGGTCGACTCCGGACCTCCTTGGTGAGAGGAGAGTAGTCTAACCACTCGACCATGGCGCGGCCTCACGATTTGCATTGACATGAGTAAACCAATAAAGATGAAACGAAACATCACTTCCTGTTTAAGAGAGTTGAAGTAGTATAAATCAGAAGTCAATAAAAATTGAGTGTTTAAGTTATACTGTACATACAACACTAATATTTTTCTGAAAATGCTCAATTGGTATTTTCAACCGATTAGTGTCCTTGTGCTCCTGCACCCATGACTTGAACGAATCGCCCATCATTAAGATGAGATTTTCTTTTATATATAATTCACGCTTATAATTCTAAATAATAGCAGAATGTTTTCATTACATGTTACTCCGTTGTACATTAGAAATAAGAAATTTAATGTGCCAAAGCACTTCAATTGTCACTTTGAATTTGTGTATTTTTAGAGGTACGCTGCTTCACATGCACTCACTCGCACACTATACTTTGTCTAAAACTTGCTTTTTAAGTGTTCGGTTGCCCTCAAATCGTGTATTCAGTGTGAAAAACCTTTTGTATCGAACTTACTTGTACAAATTCTCTTTTGTAGAAATATATGAAGTTCTTATGTAATGCAATTTTTTTCTCATGAAGCTAGCCAATCACCTGTAAAGTTTCTGAAAAAGCATTATAAGTAAATTAAGCTGTCGCTGTATATTATACATTTAAGAACGAGGAGAGCGAATTTTTTAAAAATCCTACCAGCCGTTTCAAGGTTCTTGATTGATTAGGTATCTTCTTTTTTGCGAATTAGCTCGTAGTTTTTCAGATGATTCCTACCGATCACTGCGCTGAGACCTTTTCTTTAAATTGAGTTATCTGATATCTGCCTGTTCCACTTTTATAGATGGGCTTCTACCGTAAACTTGATTGGGTTTTTAGCATTGAAACTGTTTTTCATTGGTCGAGCTATGTATTACTTACACTCTTGTTAGAGAAGTGTGTGATAAAAGTAAAGCTGAAGAAACGGATTATTTCCTGTATGAATGCTAGTAAACAGAAGTGCCCTCTAGATATTTGCGACTCAGCCTGGTGTTCCTGTTTTGATGGTGTAAAGGGGTATTTTCGCTCTCAACCTTAAAGCATGCAGGACGTCTATCACCAGAAATTACAATATTAAATTGTCTGATTATACACAATGAGGTATTTACCTACAAGCCCTTATCACCTGTCATGTAATCGATAATTTAAATGCCTAATTATGCAAAGGAATAGGATGTTGAAAATTTGTATTTGTTTTTGTGGAATAAAAACATTAGTGGGATTATATGTACATAATAGTTGTATTTATAAGTATTTTCATTACATTCCTTCTCCATGTCCGTGCCTCTTCAAAATGTTTTATTTTCATTAGTTAGATTAAATAAATGTTTGCTTATAAATGTGCCAGCTTCTTTACATCTTCATTTCTTTTTAAATCCTACTCATCCTTTGTTTTATTTTATTAAAAGAGTCTAGCGGCTTCGTTATTTTCATGAATGCAATTATATATTATAGCACTATATTTTTCAATATATTCACAATGTGCGCACTTTGTCTTTTGTGCACATGCAGAATTTAGGGAGTCATAGGCGCGCTTTATATATGTCATGTATATACAAAGTCATTAGGATCACTGCTGTTGAGAAGCACTGGTAGTTCATAATAAAGCGCTACACTAGAACTATTTGTTTTGGATATGTAGAATTGGATGGATACGTTCAGTTGGTCTGCTCTGGGTTTCATATTTCTCTATGCTTGCCTCTCGTTTACAAATGCTGTGCATGCGGTCTTCCAGCAATCTCAGCTTCCTGAGATGACTAGCAAAAGGGTCTTTCTCCTCTTATATCTCCTTGGATCTGGAACATTAGAATTATTGAAAATTAGTAAATGTTATTAATTTTCCTTTGACTCGATCACTGCAATGGAAATAAGGTTAGTTTCTTTCTTGATGTAATAGCAATATATTATACTCACATTGATGCTTGATTCGACGTGCTCGTATTCGGAATGTCATCATAATCTTGTACAGGGCAGGTGTTCCATGGGTTTGAAATGCAGACATCCACCTCGTCAACGTCAGTCCTAACAGGGTCTATGAGCTCTGGCGGTATGGGGATTGACTCTCGAACTCTGGAAAGAACAATCAGGGTTATTAACTTTTTCAAGAAATAAATGTGTGATGTGCTGGTCACTCATCGTATTTTTAGTTTGTAATTACCTTTGTCTCATATGCCTTGACCAATACACGCTACAGGTCAAGTTGCAGATGAAGTATGATGTTATTCTATCATGCACTGCGGGTTTTGAACAAATCACAACATGAGTGCGACCGTCGCATAATTCTAAGTGATCTTCAATCTCATGTGCTGATCTAAACATATCCGTTGCATCTATGGTATCTGAATCGTGAAGCTCTTGTGTGTTCCGACCCCTTGATATATAAAAATGTATTGGAATTAGCCATCATTACTCGAATACATTTGTAGTACTTATAATAGTAGAAAGACGTGAATGTATTGTACTTACAATATATCTATCTTGTAGACAGAGCACTCTTCGGTACAGGGATTCCTTGAAGGTATCTGATTATGGTAAGCAGGGTATATGCATGTAATCGTATGCATTCGTCCATTGCACGATTCTTTGTGAAAGTATGTATAATGATGCGAATCTTCAGCACACTCTCTCCTGTATTCGTTCATATCATCAAAAGCTTTGACGTTGTTTTCAAGAATGCTTTTTCACGGCGGTTATATCGAATAAGTAGCTCTATATTGCAGACCTCAGGCTTATATAGTTGCTCACATAAAAACATGTTTTCTTCAGTGTATACCTAAGGAAGGGGAATGCGTGTATCTGCCTGTTCTTAGCCTAGAGGGGCCGAGTGAGGATGTTTTTCTAACAGAAAGCTCTGAAGGGGAGAGCTAGGATGTTTTGTTCAAAATGTCGCCAGCCTTCTTTATCGTCTGGAACTGGTCGGATCATGCTTCGCTTTTTGTAATAGGTAGTATGTTTCCGTTTTCCCTTGTGTTATATGTTAGCCAAGAGGTGAGCAGCCTTGCGCGGCTTTCTTTCATAGCGATTGTGATAAGTGGCTACTAAATATCCCCCCCCCTTTATGAAAATGTTTATTTATGCTCGATCCTCAAGTTATGTGATGAGTGCTTCGAGTTATAAATCATACTTCTCTGTTGAAGTTAGAGAATACTGCTGTGTCAGTTGTAGGCTGTCTAAGTGATTTCAAGCAATGTTAGCTGTTATTTTGGTATGGTATTTCATTTGAAGGTATTTATTTATGCATAATCGTCAAGGTACGTGATGCTTCAAGCTATAGATTATACTACAGTGTTGAAATTAGAGAATACTTCTGAGTCAGTTGTTGGCTGTCTAAGTGATTTCAAGCCATGTTAGCTGTTGGTTTTACTTTTGTATCTCCTTGTTGAAAATGTACAGTGTTGAAAATTAGAGAATACAGCTCAGTTAGTTGTAGGCTGTCTAAGTGATTTCAAGCAATGTTAGCTGTTATTTTTGGTATGGTATTTCAATTTATGCATAATCGTCAAGGTACGTTATGCTTCAAGCTATAGTTTATACTACAGTGTTGAAATTAGAGAATACTTCTGAGTCAGTTGTAGGCTGTCTAAGTGATTTCAAGCCATGTTAGCTGTTGGTTTTACTATTGTATCTCCTTGTTGAAAATGTACAGTGTTGAAAATTAGAGAATACAGCTCAGTTAGTTGTAGGCTGTCTAAGCGATTTCAAATTGTGTTAGCTGTTGTTTTTACTTTCTCTACACGTACTTTGTACATAGTGTATAGAGAAGGTATTGTATTCCACCCAAAATCGGATGCTGATTTTTCACTGGGAATATATATGTTTTTAGGGTCCCCTGTATCCAAAATAATCCATTTTAGAAAAAGATTCGTGTGTGTCTGCATGTCTGTGTGTTTGCGTGTGTTGGTGTGTATATGTGTGTGACTGGGCAGCATAGCTCAAAAACGCAAATTCGGTTTGGTATTTAAGTTTAGTATCTTCCAGGTATGCGACACGAAGATTTTTGAGAAAAGCCCCACCCCCAAACTACCCTTTACATGGAACGTTTTTTCGAAAAATTTTATTTCTAAAAATGGTTCTAACGATTTTGATTAGAATATCGCATATTAAAGAAAATTACCGGACAAATAAAATGTATAACTTGAATTTTCTGAGTATAATCTCTGAAGACCTTTTTTATTCTGAATAAATTGTTATAACTAGTAAACCATAAGAGATAGATAAAAGCTTACCACACAAAAATGTAGAGCACATTAAAACACACAATTTATGTTAAATACATGATTTTTGTGGAGTGAACCCTTTTTTTTTATATAATCATTGTTATTTGTTTCAGCTTTAAAAACATATACTTTTCTCTTACAGGAGAGTGACATAGCAGCCAACTTTTGACTATGACTATCACTTAACCTATGGTACTCCCTTAGTTAGCTTCTACTTACAAGGAAGCAAGTATGAAGACTATTTCTACTAGTTTTTACTCGATTAGCATGAAGTAAAAAGATGTACAAGCTTTTTAACAATAATTTGTTTCAGAGAGGTATAGAAGGTCACGTGAATGGAACACACCATATTTTGGTATAGGTCTGACATTTGCGTAAATAAAAACATTTTATATGTCTTTTGATAGTTACGAATAATGTTTGAATACACTGGGCGTATAATCCAAGTAGTAGTTGACATGTAGATGTAATTTCGTGAAGAATTTGTATCACTCATTTCGCTATAGCGTTGCAAATTGGGTTGTTATTTGCATTTTTAAACTTAAAGTAAAGGTATAATTGTGATTAAAATGTATTGAATTAATCCCGAATCTAATACTCGTACTGAATAGGGGATGGTTAAGAATTGAGAAAAGTCTAATAGCGTTTTATTGTAACTTCAATTCTCAAAGCGTTATTGGCATTTTAACTGGCGTAATTGTAATTAAAATTTCTTAAATTAGCCAATCACAAATGGGTATGGGCTGATAAAGGAATAAGGAAAGTGTTACGGCGTTTTATTTTAGCTTCAATTCTCTAAGTGTTATTGACATTTTAATTTGCGTAATTGTAATTAAAGTTTCTCGAGTGTTGGATAGCTGGAATTCATTCTTGTACTGGATGAAGGGTGATAAATGAGCAAGAAAAGTCTCATAGTATTTTATTGTAATCTCAATTATTTAACCGTTATTAACATTTTAATTAGCGTAATTGTAATTCAAATTTCTTAAAATTAACCAATCGTGTGTCTTGTACTTGTGCTGGGTATGGGCTGATAAAGGAATAAGAAAAGTGTTATGGCGTCTTATTGTAACCTCAATTCTTTAAGCATTATTGTCATTTTAATTAGTGTAATTGTAATTAAAGTTTATTGATTATTCGTGAAGTTAATTCTTGTACTGGATAGGGGCTTATAATGGAATAAGAACAGTTTTTATTTATAGCGAGTGTTATAATTGCGTTCTACATTCAATCCTTTTTGCAGTTGTTTAATTATACATAGTCGTAAAGTCATGTGATTGCATCCTCACTGAAAGTCGAATGTATGTCCTCGTTTAAGAACGGATATTAAGATTTATAATGTTTGGAGTTGTAATGATGTTGGCATTCTCAGTGTTCGAGAGGTCCCAGGTTCAATTCCCTGTTGGGTGCCCTCTGCTCGTTGGAAACACAATCACTTCGCCGCCATATTGGTTTTTGATGTGATAAGTTAGTATGTTTTATAAAAGCAATTCTCTCTTGCTATTTTTCATTTCATATGTTGGTATTGAATAATAAAGCTTTTAACATGTTCAATCGTGTGAGTGTTATAATTCCTTGCAAAAATATTACCACTAACGCATGTTCAATTGATATCTAATAATTTATATCAAATATTCCACTCAGTAATTTTATCGAGTTTTTTCGCCATGACAGTTGAACTATGTTTGTATATTCAGATTCTTTGTGAAAAGTTAGACTGATTTGTCATGCAAATGAGCCTTGTAGCTCTCGAATTGCCAGAGATAGAGAAATCCTACGTGTTTTTAATTAAAAGAGACTATCGAATTGAAATCAAAAGAATTTTGTATTTATGATGAGAGATTCAGATTCCTCGTGAAAAACTAGATCGATTTGATATGCAGATGAGCCTTGTAGCTCAAAAATTAGAAATTCGAGTGGGCGTGGTCAATCGATTAAATTGAATTTGATCTGTGAATGTGAAAGACGATTGTTCAAGTGATTAAGAGCCCTGCAAGTAAAATCTTTTAGACAGGTGGTTTGGCAAAGGGGGAGGGGGTAGTAGCCGGCAGCACATACTTTGATTGACAGGTACATGGGGAAGCTTTTAGACTGTTGTCTTGGCAAAGAGGCAGCGCTGTGTGGGTGGTCTGTCGGCTGATGTTTATCTTAAGTGTTACATATGTACATTATGTTTTACATGGGCGGCATCCTTTGAGTCCCGAAATCCCCCTTTACCCCCTACTAAGGGAGTAGCATAGGTTAAAGCGATAGTCAAAAGCTGGTTGCTAAATGACAAGTTGTTTTGTTTGTATGGACAGGAGTTGACAAATTCCTGTATGAGAAAAGTTAAGTTTTTCGAACCTGAAAATATAAACAAGGAATATCTAAAAAAACAATCAACTCCAGAATAAAATGTATACAACATATAGGTATTGTGTGTTTCAATGTGCTCTACATTTTTTGTGTGGTAAGTTTTTGTCTATCTTTTACGGTTTAGCACTTATGCAAAATTCCATAAAATTCACCCAGAATAAAGTAGTCTTCAGAGGCTATTCCCAGAAAATTCAAAATATACATTTTATTTGTTAGGTTAATATCTTTAATATACGATATTTTAATCAAAATCGTTATAACCATTTTTTAGAAAATAAACATTTTCGAAAAAAATAAACATATAAAGAGTAGTTTAGGGTGGAGGGATTTATTTCAAAATCTTCGTGTCGCATCCCTGGAAGATATTAAACTTAAATACCGAGTTTGGTATTTTTACCGACTTTTCGTTTTTGAGTTATCGTGTTCACGGACACACACACGGACGTTTTTCTGAAAATACTTTTTTTGATACAGGGGACCCTAAAACATATCTCGGTTCGAATTTTTTGTGGAGTACAACACCTTCTCTATACACTATGTACATAGTAGATATAGAGAAAGTAAAAATGTCTTTCCGTTTGAGAAAATTTTAAGTGGCTAAAATTGAAACTAGTTATCCGGAATATCTCTAAAACAGTTAACTCTATATAAAAAGGTATATAACATAAATTGTGTGTTTTAATGTAATCTATATTTTTTGTAGTAAGTTTTCGTATATCTCTTACGGTTTGCCAGTTACAAAAGTCATTCAGAATGAAGAGGTCTTCAGAGGCTATTCCTAGAAACTCCAGATATGCATTTCGTTTGCCATAAAAATATCTTAAACATATGGTATTTTAATCAAAAGTGTTGAGTCATTTTTGAAAAAATCAAAATTTCCGAAAAATGTTCTATGTAAAGAGTAGTTGGAGTTGGGGGAATCCTTGGAGGATACTGAACTTAAATACCAGGTTTGGTATTTAACTGACTTTTCGTTTTAGATCTATGCTGTCCACAGACATACAGAAGGACCTTTTTCTAAAAAGGATTTTTTTGGACTCAGGAGACCTCAAAACATATTTTAGGTGAAATCTGGGTATCGAATTTTTGGGTGCAATACAATACTTTCTCTACGCACTATGTACATAGTGCGCGTAGAGTAAATAAACAGAGAATAGAGATAGTTAAATGTTTAAGAACAGGATGCTATGTATATACTAGCCTTAAAATTCCTTACTCTTTCCATACAATCGCAAGAAACAAATGCATATCAAAAGGACTTTAAAAGAGTGACTAAAGTTGAACAGCTGGCTTCTCTAGTGGGGTGGTAGCGTGTCTGCTTCATATTTAAGAAGTCCCGAATTCGAATCATGGTTAAGATGAATTACCCGAATAAGGCTTTTTTCGGGGTTTTCTCTTATCCTGAAAAATAACTCTAAACTCTATGGAGCCTGGGCTGATTTGAGCATCAATTCGCCCATTTTATTCGTTGTCCGATATAATCTACAAGATTAAAGGACGTTAAACTATATATAAATGTTGAACAATTAAAAACATTAATAAAGGATATCTGGACAATGGATAATGACACAAAAGAATTATTCACATTCAAGTGCTCCCGAGCTTTAATCGCGGTTAGTGCACAGTATAGAGGGTATACAGAAAGAAAACTCGACTACAATCCGTGCGCCAAAATTCAGTGCGCATGCACGAATTCTGCCGTATTGGACCGAGTAAACAGATATGTTGTTGAAGTTACTTCGCAATATGCATTTTGTTAATGTTATTAATTGTGTGTTTTAGCTACTATGCTCTATTCAATGGATATATAAATTGTACACGTTAGAATATTTGACTCTTGAAGCTTTACTGCTGTTATAATGAGCAGTAGTAGGAGAAAAGGCGGCCATTTTTTCCCTTTTGTTTGATTTGTTGATGATAAGACATTCATTCTGTCTAATCATATTTACTGCCCATTCAAGATTTTTATTAGTTTATTAAATACAACTTTGCAGCCCATTGAATCATTTGGTTATTTATTCCTTTCTATATATTTTCCTAACCATAATTGCGTGTTGCTAGGGCTTGTTTTGTAGATCTGAATAGAAAACAAAACAATCCAAACATTTTATGTGTTCCATTTACATAAATTTCTCTAGCTGTTCCACAACAAACTTTTCTAACAAAAGATTATTCTTTTATCTACACCATGCCAATCAGGATAAAAATTACCAGAATTGGTCTTATTACTTGCTTCTTTGTAAGTAGAAGGGAAATAAGAAAATACGCAGGCTAAAGCGCTAGTCAAATCTTTTAAAAGGCGGTCGCTATGTGAAACAATTGCAATTTGGTTCTCTTTGCTTGCTAGGAACGACTTACCGTTTACAAAATTTTATCTTAAACTGAAACCAACAAATCGGAATATCTCTAAAACGGTCGACAATAGAAAACAATGCACATAAATGATATAAATTGTCTGTTTTAATGAGATCTACATTTTTTCTTTCTCTATCCCGTATGCGAAAAGTACATACCGGACAGAAAAGATATTGTATTCCATCCAAAAACTCAAAGTCGATATTTCACCGGAAATAATTTTTTGAGATCCCATGAATCCGAAAAAAAATTTTGAAAAAGTTCTGTGTATGAGTGGACTGCATAGCTCAAAAACGAAAATTCCGTTAAATATTACACTTGGTACTTAAGTTTAGTATCTTCGAAGGATGCGACACGAAGATTTAAAAAAAAATCTCCCCCAACTGCCCTTTACGCGAAACATTTTTTGAACTTTTTGATTTGCTCAAAAATGACTCAAACGATTTTGATTAAAATTGTGATATCCACATCATAAATAAAATGTAAGTTTGAAATTTTCTGGGAATAGCCTCTGAAAAACTTTATTCTGGTTGAGATTTGCAGAGTTTTGCATAACGGTTAAACCGTAGGAGATAGAAAAAAACTTACTACATAAAAATGTAGATCTCGTTAAAACACAGATTTATGCCATACGTCTTTCTTGTAGAGTTGACCGTTTTCGAGATATTCATTGCTCTTGGTTTCAACTTTAAACTAATTAAATTTTCTCAAACGGGACAATCAAAGCGAACCGAGCCTCAATTGTTTCACTTAGCGACCAAGCCTTTCAAAGATTTGACTGGGGCTTTAGTCTAATCTATTCCTTATTTCCCTTCTACTTACAAGAGGTAAGTAATAAGACCAATTCTTCTAATGTTTATCTAGATTAACAATAACGTAGATAAACGTATAATCATTTGCAAGAAAAATCTGATGAGCTCCATTCACATGGCTTTCTCTCTATCTCTGCAATAAATTATTATTATAAAGCTTATTCTTCTATTTACTTCATGATAATCGACAAAAAAATTGCAGATATGATCTTATTACTTGTTTCATTGTAAGTAGAAGGGAAACAAGGGAGTACTATAGGTTAAAGCGATGATCAAATCTTTTAAAATCTGGTTGCTATGTGATCGAAGTCCCTTTGTTTGTATGGCCAGGAATTGACAAATTTCCGTTTTAGAAAAGTATACATATTTTAAAACTGGAACCAATAACAAGGAATATCTCAAAAACGGTAAACTCTAAGAAAGAAATGCATATAACATAGTTGTGTGTTTTAACGAATTTTATGTTTTTGTGCAGTAAGTTTTTGCCTATCTCTTATGGTTTGCCAAACAAAATTCCGCCAGAATAAAGATGTCTTCAGTGTCTATTTCCAGAAAATTCAAAATATACATTTTATGTCAGATACATATCTTTAATATACGACATTTTAATCAAAATCTTAAAATCATTTTTGAGAAAATCAAAAAAATTGTCCCTGTAAAAGGTACTTGGGGGTGGTACTTTACGACGTTTGCGGAGAGCCATTCAAAACAAACGAAGAGGAATGCTGACTTCAGGAATTGTGTTGATCCATGACAACGCTCGTTCCCACACTGCTGGCACAACCCATCGGCTCATTGACCAATTTCAGTGGGACATTTTTGATCATCCGAAAGTATAATCCTGAGCTGGCACCCAGCGACTTTCACCGTTTCCTTGAACTGAAGACGTGGCTAGGAGGGCAGCACTTTCAAACCAACGAAGATCTTCAAAAACAACGTCAATGCTCATTTGAAATCATTGGCGGCAACATTTTTTGAAGCAGGAATTTCAAAGCTTGTGCACAGGTACGATAAGTGCATCAGTGTTTTCGGTGATTAACCATAAGTGTACAAAACTTTTAGTATTAAAACAATTGTTTTCTATGAACTTGTATTTTATTTATAGCCTATCGGAGGCTGAAAAATAACGGTCCTCGTATATAGCTCGTATAGAGAAGGTAAAAATTTGTTTGTGGAACATCTAGAGAAATATGTGAACGGAACACATCTGATTTTTACATAGATTGTGTTGTAGGAAGTGGTTGGTGTCAGATAGGTACTTGGTGCTATTTGACCCACTGACTAAGTACTGGCTTTACCTTGGCCTAAATGATCACCCTCGCTTCATGTCTGTACATTAATTTAGTCTAGACTGGGGTTTTGTTAAAAAGGTCTGCTTCCTTGTACTCATCTAAACAAGCTCACCAAGGTTATTTCGTGCCCAACTACTCTATAAGATTACTTTTCCTTGCAGATTTTCTCGAGTTTGTCGCTGACCTTTTCGCCTTCCGGACCGTGAAACTGTTTTTCATTTTTCACACGATTCTGTTGAAACATTTGCCACTAAACCTTAACATGACCGAGCCAGATGGCTTAGACCTTTCGTCTGGGATTGCATTCGGGAAGTTATGGGTTCGATTCCCGTGGCCTACCTCTCTGACTCATCGGATTTTCGGTGATTGTCCTGAATCACATGGAAAATCCTGGGGAGGTTTCTTCATATCCCAGAACTTCCTGCCCCTTAATTTCCTCTTCATTTCATTTCAACCGGTCTCTTTTAGGAGGAATGTTTATTGAGGTAGACTCATTTCCTTGTTTATTTGTAGTATTTGCAATTTAGATTCGATAAAGCACTTAGTTGTAAAATTTGAATAATATTGCAGAGTTCATAAGACGGCAGGAAGTATTACAATGCTATGTGAAATTTAACTAGCTATGTAATTTTCTGCTTTAAAGGAGGTGATTTATCAGAAAGAGGTTCCATTAATCTGTCAAATATATATTTTCCACAGGTTATACTGGGTCTTTAAATTTATTTGACCTTTAGTGCCAGTAGGTTTAAATGCATGACATCATTATTAATTTAGCAAGCCTCTTGTCTCAAAGGGGAGGTGCGGAATTGAACCTTGGCTGCATTCATTGCCGGCTTTGAAATTATGTTGATGTACTGAGTGGTACAGAACTGTTTTTCACTAGTTTTGTGCATTTTTTTCAGGGAGATGGAAGTACCATGGGTCACAGAATTTGCATGGTTGAGTACTATTTCCGAACTGGAAGACTCCGTTATCTATTAGCAAAAATGCTGCGACTATGAGTTTACGAGATCCAAGCGAATGTTCCAAATGTAAATAATGGAAAGGTGCGATGCAAGACCCATTTTACTAAAATGACCTCGAAACTGTTGATATCCATCCTCCCCTTCTATTCATGTTCACTAGTCCTCTGCAAGAGGCAAATAGGCAAAAGCCGAATAAATCTGGAGACCCTATATAAATAACGATTTTTCCTTTAGAAAAGAAACAATAACGATTTTTCCTTTAGAAAAGAAACAGACGTTTGACTCACCTTTCGATTACTCTGATATCCGGCAATAACACGCTTTAACCACTTCAGCTATTATAATTGTAGCAGGTTCCGCTGTTGTGATTAAACTCACCTTGTAAGCAAAGCACCCAATACTGCTCCACTTTCTGCAAGTGAATTGAGGCTGAATTTATAATATTTACCCGTTAGTTTACAACCATTGCTGAAATATTGATTTCTAAAACTGTGAAGTGAGAGGACGGCTCTCATGTACTCTTGAACATACCATCTGTGCAGAACGCCTGAGAATTAAGTGACCTTTAGCGCGTTCAAACTGAAGATGGTTAATTATTTTTATGAAAGTTGTACATGTGGGTAGAGAGGGTATTGTATTCCATTTAAAATTCAATGTCGACATTTCACCAAAATATTAGGTTGTCTCATAAATAATGTCCATTTTTTGATTTTGGTGTTTTGAAAAGGTATTGGGTTTCTTTGGTTTGGCAATGCAATTTACAGGATCCCACAGCTAGTGTTGCTTACATTGCGAGCATGTATGCCTTCAGTTGTTAATAAACAATCACAAAATGGAGATAAAGTTTGAACTTAAAGTCCTTCTAAACCTACTGGAAACAAGATTATAAAGCCGCTGCCACTGCTCGAAGAATATGAGAAGTGGAAGGAGAAGCTGTCGTTAGTGAGTGTGTGATACAACAATGGTTCTAACGTTTCAACAATGGAGACAAAACACTTAAGATTTACCACGTTATGGAAGACCTAAAGTATGGAATTTTGCGTGAAAATCCGAAAAAAGAGTCCTAGGCTTTCAAAAGAACTTGGTGCATCAAAAGATACAGTACATCGCCACATTAAGGCACTTGGAAAATCATACAAAAGCTGTAGATCTGTACCTCAAGAACTGATATCTCAACAGGCTCAATGTAGAATGGATATCTGTCGTCAGCTTATCCGTAATCTCATGGATGATACATTTCTCAGGAGAATTGTCACTTGTGATGAAAAATAGGTAGATTACCGAAACCCTGATGCCTCGAAACAGTGGCTTGATCCCCGCCAACCTGCCAAAGTCATCGTCAAAAAATCGGTTTTTGTCCCGAAGTAATGTGTGTCTGGTGGAATTTTGAAGGTTTAATTCACTGGGAATTTGTTCCAAATAGGCGGGCGATTGATGCGGATGCTTATTCTCAACAGCTGGAACGAGTTCATGAAATTTTGAGACAGAGATACCCAGCATTAGTTAACCGAAATAGAGTTCTATTGCAACAGGACAATGCAAGACCCCATATTGCACGAACAACCATGGAAAAAATTCAGGAATTGGGAGGAATCGAACTGCTACCACACCCAGCATACAGCCCTGATCTCCCATCATCAGATTATCATCTTTTTCGATCCATGGCCCATTTTCTACTTGGAAGACATTTTGGCAACATTGAAGCAGTGCAAGTGGGTCTCACCGAATTTTTCGCATCAAAAACCAGAGACTGCCACCAGCGTGGGATAATAAACCTTGCTGAAAGATGACTCAAGACTATAGAATCTAGTGGTCTGTACTTTGAAGATTAGTTAATTGCTTGCCAGAATACGTTTTAAATAATTGTTTTTCTTAAAAACGACATTACTTATGAGACATTATCTATATGTTATCTATATATCGGTTAAATACCAGATTTGGCATTCCCTGTATACGATACGAAAATTTTTAGGAAACCCTCCACCCCAAACTACCCTTTACACATAAGATTTTTCGAAATTTTCGATTTTTTAAAAAATGGCTCTAACGATTTTTATTAAATACCATATATTAAAGATATTTACCTGACAAATAAAATGTACCTATATCTTGAATTTTCTGGGAATAGCCTCTGAAGATTACTTTGTTCTGAATGAATTTTACAGAATTTTGCATAACTGTTAATCCGTAAGAGATGGATGAAAACTTATCACACAAAAATATAGAGCACTTTAAAACATACAATTTATGTTATACACACTTTTTTCGGGGAGTTGATCGTTTTTTAGATATTCCTTGTTTAGGTTTCAGCTTCAAAAAGGTTATACTTTTCTCATACAGGAATTTGTCAACTCGTGTCCATACAAGCAGAGGAACTTCAGTCACATAGCAACCAGCTTTTGACTATCACTGTAACCTATGATACTCCTTTATTTCCCTTCTGCTTATAAGGAAGCAAGTTATAAGATTATTTCTGCTATTGTTTTCTCGATTAATATGAAATAAATAGAAGCATAAGCTTTTTAACAATTTGTTTCAGAGATGTAGAGAAAATCATGTGAATGGAACACATAAGATTTTTTCCTACAAGCAGGAGTTGGATAGATAAGAAAGAGTTAGACTCAAAAATTCAATGCCCAAGGCTGGGATTTGTCTCTAGCTAGTCACTCTAACCACTGAGCTACTATGACAATATACCGACACAGGATTAAATTCTTCAACGTCTCGGATGTTTCCCGATAAAACACAAAATGATCTGAAATGTTTAAGATTACATCCTAATGGTGACCTACAATTTAGTAAGTACTTTAGGTGCTAAGCTTCATAGTTGAAACAACTATCAAGTTAATTTGTGTTAATTGTTTTTTTCCACAAGCACACGTGCCATCTGTCCGGCATCGCCATACCCACGAAACCTAGAAGCATACGGAAAGATGAAAGGGAGCATTTCCATACGATCTCTGAACTTCGGAGTCAGCCTCATTCTACCAAACGATAACTGGATCTGAAGTGGATGTATCCAGCGAGCGCTGGACATTATCTCCGATGATAGAATGGTGATAAATGAAATGAATGAAAGAAACTACAGCGTTTACAGGGATCCGAACCAAGTTGGGTTCTATTCTCAAGGTTCACATGAGCTAGCAGAAGTTTGGATAGGATCGACTTAAAATCTCCACGATTCGGTACTTAACCACTGAGCTACTTCGGCGCCCTGAAAGCGGAAGAGAACTCATGGTTGATAGACACCAGAATTCATTTATCGACCAGGGAAAACACCAAACACTCCCAGGCCAGAATGGGTGGTCGACGGGAATCGAACCTCCGAATGTGCGCCTCAGACGTAAATGCGGAGCCAAGGATTAAGATTAAACACGGATAGGGTCCCCAGTCACTGGGGCGGAGCACCATATGTAAGCCCTTGGGGCCCTTTATGTCTTACTTAACCTAGGTAGGGAGGGATGATGGGAGAGAAAAGCTGTGCAGCAGTGTTCTGAATACTCATGTGTGCCTTACGACCCAGGGATCTAGTCCATGGGTTTTCCATTAGACCGGTACCTGTTCTGTACATCGGCCCCCTAGCACGTGCAAGGACGGAAGTGGATATGCCACTTACGCGCGGCAACCCTCATAAGGGATGACTACCGAAGACCTCAGTAAGAATGACAGCCACCTAGCATGTTGTCTATTAACTCTCCAGGTTAGTTCCAGAGGACATTGAGGCATAACCCGGTCCAGTGGGTTTCGAGACCACTGCCACACCGAGTCCAACCCGATCCGAAGAGCTCCCTCCCAGGAGGGGCTCAAATGTTCGACCCAGCTACTTCTAGTAGCGTCAGAAGTACCATGGATGCTTAAGGTCCGCAGCGCTTGCACCGGAGCTGCTGAAGAGGTCGGAATCTCCCCCTATGTGAGGTGGGAGAGATCCGAAGGGACACCAAATCCAGCTTTACTTCAATATTGTCTCTAGGTAGATTGTCACCATTTTTTAGGATTCTTTCCAAAATGAATTGCATTTTAATTTATAGCTCAAAATTACATAATTTTTCGGGCGCTAGCTTGGACAGGGTCGATAGCTGTTCCAGATTGAGGCACTCTGTGGCAGAGTGATTAGACCATTCGCCTCTCACCTAGGACCGGGTTCGATCCCAGAGGACCGCATGTAAGATTTGTGGAGGACAAAACGGAATAAGGGTGGATTTTCTCCGCGTTCTCCGGTTTCCCCCGCCATCACATTCCACCGGTTCTTCGTCTTCAGTCTATGGATCGTCATGTCATCGCCTGCGGTGCCATATGTAGTAAAAGTGGGCGTTAAGCACTAACAACAATTTTTTCCAGATTGATCTCCGACACCGTCCGGTCCTAACCCACGAGTGCAAATCCTTTGGGGGTTTTCCAAACAGGTCTTATCCCGAAAGCACTCAAAGGCGGGACCCGATAGAGCGGTACTGTGACAAGCCAGGAATAAACCTCTACGGTGCGTAAGCCACCATCTTGCCGGAACTACGAAACATCGTCGCCTGATCCTTAAACCCTGAGACGGGAAGTGATGGAACAGGAAATGATGGGCATAAGCCACACAGCAGTAACCTGACTACTCAGGCGTGTCAAACGCCCCAGGGAACAAGTCCGTGGGATTTCCCATTAGGCCGGTACGTATTCTATACACCGGCCCCTTGCTAACGCAAGGACAAAAGTGTATACGCCACTTATGCGCGACAACCCCATAGGGGGATGACTACCGAATATCTCGACAGTTACAAATTCCTGGCTACCAAGCTCTTCAGATTAGGATATTGAGGCGTCCCATAACCCCGTCCAGAGAAACACTACCCCGTCGAGTCCAACCCAATCCGAACAGCTCCCTTTCGGGAGGGCTCGGACGTTCGCCGCAGCGTACTTCTAGTTATGTCAGATGTACTAAGGGTGCTCACGGTCCGCAGCGTGGCACGGAGCAGCTGAAGAAGTCGCAACCTTTCCTCTGTAAAATCGGAGGATCTAGTGAACCTTCCCAGTATTCGCCTGGCGACTGGAAAAACTCCGGAAAAAACACATGGATCAAGAAGGCGGCCACGGGAATCGAATCCATGACCTCAAGAATGCGAGTCGCACATATTACCACAACACCATCTCGCTCGGTAATGCGGAACCTAAATAAGGTGTAAAAACGGACTCTAGTTTTATTTTGCTATAAAGAATTAGGCTTGGAAACTAATAAAAAATAAATAAAGACTCTGTAACATATGATGTATTAGTATTCAGTTCCTTCTAATTCTGTGAATGTAATACAACAAATTGTTAGTTGTAGCTCTGAACAAAGAAAGGTGTGATTTTTCCAGCAGTTACAAGGCGAGAAGACAAGATACAGTGCAGTAGGGTGACCATGGTAACTCTAGAAGGTGCAGAGCGAATTGCTGGACCATAAAGCTTATGTGTATGTCTCCTGGATGGACCAGTTTTGTTCAGCTAGCTGACTGTATTCATTCTAAACAGAGATGACGAGCCTCCCATTGTTTTGCAGCCTTCTTCATTTGTTTTCTTTTATTTTCGGGATATTCTCACATCGCGACCTTCACCAACAACAGGGCTGGAAAAATGCCCTGACCTAAATAGAGCTCCTTTTTGCGAGTATTGTACAGATAATATCGATTCGTAGTTGATTTAATTTTCACTTATAATAGGTGGATATTGTATTGTACTAAAGAATTCGATGTCGACATTTAACCCTAAAAAGTGTGTGTGTGTGTGTGTGTGAGAGAGAGAGAGAGAGAGAGAGAGAGAGAGAGAGAGAGAGAGAGAGAGAGAGAGAGAGAAGCACAACTAAGAATCAAAAGTCAGTTAAATATCAAACTTAATATTTAAGTTCGGCATCTTCCAAGGTCGCGTCACATAGATGTATAAGAAAATGCCCTCATTCCAAACTACCCTTTACATGGAATATTTTTAGAAAATGTTGACTTTTTTCAAAATGACAGTAACGATTTTGTTTGAAATACCACACATTTAAGATATTTTCATACATGAAATGTAGGTATAAATTGAATTTTCTGGAAATAACCCTTTTCATTCTGAGTATTTGCATAACTGATAAACGTAAGAACTATATGAATTCTGACTAGAAAGCATGTAGATCTCGTTAAACCACACAATTTATATCAAATAAATTTTTTTTAGAGTCAACCATTTCCAAGTTATTCCTTATGCATTTCTCAAATGTCGAGTCAATCGTAATTTGTTTTTCCCTTCCTAGACATGTAAAGAAAACAACATTTCAAATATAATAGCAACCAGATCAAAAGAGTTGACTATTGCTTAAGTTCAGTATTTCCTTACAACCAATTACCTACAAGGAAATACATATCTCGAGTAATACGAAGTAGATATAGGAATTTTTATAAGAATAGTTGTTGAAGAATGGACAGAGGTACATATAACACCTGACACTTTTTAAACCAATCCGAACACTGTGTTTGGCCAAAGGTATATTTTAGTCATGCTGCAATGCAGACAATATCGTGGTGTTTCAGATGATATGGTTCACTGGTGCTTTTATTTCATTTGTGGTTTTTTAGGTTGGTAACTCAGTTGTCAGTGGTGGTTATGGTCTGACAACAAACTTCCAGTTCAGTAGCGTGGAGCATTGGCCTGTACCGGAGTGTATTCCTTCAGTAAACGCTTATCAGAACGAACTGAGTTTGTATAGAACCGTCTTCACTTCATATTCTAACTCGCTGTAACGTAGTGTTCCTTGAGGGAGCGTTCCTTCTATTGAAATGTTTTCAGAATTCCCGCTAAACAGCTGTAACTGTATTGTTCTGATATACATTTCTAGTGAATGAATACGCTCCTCTATAGACCTACTCTCTATCTCAACTGACCTGAAAATGTTTCACGTGGTACGTTTTAGTCTATATTGCGGTCTGCCAGTTGTGAAAAATTCATCAGAATGAAGATGTCTTCAGTAGACCTAGAAAATTGAAAAAATGCATTTTGTCATGTAAATATCTTTAATATAGGGCATTTTAATAAAAATCGTTTGAGTAAATAAAAATGTTCGAACAGTTTTTTCTATGTAAGGGGTAGTTTGTGGGATGGAATCTTTGTGTCACAGGCTTGGAAGAACTAAACTTCATTACCGACTTTTCGTTCACAGACTCAGGGGACCTCAAAACATGTATTCGGTGAAATATTAGCATCGATTTTCGGATGGAATACACTACCTATTATGCACATAGTAAGCGTGGAGAAAGTAATTAGCACGCCTAATAAACAGTAGAAGGTAGAGAAGTTATACAGATGTAACTTATCAGCTGTTTTCTGCTTTTTGTTATAAACACGATTATCAGGTTTGTAATGTGTAAATTTATAGCATGATTTGGAATTTTAGTATAATCTCACATTTAATAGGTATTTTCTTAATATCTCATATTATCCAATATTTTCGCGAGACTACCATATTATTATTATTATTATTAGTATTATTATTATTATTATTATTATTATTAAATAACTTTCGTTTAAGAGTTTACAGTGGAAGGGTGTATTAAAATCTACAGATCTTCCCAAGAATCGCATCGTTACAACATCGTAATCTGTTGTTTCGAGCAAATACAGGATGTTAAAGAGCTAAAGCGAAATAATTTAAGAGTTGATAGAAGTGTCTGCTGTAAGTAATTTCAGATAGGAAATGCTAGAATCACGACTAAACATAACGTTGTTATAAGGTGTTAAACACATTGGTTTAAAATGCAGATAAATCAATGTCAAATCCAAGTCAATGCAAACATGGATTGGAATGACTTTAAAACTGATACGCGATTTTAAAAATATCGGCTTTCAGCATCTTATTATTCGCGTTCTCAAGATTTACTCCTTAAAGTTTTCTCAAATCTCGAACAGGTAAGTTGACAGTGCGACACTGTCCTTGCGCGATGTGTCTACTCTAGAATCATTTATTTAATTGTTTGATGTGCAACGCCAAAAGCTGATGTCCGAAGGTCAAAGGATCGTTCCCTGCCATGGGTTTAACTTTTTTATACTTTCTCTAGCCCGTAAGTACAATGTACATAGTGGATAGAGAAGGTATTGTATTCCACCCACAAATTCGATGACGAAATATCAGCGGAAATATGTTTTCAGGTCCTCTGAGTCAGAATTTGCTTTTTTTAAATAAAAAGGCCCGCATGTATGACTGTGGACAGCATAGTTCAAAAACAAACAGTCCGTTAAATACCAACATAGGTATTTAAGTTTTGTATCCCCCTAGGATGCGCCACGAAGATTTACAAGAAAATCCCCCCCCCCATCTGTCTTTACATGTAAAAATATTTGTTAATTTTGATTTTCTAAAAAGCTGTTCTAACGATTTTGATTAAAATATCATATATTAAAGATACCTATTTACATCACAAATAATATGTATATCTTGAATTTTCGGGGAATAGCCTCTAAAGATCTCATTATTCTATATGAATTTTGCTGAATTTTGCATAACTGTTAAACGTAAGAGATAGACAAAAACTTCACAAAAATGTAGATTTCATTAAAACACTTAATTTGTGCCATATATGCTTTGTATTTTAGAACTGGTCATTTCTGAGAAATTACTTGTTATTGGTTTCGGCTTTAAAATACTTCTCAAACGGGACCATACAAAGCGAACCGAAGATCAATTGTTTCACATAGCGACTGTTTCCTTTTAAAGGATTTGACTATCGCCTTATTTCCCTTCTACTTAAAGGTAAGCAAGTAATAAGACCAATTATGTTAATATTTATCTCGATTAGCTTGATGCAGACAAACGAATAATCTTTTATAAGAATATTTTGTATGTTGAACAGCTAATGAAAGTTATGTGAATGGAACATATCAGATATTTTTATTTTTCTATATGTCAACACGAAAAAGTGCTGCTTGGTGGAGAGAGAAATACTTGACTATTGTGCAAAGTTAATGTCATAACCATTACACCAGAAAGGTACGCTCTCCAACGGCCCTTCGATTTTGCTATTATGTTCTCTCATCAGCTAGAGGCGGATTGGTACTTTAGAAACTTATGTCCGTAACTTCGAAATTTGAATGGACAGACCAGAGGTTTCCTATCTCAAATTACTTGTCTTTTTTTTTTCAACTTCCTATAGGCTATAAATAAAAGACACGTTCATAGAAAACAATTATTTTATTACTAAAAGTTTTGTACACTTATGGTTACTTTTCAACATAATCACCGAAAATATTGAGACATTTATCGTACCTGTGCACAACCTTTGCAATACCCGATCTAAAAAATGTTGCCGCCAATAATTTCAAATGAACATTCACGTTGTTTTGAAGATCGTTGGTTTGAAAGTGCTGCCCTCCTAGCCACGTCTTCAGTTCAGGGAAAAGGCGAAAGTCACTTGTCCCATTGATATTGTTCAAGGAGCCAATGGGTTGTGCCAGCAGAGTGTGGACGAGCGTTGTCATGGATCAACACAATTCCTGAAGTCAGCATTCCTCTTCGTTTGTTTTGAATGGCTCTCCGCAAACTCGTAAAAATTGGTGGCAATAGTTTTTGAAGCCGGTATTGCAAAGCTTGTGTACAGGTGCGATAAATGTATCAATATTTTCGTTGATTATTTTGAAAAGTAACCATAAGTGTAACTTTTAGTAATAAAATAATTATTGTTTTCTACGAACTTGTCTTTTTTATAGCCTATTGGAGGTTGAAAAAAGAAACGGCCCTCCTACACCTCCTTATTATTTGAAAACATTTCGTTATTGTTCATTAATACACGAATAAACAGATTTGAGCGTATAGTACCCAGCTTGGAGGATCTTTGACCATCGGTCTATGAATGCATCTAACTTGACAACAGATTCGTTGCCAACAAACACAATTTTTAAGAAAGCTATCAGTATCATTATCTTTGTAAGGCACTGTGATCCGGAACTGCACGTGATGCCATGGTCACATTAGTCAGTTCTTGTCTTAAGGGTCACAGAATATTCAGCTATTGTGGAATTTAGAACTGACTCGCTGCGTTAAAAGTTTCACAAACGACGCAATAGAAGATCATCCGTGGTATTACGGAGGTCGGCATACCTAAAGGTTTACTTCATTAAATTTTTGCCATGGCCGAATTGTTATCCCGCTGGCCTCTCACCTAGGCGGCCCGATTTCAATCCCAGGGAACCACATGTAGGATTTGTGGTGGACAAAGGGCTTTTAGGCGGATTATCTTCCGGTTTCCTCCGCCGTTCATTTCACACTATTTTACTACCATCATTATTTCGTATTATCCATTTCTTCACTTTCACACCAGACATCGGGCTGATCTCCCATCCTGTCTTCTTTCTGATCCATAGCCTCTGCTCCTCAACAGGCGTCTGACTCTAGTCGCTGACTTGTAAGTCCTCTATTTCGTTTCGTTTCGTAATCGGCTTACACCTCCCCGTATTTGTAGGACTGACACCCCCCTAGGACTTAAAAAAGCCAATGCCTAAGGAGTTAGAAGCCTGTCGGGGAGCCAACGGCACGAAACCACAAAATGGAGAACCTGTGAACATGAGGTAGTGCATGATATGAGATGTAAGCGAAATTGATGATTGGAAAGGTGATGTTGGAGTATTTGATGGACGCCGCTTCGTCCACAACGAATCCCACATGCGGGCGCTCGGGATCGAACCCGGGCCGCCTAGATGGGAGGCGAGCAGTCTAACCACTCAGCCACGGCGCCTCCGATTCTTCCAGAGGATTCTGATGTATTCCATTCACAAGACTTCCTCTACATCTGTGCAACAAATTATTGTTAAAAAGCTTATGCTTCTATTTATTTCATTTTAATTGAGAAGAAATTAGCAGAAGTAGTCTTATTACTTGTTTACTTGTAAGTAAAAGCGATATAAGGCAGTGCCATAGGCTAAAGCGATAGTCAAAACCAGGTTGCTATGTGACTGATGTTCCTTTGTTTGTATGGAAAGGAGTTGACAAATTGTTGTATGAGAAAAGTAAGTTTTTTAAAGCTGAGACCAAAAACAAGGAATATCTAAAAAACGACCAACTCCACGAAAAAACGTATATAATATAAATCATGTGTTTTAACGTGCTCTACATGTTTTGTGGTAAGTTTTTGTCCATCTCTTACGGTTTAGCAGTTATGCAAACTTCCCTAAAATTCATCAAGAATAAAGTAGTCTTCAGAGGTTATTCTTAGAAAATTCAAGATAAACATTTTATTTGTCATACGATATCTTAATCAAAATCGTTAGAACCATTTTTGAGAAAATCAAAAATTTCGAAAAAAGTTCCATGTAAAGGGTAGTTGGGGTGGGGAATTTTCTTGAAAATCTTTGTGTCGCATCCTTGGAAGATACTAAACTTAAGTACCAAGTTTGGTATTTAACGGTCGTTTCGTTTATGAGCTCTGCTGTCCACAGACACACACGAACCTTTTTCTAAAATGCTTTTTGGATTCAGAGGATCTCAAACTGAAATATTAGTATCTAATGTTGGGTAAAATGCAAGGTATGCAATACAGAAAGCTAGAATCGGATGTGTTCTATTCAGATGATTTTCTCTACCTATCCTGCAAACAAAATTTTCTCCCCGCCTGAGTAGTGTGGTGCTATCGTGTCTTCTTCACATTCAACAGGTCGATAGTTCGAATTTTGCTTAGGGTTAGTTACCCAGGTAAGAGTTTTTTTCGGGGTTTTCCCTCATCCTGAAAAACGAATGTCGAGTAACTTTAAACTCCATAGTCCCTGAGATAATACGAGCATCATTTCACAAATTTCATTCATCGTCCGATATGACCAACCAGGTTAAAAAGAAGTTAAGCATAAAATAAATCTGGCAATCAACTTCTATCTACTTCATGCTAATCGAGATAAATAGAAACAGAAATGGTCTTATTACTTAGTTCTTTGTAATTACAAGGGAAATAAGGGAATACAGTAGGTTAAACTTAACCTAGTCAAATTTTTGTAGTCAAACGTTTTTAAAATTGGGCTCTTATTTACCAGAACAAAAAAAAAAAAAAAAAAAAAAAAAAAACCAACAACAACGAAAAAACGGATGGGTGTTTCTGTTGGAGAAAAATATAAGTATTTTAAAATTGGAAATTTTTAAATTGGGCTCTCATTTACCAGGAGAACAAAAAAAAAAAAAAGACGGATGGATGTTTCTGTTGTAGAAAAGTATAAATATTCTAGAATTGAAAACTCATAATTCATAATAATAACAAGGACTACCTCGAAAATCGTTAACTCTAAAAAACAAGTATATGACAGTTTTGTGTTTTAACGAGATCAACATTTTTGAATAGAAGTTTTTGTCTGTTTCTTAGAGTTTACTATTTATCATGCAGAATGAAGAAACGTTCACAGGCTATTTCCAGAACATTCAAGATATACATTTTGTCATGTGATTTTCTTGAATATTCGATAGTGTAATAAAAATCAATAGAACTATTTTTGAGAAAATAAAAATTTTCGAAAATATTTCCATATAAAGGGTACTTTGGGGTGGGGGATTTTCTTGAAGGTCTTCGTATCATATCCTTGTAAGATGCTGAACTTAAATATCAAGTTTGGTATTTAACCGACTTTTGTTTGTTAAATTATCCTGTTCACACATACATACGCACAAACACACACACACACACGCGCTTTTGTCTAAAATGCTTTTTTACTCAGGGGATCCTTAAACGTGTATTTCCGGTGAAATCTAGGTATCGATTTTTAGGTAAAAGCAACATCTCTTCTACCTATGTACTATGCACGAAGTAGAGAAAGTAAAAATAGAAATGTGGGTTTGCATATGCCTATTATCAATAGGCTAAAACCAGCCATAGACAACAGTAATATTTCTCGATAAAATTTTGAGGTCGCCTGAGTCTAAAAAAGAGCATTTTTAGAAAAAGGTTTGTTTGTGTGTCTGTGGACAATATAGATCAAAAACGAAAAATCCTTTAAATTCAAAACTTGGTATTTAAGTTTAGTATCTCCCAAGAATGCGATACGAAGATTTTCAAGAAACTCCCAACTACCCTTTACATGGAAAAATTTTCGAAAATTTTGATTTTTTTCAAAAATGGCTGTAACGATTTTGATTTTAATGTCGTATATTAAAGATATTCACGTGACAAATAAAATGTATATCTTGAATTTTCTGGGAATAACCTCTGAGGACCTCTTTATTTTGGGTGAATTTTGCAAAAGGGCTAAACCGTAAAAGCTAGACAAAAACTTACCACGAAAAAACTGTAGATCTGTTAAAGCACACAATTTATGTCATATACATTTTCTTGTAGAGTTGACCGTTTTTCGAGATATTTCTTGTTATTGGTTTTAATTTTAAACTTCCCAGCTTTTCTCGAAGGGGACCATGCAAACCAAACCGAACCTCAATTGTTTCAATAACGATGAGCTTTAAAATGTTGACTATCACTTTAACGATAGTTAGATCTTGTATTCGCTTATTTCCCTTCTACTTACAAGGAAGCAAGTTCTGTTAATGTCTATCTTGATTAGCATGAAGTAGATAAAATAATCATATTTTGTAAGAATAGTTTGTATATGGAGCAGGTAGAAAAAGTTATGAGAGTGGAACACATCAGATTTTTTCTTACAGAAAATAGATTTGTTTGACGACTCTGACGGCTGTAATTAACCCCCTTGGTGATATTTTTTCTAGAGTCCAGTAATATTCACTTTTGATATGGAAAATAATTGCTGTTGTGCCACATACCCCATGCGCAACACAAGATGACGTTAATAAGATAATTTAGCTACTGATGTTCTCCCTCATTCATATAGTTGTCTTTGTGAATTTCCCTCATGAACTTAATTTGTGACACGGATTGCCACTTCCGGCTCTTCTTGTAAAATTTCCATGGTAGTTCGCGCAGTTTTGCTAGACAAAAACAATTATTCATGTCCGTTTGCATTTTGTTTATGCAATAGGGAAACTATTAAAGCATTATGGATTGCAAACTAAAGCCCTGTATAATAATAATAATAATAATAATAATAATAACAACAATTCCGTATTTTTCTCTGTGTGGGTAGCTAACTCAAAAAGTCCTTTAAATACGGAACTTGGTATTTGAGTTAAACATCTTCCAAGAATGCAACACGAAGATTTCCAGCACCTCCTCTCCCTACTAAATGTCTTTTAGCAATATTTTTCGAAACTTTTGATTCTCTAAAAAAAATGCTCTAATGATTTTGATTAAAAACACATTTTTAGAGATTTTCTTGACAAATAAATGTATTATTTGAATTTTCTAGGAATAGACTCAGAAGATATCATCATTCTGGATAACTTTAATATAAGTAGTAAACCGTAAGAGATAGATAAAAATTTACAACACAAAAAATGTAGTTCTCGCTAAAACACAGAATTTGTCATTTATTTATAAAAATGCTTTTTGAACTCAGGGGACCCCAAAACATATATTTCCGGCGAAATCTCGACATTATATCTCTACACGTTTCAGAAATAGTCTTATTACTTGCTTCCTTGTTTTAGGGCAGGCCTCACGATAACGAGTGTCAAGAAACGTATAGAGGAATAAGACATGGTTTTTATGTGTCCAAATAGTAATTATTTGTGTTATCTAAGATGTCAGGCAAGAGGTGCTATTCAAGAAGTCGAATTTGGAGTCGAGAAATCAATCACAAAAATAAATAAATACATAAATGCCGAAGGATGAGCATTGATTTAGAGACAAAAGCAAATACTAAATGTAATAAATAGAGATGGTGCACTGCCTAGGAATTGTCGGTCTCTAGACTACAAAGATTTTCAACTGGAACCAGATAAAAGAATGAAAATATGACATTGAAATGGTACTACATTTCAAGAGGATGCCAGAACAGAGATGACCAAAGCAGAACCTGTCATGGTCACCATATGGGAGGAGGAAAAGGCAGAAACTTCTCCTCACCTGGAGAAAAATAGCCCCGAATCCTCCCGGGCCCTTAAAGGTCCCTAATTACATAGCCCCCGAGTTTTCCCAAAGCAGGTAGCCTCCCGGTCGAAACAGGTAACAGTTCCAGTTTGGTATTTATAACATCTGATTATTATATTAGTTTTGATAGCCTTTCACATATATGTTCCGTAGCTTTTCTCTTCAGATCACAAAGGACTTTCTGTCTCTGAATTTTGTCACTAGGTGGTGCCGCGTGGTTATGGTCCTCTTGAATATCCAGGATATCCATTTCTTCAATGGAAAAGGTTTTAATAAAACTTTTGCAACTTTTAACATTGCACGTCCTTCGCGCTACCCCACTTTTTAAACACTTCTGAAATCTGAAAGTGTAAGCGTTCCGAAGTAGACTTTTCCTTCCTGTTCTACTCACAGTAAATATCAGTCTCGTCGGAAAACGTGTTAACTGTGAACTAATTTGCCGTACACTGAGAGAAATCAAGGAAAAAATTAGGGATACCCATGCCACCCCACCTGCTGGCTGATTACTCCGGTTTCGTGGGAGGCATGGGGGCTGTTACCTGCTAAGCTTACCTGGGTACGGGCGGCTTCGGTCCTGCGCCCACCTGGAGGGATGAAGTAGGAAGGGCAATGCAGGAAAGGTATCTTAATGGAGGAGATTCGTAGAACAGAGGTTTTTGGAGAAAGGTAGCAGAAGGCAGCTGCTAAAAAGAGGAAACGCTTTAAATAAGTATCTGCCGTGTTCCATTCATATGACTTTCTCTACATCGTTGTAACCAATTATTGTTAAAAAGCATATTCTTCTATCTACTTTATGATAATCCAGCTACACATTAGCAGAAATTGTCTTAATTACTTGCCTCCTTGTAAGTAGAAGGGAAACATAGGAATACACTAGGCTAAAGTGACAGTCAAATCTCTTAAAAGCTAGTTACCTTGTGGTTGAAATACCTTTCTATGCATGGCCAGGAGTTTACAATTTTCCGTGTGAGAAAATTATTTTAAATCTGAAACAATAACAAGGAATATCTCAGCATGGTCAATTCCAAAATGTATATGACATAAATTGTCGGTTTCAACGAGATCTACATTTTTTTGTGTAGTATTTTTGTATATCTCTTACGGTTTACTAGTTACGCAAAATCCAGCAAAATTCATCCAGAATAAAGAGGTCTTTAGAGGCTATTCCAAAAATGTTTATTTGCCGTGTAAATGTCTTTAAAATATAGTAGGTATTTTAATCAAAATCGTTGGAGCCATTTTTGAGAAAATAAAGAATGTCCATTTTTCTTCGAAATAAAGGATAGTTTGGGGTGGGAAGGATTTTTCTCAAAATCTTCGTTTCGCATCCCTAGAAAATACTAAACTTAAATACCAAGTTTGGTATTTTACCTACTTTTCGTTTTTGAGTTATCGTGTCCACAGACACATACACGTACGGACCTTTTTCTATTTTTTTTTACTCTAAACATCTATTTCCGGTGAAATCTCTGTATCAAATTTTGGTGGAATGGAATACCTTCTCTATACACTATGTACAGTGTTACGTGTAGAGAAAGTAATAAAATAGAAGTGAAGTGTCATCTAAAACATATTTTAACAGAAAAAATGAGAAGAACGTTTAAATACATTTAATTGAGGATTTAATCCTTAGGTCTGTTTTCCCAATACTTTCATTGCTTATTTTAATGTGTAAATATTTTATAATGCTTTCTGCAAAGCTAATAACCCCAGATTACCTGGTCCAGCATCAGGTATTGAAGTGTGAACAAATGAAAGCAAAACGATTATGTATAGTGGCAGGTGTTCATTTCAAGGCGCAGTTACGACCATGCAGAAAATACTAGATAGTAAATTATGTGGTGTGTTTGTGGAAAAACTGTTAGGTTAAGTTAAATAACAACTGAAGTGGATACAGATTAAAGACCAGTTCTCATAATATTTGTACCCCAAATATCCTGTAGAAAAAGAATCCAAGTAACACAACTTGAAGCAAAACTCTTCCGGTTTTTACTGCTCCGATACTATGAAAGATACATTATTATAAATGTGTTAGCTGTAAAATATATAGCTCATTCTTTCTTCCAGCTGCTTATTTGACCTTAATTCGCAAACCTGAGAGGTGGGTGCAACTTTTCACCGTTAAAACGCCGGTGCGTACCGTCTTCATACAATAAACCCGCATGCCGTGTAAGGACAGCAGCTTCCGGTCACAGTCATCTTCAACTTTTCATGGACTTCTTGTCGGTGCATCAGGAAGAGCATCTTATCTTTCAAAAATGCGACGGTAACATCAACATCATGCTCTAACCTGGAACCTGTTTCTCCAAACTATGAAACGTTATCCATTCCATGGGTAGTAAAGTCGCAATTCATGAACGCAGTCGTCCTCCATGGTCTAGGGGAAACATGCCAGCCTCTGGTACACAAGGTCGTGGGTTCAAACCCAGCGGAGGGCGATGGATTTTTTCGTGCGTAAAAATCCTTAACATGACTTCTTTAGGAAGGGAAGTAAAGCCGGTTTTCTCGTGTCGTAGATTCACGGCACGTAAAAGAACCCCAAGCCTAATAAAGAGACCTTTATCTAAGCAAAATTAAGTAATTTTTCAAGCCCAATGTAGAATGGGACGCTGAGAACCAGAGCTCTTAAAGAGCGTCCATAAATAAAAATTCATTGTAGCATTTTTGAAAGGGGGAATAGGAATCATGGATTCACAGATTAATAACAGACAAATCATCTTAGTATTTGGCTTTATTAAATAATATATTTGAAAATGGGTTTAAATTTAATCATTCGGAGTTCACAACAGCAGAAATGCTCGTTACCTAGAGATTTGACAATTTTTGTCAGATAGAGAAGGGCGTTTCCGGAGGGGAATCGGCACTCATCCAGTGAGGATTTTGTTCCTACGCCCTGAAAGCGAAAGATGCGGTGAGAAGACACATCGCGCGGCCGGAACCAGGAGTGACAGCACAACAATTACAGAGTACCTACAATTTCCAGTCTGAGTTGTCCCGGCAGTCGTAAACGCAAAAGGAGGAGGATACCCGCGACACCTAGAGAGTCCAACGCTCCCAAACAGAGCGGTTCGAATACTCCAGCAATCAGCTAAAGGCCGAGAGACTGAAAAAGTGCCACAGAGAGCCCCTGTGTTGCTGTGCTGCACCGAAATTTCAACCCCGACACTTCCAACCCTAAAATAGACCCAAAAGGGTGAAGGATGAATTATTAATGGAACACATGGAGGGGCAGGAAATTCGGGGGTGAGAGAAACCACAACAGCATATGCTTAAAGACCCAGGAAAACGCCCGAGAACCCCAAAGACCAGAGTGGCCGGTCGCCGGAACCTCTTGCATATGGGTCACGCCACCTGCTTGGCATGGTTTTGGTAGTTACCAATATTCCACTTAAATGAATTACATCTATTACATGTTTCTAGTGTTCATTTTAATAATTTGATCACCTATCTTCATTTTGGCAAACTTCCCACTCTTAATGAAAATCCCTCAAGTGGTCTTCCATAGAGAATATTCTAGTATTTTATTTATAAGTATATTAATATCTTTTATTTTTATTGGTTCTGATTTAAATTCATTTATGTTTTATTTAAAGTTGATTTTTATTGCTTTTTATCAACATTTTGGAATCCCACTTTTTAGGGGTAAGTTTTACGCGTTATCAACCCTAGAATAATGAACAGATGAAACAGAATTTCCGTTGCCACCTAGCTAGCTGCTCCAGTGGTATGCTGCAAGCTTATTGTCTCGGGATACGAGTGGGTGTGATAAGAATGGACAACACTGGATACATTTTCTGAGAATATTTAATGGATGTGTATTGAAGAGTTGCCGATTGTTATAAGATGAATAATCTACTGTTCGTAAATATAAGCACGAGAAAGTATAACTGCGTCATAGTAAATCTGCTTTCTGCCAGAGTATTAAGGTCTTCACGTGATGGCAATTTTTTTCCGCGATAAAGCTACGAGTGTGAGTATCATGACTCGCAAATCTGATATCGGCGAATCCCTTCGTAGTCACCGCTAAATGGGAGATCAGCCTAGCACGAGGCGCGAAAATATGTCATTTGAAGCACAAGAAGTGCCAGAGAGTAACTAAATGTTCGAAATACTTATCCTTATAAAACCCACCTACATAGACTTCTCACCATTATTTCTAAGTCTATGTATTGCAAAATTTTACAGTATCATCTGAGACACACTTTTCATTCTTATCTTGTTGATTATAAATATTCTTTTCTGTTTGCTAATTACTTGGTGCTTACGTGCCTTTTAATATCCTTAGGTTTTGAAACATATTGGCTATCCAGGAATTCAGCCTTGAACTTAATGGAGTTCCATCTTTCGAGTTTCTAGAAACTTAGTTATCTTCATTACTATGATTTCGGGCTAATTGCTACTTTCAATGTAACTTGCCTTTACTAATGACTCCTTACCTTGCAACGGATTTTGTAAATTGTCCTCTTTTAATATTATTCGTTGATTTTCATATACGAATTGTTTCTCTCTTTTCTCATTATTCTTGATAAAACAGTTTTGAGCTTTATAAGTAAATAAGTTCGCTATCAGAGAACAATATATTTTTGTTATTCAGAGAAAAATACCCATTTTGCCTGAAAAACCTTAAAATTTCCTCTAGCCAAAAACCTTCAGCTCTCTCTCTCTCTCTCTCTCTCTCTCTCTCTCTCTTCCGTTAGGGGTGTTATTTCCTTTATAGTACCCCAAAATGCCTTTATTCTTGTCATAAAGAATATGTCTGAAAATTTTCCTATTAGTATTGAAAACCCTCCAACGTGATTCCATCGAACAATTTTCAAACACATTACACATAACGGGTGGTTTTTGCATTATTGCCGCTAACAGAATGAATAGAGAACCATTTATTTTCTTACTTAGCAAAATTATTTAGAAAACAGGTCCTCAAAATTACCATCTCTTGAATATTTTCTCGTTCCTCTTCGGTTGGGGTGGTTTCAAAATCGGTGCAAGCGTGTAAGCCGCCTATAAGGAACATACACATCCTCTCACATAGTTCGTGCACTGACTTAGTATGTATACAGGATTCTTCATAACTAATGAATAGGTAATGAAATAAAATTAAAATTAACTCATTTTAAAAAATGCTCGTATATGTCAACTTTTATGTTTTGAAAGAAAAATTAAAAAAAAATGAGAAACAAAATGACGCTTTTACAGTTTTATTACTTTCTCTACACGTACTATGTACATAGTGTATAGAGAAGGTAATTGCGCTCCACCCAAAAATTCGATACCGAGATTTCACCGGAAATATATGTTTTAGGGTCCCTTGTATCCATAAAAGTATTTTCAGAAAAAGGTCCATGTGTGTGTCCGTGTGTCTTTGAACACGATAACTCAAAAACGAAAAGTCGTAAAACACCAAACTTGGTATTTAAGTTTAGTATTTTCCACGTATGCGACACGAAGATTTTGAGAAAAATCCCTCCACCCCAAACTACCCTTTACATGGAACTTTTTTCGAAAATTTTGATTATTTTAAAAATGGCTCTAACGATTTTGATTAAAATATCGTATATTAAAGATATTTATCTGACAAATAATATGTATATCTTGAATTTTCTGGAAATAGCTTCTAAAGACCTGTTTATCTAGGATGAATTTTGCTTAAATTGGCATAACAGTAAGCCGTAAGAGATGGACAAAAACTTACAATACAAAGAATGTAGGTCTTGTTAAAATACACAAGTTATGTCATAAATATTTTTCTAGTGGAGCTTACAGTTTTCGAGGTATTCATTGTTATCAGTTTCAGTTGTGAAGTACTTATACTTTTCTCAGACGGGAGTGTACGGTTTTCTTTTGTTCTACTCCTGGCCAAGAAAAGAAGGGATTTGTAATGACAATCGCATAACGACCGCTTTTAAAACATTTGACTATGACATTAGCCTAGTATATTCCCTTATTTTTTCCTACTTATAAGTAACTAAGTAATAAGAACGTTGTGCTAATGAGTATCTCGATTAGCAAGATGCAGAAAGAAGAATAATCTTATGTAAGAAGTTTATAGAACAGCTAGAGAAAGTCATGTGAATATATCACATCAGATTTTTCAATTTATACCCTGCCACGGTCAGTACTATGCAGAGAAAATAAAAGCACAGGGAATGAGGTTCTGGAAGAATTTCTCAACGATTCATTCACACTTGTTCTATAACATATGGCTAAAGTTCAACAAGTTCTTGTAGTTGCTAATCAGTTGATACGCGCTATTTGGTATTCTGTAACATCCTAACATCTTGTTATGCTTAACTGAGCCAAGAGTCGAAACCGCGTTATTAGCACTTATTACTATTAGCTGAATACATTTACTTGATTTTAAGGGGAGTCAAAATGGCGCTTTTCGTTTTTCCATATTTTAATTTCATATGAATATTTCTAATATTCCGCTTATTTTGGTACAAGTAGGTATAAACTTAGGTTAGAAAACGGAGAAGGACACCTCTTCATTTCGACTGAGTGTTTTAATATACTGTACGAAATGTTGAAAACTGTTTTTAATATTTTACTTTTTCTAATACCTATATACAATGCACACAGTAGATAGAGGAGGTACCTGCTATTTCATAGCACTAAAAATTTCGATAGCGAGATTTCACAAAAAATGAAAGTTTTGAGACCCCCTGAATTAAAAAGTATAATTTGTAGAAAAATGTCCAGTGTGTTTGTTTGTCCGTGTGGAAAAGTCGGTTAAATGACAAACCTGGCATTTAAGTTCAGTATCTTCCAAGAATACAAAACGAACATTTTCTACAGAATCCTCCCCCACCAACAACTACCCTTCTCGTCGAACTTATCGAAAATTTTGATTTTGTTGAAAATAGCTCTGAGGATTTTGATTTAATTACCACGTGTTAAGTCATTCTCATGACAAACAAAATGTATATCTTCTGACTGGTTGAAAATGTTTTCAAAAATTTTTGGCACTTCTTGAGTCAGGTCCTGTGTTATTAGCAACCAGCTTTTGACAATTACCTGCTAATTGTTTCTCGATTAGCGTGCAGTAAATAGAAGTATAAGCTTTTCAACAATCGTTTGTTGCAGAGATGTAGAGGAAGGCATGTGAATGGAACACATCAGATTTTTAATTTTTTCCATCCTGGTCACAAGAGAACGGATTTTCAGTACCATTATATAGGCAGCAGTTTTAACGTTTTTACTATCACTTAAGTTTACTATATTCCCTTATTCGCCTTTAAACATTTCTGTTAATGTTTATATCGATTATCATGAACTACGCAGAAGAATAAGCTTTTTTTTAAGAATAGTTTGTTACAGTGTAGGCAGAGAAAGTCATGTGCTACCCGTGATTGCAGGGAAGCAATGTGATTTTAAGACCGGTATAAATAACGTCCAGTTGTTAAACATTTAACTATTACTTTTTTATGTAGCTTAACGTCCTTTAACCTGTTTGGTCATTTCGTACGATGAATGAATTGTTGAAATAATGTTCAAATGGTCTCGAGTTCCATGGAGCTTAAAATTACTCGACATTCGTCTTCTCAGGATCAGGGAAACCCCCGAAAAAACCTTACCCTAACTCACCCTAAGCGAGACTCGCACTCGCGACCTGTTGAATGAGAGGCAGACACGTTACCACCACACTACCCAGATGGGCCATTTAACTATAGTATACTTTCTTATATTTAATATGAATGTATATTAAATGTCTGCAAATGTTCATCTTAATTAAAATAAAGAGTTACAAATAAACTTCCATAGGAATAGTTAATATACCCATTGATAAACTATAGAGACTAGTAAAGTCATGAGAACATAACACACGAGGTTTTGATTCAGGAAACAACAAAACATTATTTCAAGTGAAATTTCGACATCAAATGTTTGGCTGGGATTCAATACTTCCGATTTCATTTGAGCATCATTTCACCGTTCTCATTCTTCGAGCGATATAAAATAACAGGTAAAGGACGTGAAACTTAAAATAAATCTAATTTGTTCCATTCGCATGAGTTTCTCTCTCTGCAAAAAAAAACTATTCACACAAAATACTAATCTTTTATCAACGTCATGCTAATCGAGATAAGCATTAGCAGAAATGGCCTTAAAAGTAGAAGGAAAAATAAAGGAATACGCTAGGCTAAAGCGATAGTCATAAAAGCTTGTCGCTATGTGAACAATTGAAATTCGGTGTTTTTGCATGCATAGGAGTAAAAAAAGAAGAAAAAACCACCCCCAAAAAAGAACGTATGTGATATAAACTTTGTGTTTTACGAGAGCTATACTTGTTGTGCAGTAATTTTTTGTCTCTCTCTTACCAGTTACACAAATGTCAAAATTAAGTCTTTAGAGCCTAATTCCAGAAAATTCAAGAAAGGTATACATTTCGTTTGTCATGAAAATATCTTAAATGTATGGCATTTTAATCAAAATCGTTAGAGCCAGTTTTGAGAAAGTAAAAAAAAAAAAAAAAAAAAATCGAAAAAATTCCATATAAAGTGTATTTAGATGTGGGGCGATTCTCTGAAAATCTTCGTGTCACATTCTTAGAAGATACTGAACTTAAATATCAGGTTTGGTGTTTGCTGACTTTTCGTTTTTCAGCTATGCTGCCCACAAACACACGCACACACACACAGAGATATGTTTCTAAAATGGTTTATTTGGATTCACAACATGTATTTTGGGTGAAATCTCGGTATCGAATTTATGGTGGAATACAACAGCTTTTCTATCCACTTGGCACATTGTACATAAGTGCTAGAGAAAATAATATATGTGTTCCACTCACACGACTTTCTCTGCCTGTTCTGCAAGCAAACTATTCATACAAAATACTATTCTTTTATCTACATCATGCTAGTCGACTAAAGTATTGTCAAATTTGTCTTCTTACTTAGTTCCTTATAAGTTGAACGAAAACAAGGGAATAGTCAAATCCTTCAAAAGATTGTCGCTACGTGAAACAATTGAAATTCGGTTCTTTTTGCATGCCCGGAGTAAAACAAAAGAGATGTGAAACGTTTGAGAAAAGTTTGAAACTAATGACAAGGAATGTATTGGAAATGGTTAGGTCTACAAAAAAGAAAAAAAAAAATGTGTATGACATAAATTGTGTGTTTTAACGAGATCTACATTTCTGTGTATTAAGTTTTTGTCTATCTCTTAGGGTTTACCAGTTATACAAATGTCATTCAGAATGAAGTGGTCTTAAAAGGGTATTCCCGGAAAGGTTATTCAATATAATATTTCGTTTGTCATAAAAATAGCTTAAACATATTACGGTATTTTAATAAAAATTGTTAGAACAATTGGCAAAATGTTGCATGTAAATAATAGTTGAGGGTGAGAATTTTTCTGAAACTCTTCATGTCGCAGTTTTCGAAGATACTGAACTTAAACATCAAGTTTGGAATAAAAATGCTTTTATGATTCAGGGGTCCTCAAAACATGTGTTTCCGGTAAAACCTCTGTTTCGAATTTATGGATGGAATATAATTCCTTCTCAACCTATTATATACATTGCACATATTTCTAGAGAAAGTAATAATAGCAATAATATAATAATACTTCCTCTACTTATTGTATGTTGTATCGTTTGCTTTTGTTCAGAAGTAATCCTTAAGAATCTCCTAATGATGTTATGACGTTCGAAAGAGATTTTTATGTTTCGTTTCATTATTTAGTTCTTTATTCCCTTTGCCATTTCATCTGTTAGACTCTGTTCATTATCATCCAGGACATATCCTTTGGACTTGACACATTCAACCTTAAAGTTTTTCGTTGGCCATTGGAATGCAATTATTTGTTATTTGTAGTCTGTAAAAACGATATATGTGGATGAAGACAAAACAGCGTGTTTTGTAACTCAAGACATATAAATGAAAGTCATTTTATTAAAATATGAAGGTTATCAACTCATGCTCTGATTGCAGTTTTGAAATTTATCCAATATGAGATAATATGAGGCTCTGTAGAGGATGCTTCTTTCTCAACTTGAACAATTGGCTAATTCTTGCTATTCGCGTACGCCTATTTCATCTTTACGTAAGCTTCAACTAACTTAAATGCATGTAAGAAATTGGAATTTTAGGCATGCGAGTTGGTAGAAAACACGCATTTAAAATGTATTTGAAACAAGTACAAATTAAAAGGAAATTTAAAGTGTAATTTATAGAAACTTGCTTAAAAATCATAAAAGTTAAGGCAAACAACGACAATACTGAACATGCAGAATTAAAACAATTTGAAGAACTCGTAGATTTTTGTTGAAATCGTTACAAAATTTAAATTATTTAATCGAGGATGTTTGCGACTCGCAGTCAGGAGGTCCCAGATTCGATCTCCGGTGACCGTCCACTCTGACTCATGGGTTCTTCGTGGTTTCCTATGGTTAGCCAGTCGAATACTGGCGGGGGGGGGGGTTCTCGTGTCCATGATATCCCTACCATCGTTTTCCCTTCATTCTGTTACCCCTTCATCTTTCAGGCGTGCTTCCAGGAATATGTTGTATGCCAGTCGGGGTAGACCAGTGAAACATTTCTCCCGTGGACACTAGGTGGCTGGTAGGTCGAAGATTGCTTGCAAAGTCCGGCAGTGATTGAGCTTGGAAATGTTAGGGACTTCCGCGCGAATCTGGTGTGTTGTGGCCTCCTGTGGTTCCTTCACCTCATTCCATCCTCCTGGGGAGTGTTAGTCATAATAGATCTCCTTAGGTGGCAGTGCGAGAGATGTCCTACCATTTACACCATAAGTTTGTTTTGATAGCCTTAGATCATTTACGATTTCCATTTTTTTTCTATTTTTACACAGTATATAAGTATAAAAGATATTGCATTCCACCCAAAAATTCGATACCGAGATTTCACCGGAAATGGACGTTTTAGGGTCCCCCAGTATCCAAAAAAAGCACTTTTAGAAAAAGGTACGTGTGTGTCCGTGGGTCTGTGTGTCTGTGAACACGATAGCTCCAAAACGAAAAGTCGGTAAAATACCAGACTTGATATATAAGTTTAGTACCCTCCTAGGATGCGACACGAAGGTTTTAAGGAAAATTCTCCCACTCCAAACTACCCTTTACATGGGAATATTTTCGAAAAACCATTCCGAGATATTATTTCTGGTTCCATTAGTTTAGTAAGTTGTGATTCTTTAAATCCTTTCGATTTACAGTGTTTCTCGCAATTACATGGAAAGGTTATGCAATTATAATGGCAATATCTAGTGTCCAGTCCTTAATCACTTGACTATCACTATTCCCTTTGTATCTATGCGAAAAGTGTAATGTAGTTATTTTTGCAAGGCTTATCTCAATTAAAACGAAGTAATAGAAACATATAAATTATAAGAATTATTTTATAGACAGTAATAAAAACGAAATGGGTAAAGAAAGTCGTGTGAAAGTAACATTTTTTTTTAATTTAGGGAGCCTCAGAAATGTATTTACCGTGAATTCTCCACATCGAATTTGGGTGTAATGCATTATACTCTCCTCCTCAGAGAAAGTTAATTACAAAAAAGACCCACCACATTTTTTTTTTTTTTTATTGTTTCATTTATAGCCCCCTTTAACATCCAAGGTCACATCGGGGGCTTTGCACTTGAAACAACTCGTTGACTGTAGGTTCTTTTACGTTTGATTTTAAATAACTTTATTTTCTTCAAATACACACACACACGTTCACTCTCACACACATACTTCCAGACTCTGTGAGGGATAGGGAATAATTCTGCCTAAAGAAAAATTCCTTACTTTTTTTATTGCGAAATGATTCTCCAATTAGGTGCGCATTCTGAAATGTTCAATTTGACATTTTATTTATAGAGAGGATGACCATTAATTTGGCTAGATACATTTTTCGACACAAAATCTCTATTGCGAGTATAATGGGGTAAAGGTTCTTTGCCAAGGAAATCCGACAATAATGATTTTTAATATTCAAATAGACAATACCTGTCTAATGGGAATATTGGTAGAATTATTATTTCCTCCTTAATGTAGGTACTGCTAGGATGTTAGGTATTTGCGCAGGAATATATATATTATGTTTTATTTATAATCATCATAAAATATTTATAAAATTACAAATAATTCCACCTTCAAATTATATTTCCATAACAATCCATTGGACTAAATCAATAACTAAATAAGGAATAGCAGATAGTAAAATAATAATTGTTTTAGCTCCTCATTTGGTAGTGTTTTAACGCCTGCTTTTACCACCACACTGGTGATGCATGGAATGAAGACGGAGCACCGGTGGAATGCGATGGCGGGAGAAACCGGAGAACCCGGAGAAAACCTGTCCCCCACAAATCTCACAAGCGCTCGCTTGGGATCGAACCTGGGCTGTCTAGGTGAGAGGAGAGTGCTCTAACCACTCGGCCACGGCGCGGCCGTAGCTCCTCAAAGCGATATTATGTACACATAGTATATTATATATAACTAAGTGCCATTTTGTAACTAAAATGATTATTTGTACGCAAGCTAGAGCAAAAACTTAGGAGAGCACAAATCAAATCGCTTCCCATTCCTTTAAAATCTGTTTGCGTGTAGTTATCGCAAATCTTTAAAGCGCTTAAAGAATAATGCCATATCACTTCTAAATTGATGGCCAAATCGTTAATTAGACGTTATTACTTAATTGGGTTCGATAAGCTTTATGGAAAAAATGTTCGGCTAACACACTCGGGTGAAACATTCAGATAACCTACTGAATAAACACAATAATTACGCATCTTTGTGTAAACAACCAACATTTTTGTAGAAACTACAAAAGTGATTTAACTGTAAAGGTTCACAACTGAAGCAAAGGGAGCCAAATTCACTCTTTGTTTTCTCTACCGCTTACCTATAATAAAAAGAGGAAGTATCATCTTCTCCTCAAAATTGGACACTGAGGTTTCACTGGAGATACAGATTTTGAGGTCCCCTTAATGCAAATAAAGCCATTTTAGAAAGATTTCCTTGTGTATGCATGCGAACGGCATTAACTCAAAAACGAAAAGTCGCTTAGTACCCAACTGGACATTTAAGTTCAGCATCTTCTAACGTTGCGACACAAACTACCCTTCATGGAAATACTTTCAAAAATGTTGCTAATTTTAAAAATCTTTAGTGTTCCGTTCAGATAACTTTCTCTAGATATTCTGCAAACTTTTCATATAAAATATTTTTATCTACTTGATAATCGAGATAAGCATTAGCAGAAATGGTATTATTACTTTCTTCTTTGTAAGCAGAAGGGAAATAAAGGAGTACACTAGGCTAAAGCGATAGTCAACTCCTTTAAAACCCGGTGACTATGTGAAACAACTGAAAATACAAGGTGTAACTTTACACAGTATTGTGAAAAAATTCAATATATAACATATATGTTTATTAAATGTTGAAGTTATTTATTTATGTTTTAATAAAAATAGACAATCATTTCCTATCATAGCCTCAACGCTGTTATTACATGAGTATCGAAGCACAAAGGAATAACTATAGAAGTCATAGTAACATTTCTAAATTCTGCGGTAATTTATTCCCACATTTTATCACCTCTTTAGCGTTGATCTGTTTGCAACATTTTCCATAGCATTGTTTGTTTTATCACCTTCTAGTATCTGTTGATTGCTATCTTCATCACTTTATACATATTCACCAAAACAGTACGACACCAAGCAACAAAGAAAAACAGAAGAAGTATATGGAATCAATTTAACACATTTCTAGGCGCCGCCGTGATTGAGTGGTTAGACCTTTCGCCTCTCAGCTGTGCGGCCCGGGTTCGGGTCCTCCGGTTTCCCCCGCCACTCATTCCACCAATTGCTTCAGTATCACATTTCCTATCGATCTCGCTTGCATTTCATATCATCAACTTTCTCACGCTCATGCCTGGCTAAGGGCCGACCACTCGTTCAGGTTCTCCATTCTGTGTTTTGTGCCGTTGGCTCCCCGACAGGCTTCTGACACCTAGGCGTCCGCTTGTAAGTCTTAGGGTGTCAGTCCTTAATACGGGGAGGGTAAGCTGACTACGAAAGTTGTTTTTCTAGCATCTTTATAATTACAATGCTTTGACACGAAATTCAAACTCTGCTACTGGCAAAAGAATTGAATCACCTTTGCAATGGTGAGAAAGACTTGCGTATCAGTCTTTCTTGGTTTAAACAATGGTTACATCCAAAACGTATTTTGTTAGCTAAGATTATTCCTACTCTGAATTTAAACTATTACAAATTAGTTAATCCATAACATACTTTAGTATATAGCACTATTAAATAATTTAATATTAACATATTAATTGTAAATACGAAATTAAATCAAAACGTATGATTTATTTGAGCCATGGAAAATAAAAACAAAGAAGAAAAGAAGAAAGGTATGCCCTAAGATGCAGACAGAGCTCGCAATGAAATTTTAATCACATAAGTGAAGTAATTATAGCAACATATTGATAATGCTCCATTGTTTTGCTGAATGAAAGAACTTTTAGGAATGGTAAGAGTTATTATGAATCCTCATCAAGTTTCAGGCTGCTGGCTGCCAAGAACAAATGCACGCAAGAATAGTTGTACTTTGCAATCTGGCACTACTCAGATGGAATACATAGTGTATCTTGGCCTGCGTATTATTTGACCTAAATTCCAAGCATCGAGAAGTTTCTTCTTTGATATTTTACCCTGGCTTCAGCACAAAATCTCTTGATATGATGCCAAAGGAACGCCAACATAATTATGTAAACAAATACTGGACAATATTTCATAATTACATTAAAGGAAATATTGTTGTTTCTCTTGGTTTATTTGTTTATAGACACCTTAGGAATCATTGTTCCTTTTGTTGTCTATCGATATATTATAATATTCATCACACAAATTCTGAAAGACTGTCTTCGTGGTCGAGTGGCCAGCTAACTGACTTCCCATCGATTCTCGGTTGAGGTGTGAAATGTTTCTTTAGCCTGAGTTATTCCATAACCCCTCAGAGTCTGAAAGTATAAATGTGAGAGTAAATGTGTATTAATTAAATGATATAAAATGATTAACCTAATGGCAATAACCTAAAGTTAATATTGTTTTAAGCCCTGAATTATCATGGGAGTAAAAGGGCCTTTACAAATAAAACATTAAAATATATTGTAATTATAATATTCAACATATAATGAAAATACAATTTGCCTTTATTTTCTTCTTGTTCTTTTAGATTATTAAAACTTCATATGTTTAATATTCTAAATTAAACGTCTCAATACAGAGTTATTGTTTTTCACTATTATACATCTTTTGTTTTTATGAACTAATCAGAATGACTATTTTACAGTTGTTCCATTTAACAAAAACACCTCGCTTCAAACATTAATAACTACATCGTTCCTTTCTGGAAACCTTCAATCTTCATTTTCACCATACGTATAAAAATTTTCTTGTTGATGTTCCACAAAATCCATTTTTGTGTCTTGAATCTCCGTTCTCCTTCATACGATGTGCAGTTTCCAAGTTGATGAGAATCTTATTTCTTGATTGCAACAGGCATTCTTCTTATTGATTTCAAGAATTTGGTATTTTCTACTCTTCAATATTTTCAATTTTTCCCCGGAAATGGGGAAAAGGAAATAATGTAAAACTCAATTTATTAAAAGTAAGGGCTGCAGGAAACAAAAATATAATTATTTTTAATGTCGAAAATTGACATCCCACATTTCACATTCCATAAATGAGTCTTTACTTTGCCATTGAAAACAAAGAATTCCTTTCACTTCGCGTGAAGCTATAGAGAACGGAAGCTATTGGAATTGCCGAAAGCCAACTTTGACATATTTATCCCTAATGCTCTCCGATTATTGCTTTCTCTATCAGTGTATACAAGTACATAGTAAATAGAGAAGGTATTGCATTCCATCCAACAATTCGATGCTAAGATTTCATTGGGAATACATGCTTGGAGGACCCCTGCCCAAAAACGTGTTTAGAAATACATCTATCTAACCTATTCAACATATACTTATCCAACTCCTGTCACACACACACTTGTTTAAAAAAGCGTTAAATCAATACTAATTTACCATAATAATTGGCTATACTATCAATCCTGAGGCTTAAAGTACTTACGACTTTGTGCATCGCTATTGGGGTATGTCATCTCAAAATAATTTGAGATCACCTTGTGGTTTACTGGGAAATATGCGAGTCAATTGAGAAACTCAATGCATATGTCAGCATGCTGCCATGATAGCTCAGTGGAAGAGCAATCGGCTAGAGACCGGGAGATCCGTGATTCAAATCCCTGATACGGCATTGCATTTTTCAGTCTGACTCTACCTATCCAATGTTTAGAAAAAATGATCACATAATTAAAATTTCTGTAATTTTGTGTTATACAAAAATGAATATTATTTGTGATACATTGCATACGCAGCCATAATTGGAGCGATACTGTGTAGCAGCGCATCGAATTCAAATATATAAATATTCACCAGCCTGGAGAACCCTTAGCCAGGTTCTTCGATATTTTTTCCTTAAGGGTTGGCACGCATAAGTAGTATATCCACTTGTACCTGTGCATTGGAAATAATAGAAAAACCACGAAGAAAGCACTCGGTTGGCAATCATCCTTGGCCCTAGAAGGAGAGCTTCCGCGCTGGGTAGACCTTAACACCCTCACACCTAAGGTCTATACCATACATAGATATGTGTTGAGAGTGTAATAAAGCATATTTGATCACATCTAGCTGTGACGTACTTCTATGGTAAAAGTTAGGCGCACCATTACACCTTTAATCACTTCTGAGAATAGATAAAATGACAGACATGCAGTCTGAGTGGTGAGTGGCTGTAGCAAAACTGCTCATTTCCTATTATGAATTACGTGGACTGCTGTACAATTCAAAGCGTAAAAATCAAAGATTATAAAAACAGAAACAAAAGACTGGGCATGTATAAAACATAGCAGCTGCAATTAGTGAAGTAATATCTTTCACCTAAGGCCTGTATTATACATAAATATGTTCTTTCACAGTGTAATATAGCATATTTGATCACATCTAGCTGTGATATACTTCTGTGGTCAAAGTTAGGCTCACCATCACATCTTTGTTCACATCTGTGATTAGATAACAAAATGGCAGACACGCATACGTGGCTATAACAAAACTGCTCATTTCCTATTATGAATCACATGGAATGCTGTACAATTCAACGCGTAAAGATTATAAAAACAGAAACAAAACACTGGATATATAAAAAAAAAAAAAAAAAAAAACATGGCAGGCGCCATTAGTGAAATAATATCTTTCAGCTAAGGCCTGTATTTTACATAAATATGTTATTTTACTGCATACATCTAGCTGTAATATACTTTTGTGATAGAAGTTATGCCCACCATCTTACCTTCTATCATTTCTGTGATTAGATAACAAAATGGCAGACATGCAAACATGGCGAGTGGCTATAACAAAGCTGCTTATTTCCTATTACGAATCATATAAGCTGATGTGCAATTCAAAACGTAAAGAGTATAAAACAGAAACAAAAAGCTTAGCAGGAGCCATTAGTGAAGTATTATCTTTCATATACCCACAGGAGGACAGGGAAGAGCCATCGTGGATGGTCCATAATATATTCCAATCTATTCTTCATTTCGACGTGGGGAGCGCTAGGAGCCCGCACCCCAGGTCTGAACAAACTCCCTGATACTACAGACGACTTCCAACGCTATACCGCCTCCGAGAGCTGTATTTCCAACGCGCAGTCACCACCATCACCGCAGCCCTCGCCGATACTTACAACCGAGAAAGAGACTGGTTGGATGAAGTGGAGATGAAATGAAGGGAAGTGAAGGGGAAATGAAGAAACCTTCCCAGCGTTTGCCTAGTGAACCGGGAAAACCCCCATGGGTCAGAGAGGTCGGCCGCGGGAATCAAATGCCAGTCTCAGACAAAACATCTGAGCCTCCTAGCTCGGTTACATAGTACGTGTGGAGAGGGGGAGAGAGAGAGAGAGAGAGAGAGAGAGAGAGAGAGAGAGAAAGTAATAAGTGAACATCAAAAATAGAAGAATATTTCATTTGAAGCGAATTATTTTTTTCTTTTGGATTTTAATATTTGTATTATCAATAATTTAATCTTTTAAATTCGAGATAAACACAATTTATAATTTATTTGAACATAGTTTAATACACAAGATACAATTAGTAAAATTACCTTTAATTAATTATATACAACTCCTTAAAATTTTTCACTTTTCTCCAACACGTAAACAGAATAGAGAATAGAAAACTCCGAATAAGTGTATTCAACTGTAAGCATACTCGGACAAGATGTATAGAAAGGCCTAAAGCGCGATGGAAAGAGAAACTAAAGCCGGAACAGGCGATTTAGCCTACTCCACGTAGTGAAGAAGAAGAAGAAGAAGAAGAAGAAGATTAGTTTTAATAAGATATCATTCTGTAGGTTCGTTTTAGCCAGCAAGCTACTGAACTTGTCAAGGTATATACATGTATACGTATGTTTATATAATATGAAAAATCACATGACTTTCTCTACATCCCTGTAACAAAGTATTGTTGAAAAGCTTATGCTTCTATATACTTCATGCTAATCGAGACAGCAGAAGGAAGTAACGGGACACACTAGGCTAAAACAGCAGTCAAATGTTTTAAAAGCTGGTTACCATGTGGATGAAATCCGCGTTTGTGCATTGCCAGGAGTTGACAAATTCCCTATGTGAGAAGTTGTAAGTATTTTGAAACTGAAACCAATAATGAGTATCTCAAAAATGGCAAACTCTACGCAAAAAAATAATATGATATAAATTGTGTGGTTTAACGAGATCGGCATTTTTTGTGCAGTAAGTTTTTATCTACCTCTTACGGTTTACTAGTTATGCAAAATACAGCAAAATTCATCCAGAATAAAAAGGTCTTCAGAGGCTATTCTCAGAAAATTCAAAATATACGTTTTATTTGCCGTGTAAATGTCTTTAATATACGGTAGTTTAATCAAAACAGTTAGAGCCATTTTTGAGAGAATAAACATTTTCAAAAAATTTCCATGTAAAAGGTAGTGTGTTGTGGGGGGATTTCCCTCAAAATCTGCATGTCGCATCTTCGAAAAATATTAAACTTATATACCAAATTTGGTATTTTACCGACTTTTTGTTTTTGAGTTATCGTGTTCACAGACACATGGACACACACAAACACACGGACCTTTTTCTTAAAATGCTTTTTTTTTTATACAGGGAATCCTAAAACGTCTATTTCCGGTGAAATCTCGGTATCGAATTTTGGGTGGAATGCAATACCTTCTCTATACACTATGTACATAGTACGTGTAGAGAAAGTAAAAAACAAAATTGAAGCTCTTGTGCTAAAAGCACGGGTTACAAAACAGCAGAATAGACATACAATCGCATCATTTGGCTTTCGAAGCCTGTGCTATACTTCATGTGCTGTATAAAAGCAAATGAACTTCCTTATTTGCATGCACATATAAACAAAGAGTGTCAAAACCACTGTTAAAATGTGTAAATAAATATAATTTCATTAAGTAACACTGATAAAATGTCATATGATAGTTTTTTAATTATCAACATAATAGTTGCTACTAGTAATTATACAAAACTAAAATATGATTATTGTATTATGTACACTCCTAAGTGCATATATGTCACAATTTACAATACATGTTTACAGATATGTTACAGTATTTACAATGCACAAATTAAGCTTACAACAGTGCAAAATATCATTGGATCTGGCTTTACATTGTGTCATTGCTAAATGGAAGAAGAAGAACAAGAAGAAAAGTGCCAGAAGGCTCAGTTTGTGCATTTGGTACTAATTTGCAAAACATAAGGTGTTGTATCATTTGTGTTTAAACAGTTTGCAGCTTCCAAAAATAGCCTGAGAACAAACCGTGAATAAGAAAGTAGAACCAACGATGTTCTGCTTCGAGGAAGAAACTGTCCTTGGACTTGGGGAAGTTCATCCCTGGGTCAGTGGCGAGCTGTCTCACATACTGCAAGAGATAACATTTATTGCTGCGTAAAGTCTATAAGAGAGCATTATATGCGCAATTGGGAGAGTCTTAATTTATTCAAATTAGTACCATTATCTTTTGTTAATCTTTATCATCTTTTTTACTTTCTCTACAGATACTGTGCTCATAGCGGGTAAAGAAGGTATTGTATTCCATCCAAAAATTATATGTCAAGTATTCAGCGGAAGTATATTTTATATGTTTTTATAAAAAGATCTCTCTCTCTCTCTCTCTCTCTCTCTCTCTGCGTGTATGTGTATGCGTGTGTGTATTTTGTGTCTGTGATCAACATATATCAAAAACGAAAAGACTGTTAAAAGCAAATTTTTATTTAAAAATGGAATCTGTAAGTATAAAAATATACTAAAAGTATTGTTTATAGAACCAATGTTTTGTTGTTTTTTAAATCGAATTTTGGGCAAAATTATTTTCTTTGGGAGGAAGAGCCTTTGTTTAATTTTATTCAATTCACCCCTCACCAACCAAACCAATTCACCCCCCCCCCCAACAACAGTTTAGTATCTTCTAAGAATGTGACACGAATATTTAAAAACAAATCCCATACACCAAACTACCCTTTACGTGGAAACATTTTTGAAAATTTTGTTTTTCCCAAAAATGGCTCTAGCGATTTTATTTTAAATACAGTATATTAAAGATATTTACATGATAATTAAAATGTATATTTTGAATTTTCTGGAAATAACCTCTGAAGACCTCTTCATTCCAGATGAATTTTGCATAACTAGTAAACTGTAAGAGATTGACAAAAATTACTACACAAAAAAATGTAGGTCTCGTTAGAACACAGTTTATGTATACATACATTTATTGTACAGTTAACCATATCTCAGAAATGGTTAACACTAGAAAAATGTTTATGACATAAATTGTGGTTTTAGCAAGATCTACACGTTTTGTGTTGCGTTTGCTTATCTCATACGGTTTACCAGTTATACAAAAGTCAGCAATAATGCACAGGTCTTCCGTAGCTTTTCAAAATAAATTCAGAATTTACTTTCATTTGTCATGAAAATATATTAAGCATCTGGTATTTTCATAAAAAAATCGTTATAGGCATTTTGAGAAAACAAAAGTTTTGAGAAATGTTCCCATGTAAATGGTAGTGGGGGGGGGGTGAGGGGATTTTCTTGAAAATCTTTGTGTCGCATTCTTGAAAGCTGCTGAACTTAAATACCAAGTTTGGTATTTAATGCTCTTTTCGTTTTTGAGCTATGTTGACAAATGACCTTTTTTCTAAAAATCTGTTTACGGATTAAGGGTTCTCAAAGCAGGTATTTGTGGTGAAATCTCGGTATCAAATTTTTGAGTTGAATACAGTACCTCCTCTATCTACTATTTATATTATACAAAAGTCCAGCACCTTTCTGTGAATATCAGTGATGTAGTTTATAGTATAGAATGGTAAGCAGCTGGATACCAGTTGTAAACTTGCTGGTTTTCCAGTAATATTTAGTTTTAGAATAATTGCATTATTTTATTATTATATAACATTTTAATTCATTTACATTTTACTTTTTCCTTTTTATATTCTATATCCTTGTTTATTGATTTTAATTTGAAATTTTAGTTTTTAGATAGTTAATTACTTGAAAAAAATTATAATAGACTATTATATATATCAAGACACGTGATCGTATGGAGTGACCAATCCAGTGTATTGGCGCATAAAATTCCAACCAATTGGAACTCACTATCTTGTATTTAAATCCTTTTTTTATCACACCCACGTGTAGTTGTTTTTATAAATTTACCGCACCCAAGTACATTTGTTTTCTCGCTGAACTAATGTTCGTCTCATAATAATAGTATCAGTGTGCAGTGATATTCCCGTACATAATGGTGGAAACATTTTGGTGAAAGATCTATCTCTGAAGTAGGCATATTAATTGAAAACTCAAAGTCGTAGAATACTAAAAACAACTGAGAGAGTGTGTGGAACCAGTTCAATGAATTCTATCAGCAACAAGGCCATGATATGGACATCAAGCTGCAGTGATTTTGGTGCAAATATATGTCAAGACATGGGATTTTAGGAATATTATTCTTCGTGTCCATATAGGCTAATCATTGTTATTTTATTTACCAAACAGTTTTATTAAATACAACTCGAGCTCAACTTTACTCTAGATAAATTCGCGAGCAACAAATTGTTCGCGGATTTATCGATAAAAGTTAAAGCTCTCGTTATATTACTTCTGATAAAGTTTTTAATGATTGTTTCTGAAAGTAAATTTAAAGTGTGAATATATGCCCCAGTATAGTTACCTAGGGACCCGGGTAGCATATTCGGATTTATTTACTTTGTGCATTCATGCTAGAGGAGGTAAAAAGGATCCGTCTGTATTATTATTATTATTATTATTATTATTATTATTATTATCATCATTATCATTATTATTATTATTATTATTATTATTTATTATACACAGTTTCCCTAGCTCTGTCGGAGTTATAAGATTAATTTTAGAGACACGTTGCATAAGTGATATGGTCTGCACGCCACTGAAACAGCATTTACCTGGGCTTTATTGTATCTAGAGTTCTCAGTTTCGGAACCTGTTTTACTTGATATCATCTTCTACACTAAATGGTTGCCTTTGTTCTTTTGAGGAAGTTATTCTATTCGTTTCCGCTATCTGAGCACAGTTTTCATTTAACCGATTGTTGGATGAACACAATTTGTCAGGGTTGTCGTTTATTGTTGACATTTTTAATGTGGTACACTTGTGAAGTCTCACATGCCAAGAATTACTGAAGTATTTTCTCCTCATGGCTGTATTGGTATACAAGTTGATTCAAAAATACTTTTACAAAGTTTGGGAATAGTTTCTTTACATCAAAACAGGAAAATATGTTCATATAAGCAAATGTCCCAAAACCCTTCGTTCACGATGTAATCAGGTTCAAAATGCTATTAATCAAAACATGTAAAGTGACACCTTATTCTATTTTTGACGTCACAAACATCACTTATAGAAAGTGATCCAAGTGTCCTTGCGTCTAGATAACCATAAACTCATCAAAACATTGAATGTCAAATACTTCCAACCGGTGTATATGATTTCGCAGGCTTACATGTCATGTATATTAAGAGTTTTTTCATCTAGGATGTCTACTGCATAAATCAATGGTTTAAGGTCGGGGAAACGTGCAAGCCATGGAACTGGTCCTCCTCTACCTATCCATTTGTTAAGCTGACTCCAGCCAGTGCACTTCAAACAATGATACTAGAAGGTGCTAGATCATCATGTATAAACCACACGTTTCTTCTTATTTGCAGAGGCATAAGCCTTTGAGAGTGTGTTTAATGAAGTCCCTGTTGACAGCACTTGTAAGGCGTACTAGGAGAATGTATTACACATCTGATATATGACAAATGTTAACAAGTAGCCATGGTAACACAATGCCACCTCTGCAGGTTAAAATAGGTCAAAACCTTATATAAATAAAAGAAGTTATTAAGTTGGACCCGGAAAGCCGTTGAATTTCATTATTAATAAATTGATAACGCGAAAACGAAGCGCTTTAGGGCGATGTTTATATGAACATATTTTATTGTTTCGATGTCAGGAATCCACCTCTAAACGCCGTAAAAGTATTTTTGAATCATCCTGTATAAATTGATTTGTGACCAATATCATTTAAAAATAAAAACAGTTTTTGAGAAACCTAATGAAATTGTCACACAGAAGCAAGTGATTTCCTTACATCATTGAGCGCATAAAGTAAAGAAGAAGAAGGAAAAACAAATTTAATGGTCAATTGCCAAATCATGGATATCTTGAATAGAGAATGTCTCAAATTAATATATAGAGTTTTTCAAAAGTCACTTCAATCCATAAACTGTTATAAATATTATAAATTTTGAGACAGGATACAAACAAAGAAGGCACATTCTGAGTAAACAAGGGGATTTTATCAAACATTGAGAAAATGTCCTCCGTTGTCTTTCTGTGGCCCCATGCACAGCATTTCTTAGAATATTAGCAATTTATTGTGAGATAGCATATTTCAGTTACTATCAACTTGTTGTATGTGTCAGTAAAACTGACTCTTTAAGGTACCCTCACAACCAAAGGTCGGTCGGATTGAAATCTGGAGAACGTGGCGGCCACTTTGTTGGAAAGAGTCTACTGATGACACGATCGCCTGGGTAATTAATTGTTTTGCTTGGGTGTAGGTATGGGCCGGAGCGCCATTTTGCATGAAGACTATGTTTTCCATATCGTGATTCCTCAGTCTAGGAATGACGAAGTTTTGTAGAATGCCATAGTAGCGCTCACCATGTACAGTAACAGCCTGTGTTGTTCCAATCTTGTCTTCTTGGAAGAAATAATTGTGATGAATTGTGAACTTTTAAATCATGAAGACCTTCGTATTTAATCATACAGTTATGATTTGTAACTTACAACTTCTTATAGCAGTATGAATATAATTACAAATGCTTTATTCAACAAAACCGTACCCATGGTAACGGTGAACCAAAAATAAATTATAAATAAAAATAAATAAATAAAATAAAAACAAAAGAAAACAAAAAGAAAATTAAACCCCGCTGTTTGCCTAGTGACTTCTTTTGTTTTAGCCTATCTTAAATATTATAATATTCATATCGGTTTAAAGTTTGAAGTGACTTTTGAAACACCCTATAATCTATTCTTTGGAGAGGACGGTTTTATAAGTACTCGTGTTTCAAAATAGGTGAGGTTGCTTAAGACAAGTTGATGTTATCATGGTGTACTGCATTTTATCATACTAATACTAATGTCACACTATTCACAAGGATTTGGTAGGCATTTCAGTTTAGTCTTTAGCGGTTTTTCACTAAAATAGAAAATGTGCAGTATCGTTAAGTGATTTGCTTTTTTCTTTTGAATGGGAAAACCTGCGGGAAGATAAAAGTGAAATTGGAAGCTGTTTCTGGTGACATTTTGTCACCTAAGACAACCAAACATGGTCGAACATCCTTGTTGATGAGGAAGCCTGGCAGATGTGGTTACTAAGGAAATCATTGAAACAGTCCACTGCATGATTCTCGCTGATCGTCGAAACGACAGAGTTCACAGGTGTGTTGACGGAAAAGGACAGTCATATACTGTATAAGCTGGAGATGAAAATGTTGTCGGCTCTATGGAAGTTGCGATTGTTCACATTAGACAACGAAGCTATTTTTGAGCATTAAAGCGAAATCCGAAGGACTTTTTGCGTCGAGTTATCAACGTTGTAGAGACTGGATTCATGTACTCCAGAAACCAAGTAACATCTAAACAATGGGTTGTTTCCAGTGAATATGCTCCAAATAAGGCAAAAACTCCATTTTATTTGACATAAAATATCTCTAATATATGCTATTTTAATAAAAATCGTTATTTTCGGAGAATTTTTGAGAAAGTCACGTACCTTATCTACGTACTATGTATGCATAACTACTTAATCACGGGGTAGCATTAACATATTGTCGAATGAGTTCTAATAGTTATTTAGAATACAAGTTACAATAATAAAGCATAATGACGAGTGTGGTCAATTTAAAATACGAGTTACTAAAGGAGTTATGGAGTGTACACTACAGTAATTCAGCTACATTTCGTAAAGGAAATGGGAAATGGGGTTTTATTCATGACTGTTGCGGTTCTCAGCGTTTCATTCTAAATAAGACGTAAAACACCGCTTAATTTTGCTCAGAGGCCTCTTTTGTCAGGCTTGAAATATTTCGTCAATGATGTGTCTCCTATAAATGCATTTTCAGTTTTGCACTGTATTTACTCATCATTTCAAGGGAACAAGAGCTAATCATTATACTCTTTTTACTTTCTCTACCATTAGTACAATGTACATATGCATATAACAGATAGAGAAGGTGCTGTATTCCACCTAAAATTTCGATAGGAAATTTAACTTGAAACATATTTTGACAACCCCTGAATCCAAGATGTGTACGAAATGTGTGCACGCGCGCGAGGACAGCATAAGTCAAAAACGAAAATTAGGTTAAATACCAAACTTGGTACTTAAGTTCAGTATCTTCTAAGGTTGGGACACGAAGATTTTCAGGAAAATACTCCATCCCCAACTACCTTTTACTGCTACATTTTTCGAAAATTTTGATTTTCTCAAAAATGTCTCTAACGATTTTGATTAAAATACCGTATTTTAAAGATATTTACATGTCAAATAAAATGCATATATTGAATTTACTGAGAACGAAGATCTTTTCACACTGGGTGAATTTTTATAACTGGTAAGCTGTAAAAGATAGATGAACACCCACTACACCAAAAATATAGATCTCGTTAAAACCCAGAATTTATGTCGTTTGCCTTTGGTGTGTCGAGTAAACCGTTTCTGAGATATTCCTTGTAATGGGTTTCATTTTTAAACGATTAAGCTTTTCTGAAACGGGATGCCGTTTTTCGTTTCATGTTACTTTTGTTTATATTGTTTATATAACGACCAGTTTTTAAAATATTTGACTATCGTTTCAGTTTAGTAGTCCCTTATCTCCCTTCTACTTAAAGGAAGCATAGAATTCCTGCTGTTTACTTTGATTAGCTAAATAAATAAAAGAGTAATCTTTTGTAAGAATAGCTTGTTTGGAGAACATTTACAGGCAGTCGTGTGAATGGAGGAAATCAGATTTTTAATTAGTTAGTTTAAAGTCAGTACCTACATAAAATAAGGTATTATAAAAGTGAACAGAAGTGTAGAGTTTACAATGAAGAGGAGGAAACCGTCTTTCGTTTTATTTTCCAATATAATGCATTTTCAAATAAAAGATACATAACCTTTGGGTATACAAACCAAAAGTAAGATATTGTATAACACAAGAACCTAATAAGAGGATTAATAAACCTTTTTAAGTGTACAAACCTCAATTATTGGTGCAGCCAGGGGGGTAAGGTTGTACAATAAGCTGCAGGAGTGGTGATAAGGCCCTTCGTGTAAGCCCTTGTATTAAAATCAATCAATCATTCAAATCAGCAAGCGAATTGTTCATAAGTTCACTTAACCTAAGTTTTCCAGGGTTGTTTCTCGGATTACGGAAGCTGATTTATTTCGTTGATTTGCAAGTCTCCACCCAAATACTCTGCGCTTTCATGAGCTGTGATATAGGTATAGCAGATGTGCATGATTTCACTTATTAGAATTAGCTATATTTATGAAGAACTAACTTTCAAGCAGAGCTGTCGCACTGCGCATACAGAAATATTGGATTTTTGTATACAGGAAAGCAAGAAATGTATGTACAAATTTTATGTTTAAATGTTTTAAGGATAGATCAAAATAATCCTATAGCATAAAACATGGGACAAGTAACAAAATTTAAGTGCTTACTTTGTGATATTAGATATGACAAAATCTCATGTGTTTCATTCACTTGACTTTCTCTAGCTATTCCGCAAACAAACCTTTTATTCAAAAGATTAATTTTTTGTCTACATCATGCAAATCAAGATAAACATAAGTAGAATTAGTTTCATTAATTGTATCCTTGTAAGTAGAAGGGAAATAAGGGAATGCAAGGTTAAGCGATAGTCAAGTCCTTTAAAATTCGGTCGCCATGTGAAACAATTGAAATTTCATTGTCTTTGCTTGCCAGGAGTAAACAAACGATACACAAGGAGAAAGATGTCTTCCCGTCCGAGAAAAGCTTAAGTGCCTTAAAATTGAAATTAATAATTTGGAATATCTCGAAAACGATTAAAATAAATAATTGTTGTATATATTAACGAGAGTACATTTTTGTGTAGTAAGTTTTGGTCTATCTCTATCTCAGTTATAGAAAAGTCATCCAGAACGAAGAGGTCTTCCGAGGCAATTCCCAGAAAGTTCAAGATATACATTTGATTTGAAATGAAAATATCTTAAACATAAAGTATTTTAATCAACATTGTTGGAGACATTTTTCAGAAAATCAAACTTTTCGAAAATATTTTTATGTAAAGGGTGGTTTGTGTTGGGGCGATTTTCTTGAAAATCTTCGCACCCTTGGAAGATACTAAGCCTAAATACCGTTTGGTTTTTAATTGCTATTTCTTTTTTTAGCTATGCTGTCACAGACGCACACGCACAGGACCTTTTTCTAAAAATGCTTTTTTTCGAACTCAGGGGACCCCAAAACATATATATCCGGCGAAACTCGACATCGAATTTTTTAGTAGAATACAATACCTTATCTATCCATTATGTACATTGTACATACGGGGCTAGAGAAAATAAAAATAAAAATATAGAAAATAAAATATCTAAATTCCAGGCAATATGTGAGACCACAAAAAGAACTTTAGGCCGGAAAACAAGAAAAGATACAATATCTAAACTGTATAAGACAATGGCTGCTCCTTCTTTGTTGTATGGAAGTGAACACTGGGTAATAAAATCAAACGAAAGAAGCAGAATACAAGCAGCAGAGATGCTATTTTTGCGGAATGTGAAAGGATGCACACGACCAGTTAGAATACGAAGTGAACAAATAAGAGAAGATTCAAACATATATATGTCTTCTAACTTTATATATATATATATATATATTGATATTGTTTTCTAACTTTATATATATATATATATATATATATATATATATATATATAAAGTTAGAAAACAAAATTAAAACAAACAATAAGAAATGGACTGGACATTTAATGAGAATGAGTGATGAACGGATACAAGAAGAGTCTTTCAATTCAACCCAAGAGGAATAACAGACGTTGGCCGACCCCGTAAAAAGGGAAACGACGGACTACTTCGCCGGAATGGCCTTTTTAGCCTAAGCCACGTGGAAGAAGAATGTTTTATTTTCTCTATGACAATGTACAATTGAAATTGAGTTCTATTTGTGGACACCAACTGCTTCGGTTCTCTGCGTCCCATTCTATATTGTGCGTGAAAGCCTGCTAAAATTTGCTCAGAGACCTCTTTATCAGGCTTGAGGTTCCTTTATATGTAGTAAATCTACGATACGGGACCAGCGGCTTCACTTCCTTTTCGAAAGAAGCCGCGCTAAGGAGCTTTACGCCCGAAAAAAATCCATCGCCCTCCGCCGGGTTTGAACCCGCGACCTTGGCAACCAGAGGCTAGCATGTTACCGTATAATGTACATGTTTACATAGTAGGTAGAGAAAGTTTTTTATTCCATCCCCGGACGTGCATGTTCAAATAAAAAAGACCATTTTAGAAAACGGTATTTGTTTATGTGTTGGGACGGGGTATTTAAATTCAGTATTTTCTAATGATGACATTCTAGAAAATTCCCCAACCCAAACTACCCTTGGACTTTTTTTTTTGAAATGTTCGATTTTCTCAAAATGGCTCTAACGATTTAGATGAAAATTAAACTTTTATAATCCTTATTTTTCTGGACAACTTACCTTTCTGGATGACTTTTGCATAACTAGAAAATCATAGGCAAAAATTTACTACACAATAAATGTAGATCTCATTAAAAGAAATTAGTTATGCCAAATATATTTTTGTAGAGTTAACCATTTCTGAGATATTGAATATTAGTTTCAATTTTAAGATACTTATAGTTATCTCAAATGGACGTCGATATTCTTTTTTCTTCCTCCTGGTCAAACAAAGAGTAAAACTCCTCACGTAGCTAATACTTTAGCCTAGTGTCCTTCCGTAATCCTTTCTATTTATAACGGTTATCTGGATTAAGTGAAGTGATTAGAAGAATACTATTTTTATTTTCTCTACACGTACTATGTACATAGAGAAGGCATTGTAATTCGACACCAAGATTTCACCGGAAATATATGTTTTAGGACCCCTGAATCCAAATAAACATTTTTAGAAAAACGTACGTGTGCGTATTTGTCTGTGTGTGTGTGTCTGTCTTTGGACAGTATAACTCAAAAACGAAAAGTCTGTTAAATACTAAACTTGGTATTTAAGTTCAGTATCTTCCATGGATGCGGCACGAAGATTTTCAATAAAATCCCCCACCCCCAACTACCCATTACGTGGAATGTTTTTCGGAAATTTTGATTTTCTCAAAATGGGTTGAACGATTTTGATTAAAATACTTTATGTTTTAGATATTTTATGACAAACGAAATATATATCTTGAATTTTCTGGGAATAGCCTCTGAAGACCTCTTATTCATGATGAAATGTGTATAACATAAGACATATATAAAAACGTACTGCACAAACAATGTAGATCCATTTAAAACGCAGAGTTTATGTCATATATACTTTTTTGTAAAGTTAAAATATTCCGGATTATTGGTTTCAATTTGGCCACTTAAACTTTTCTCAAACAGGAAGATATCTTCTTCTCGTTTCTCGTTTGTTTACTCCTGGAAAGCAAAGAGATTGGAATTTCAATTATTTCACACAGAGATCAGCTTTTAAATTACGACACTATCGCTTTAGCCTGTGCATTTTCTTATTTCTATTCTCTTTACAAGAAAGCTAGTAATAAGACCAATTCTGCTTATGTTTATCTTGATTAGCACGATGTAGATAACAGATTAATATTTTGAATAGAAAGTTTGTTTACCGAACAGCTAGAGGACACCATGTGAATGGAATACGTTACATTTTTTCCTTCTACTTATAAGGAACCAAGTAATAAGGACAATTTCTGCTAATGTTTATTTCGATTAGCATGTTGTAGACATAAGAGAAAGCTTTTCAACAATAATTTGTTACAGAGATGTAGAGAAAGTCACGTGACTGGCACACGTCAGTTTTTGTTTTTGTTTTTTTTTTCTTTAGAGTTAACCGTTTTCAAGTTATTTCGAATTATTGGTTGCAATTTAAGCCACTTAAACTTTTCTCAAACGGGAAGACATCTTTCTTCTCGCTTCTCGTTTGTTTATTCCTGGCAAGAAAAGATATTTAATTTCAATTGTTTCACATATCGACGCTTTTAAAGGACGGGACTATCGCTTTAGCATGTGCATTTTCTTGTTCCCCTTCTACTTACAAGGACGCCAGTAGTAAGATTAATTCTGCTTATGTTTATTTTGATTAGCATGATGTAAATAACAGATTAATATTTTGAATAAAAGGTTTGTTTATCGAACAGCTCCTGGACATCATGAGAATGGAACATATTAGATTTTTTCCCGTTTACTTACAAAGAACCAAGTAATAATTACAACTTATGCTAATGTTTATCTCGATTATGACACAGTAAATAGAAGATTAAGCTTTGTAACAATAATTTGTAACAGAGATGTAGAGGAACCTATGTGAATGGAACAGATAAGGTTTTTAGAAAAAGATCCGTGAGTGTCTCTGTGGGCAGCATAGCTCAAAAACGTATTTTAGTTTGGTATCTTCCAAGGATGCACAGAACCAAGTTCGGTATTTAACGGTCTTTTCGTTTTTGAGCTATGCTGTCCACAGACACAGACATACATTGACGTTTTTGTAAAATGCTTTTTTCGGACTCGGGCGACCATCAAATTTTTGTTATTAATATTCATAAGTATAGTATTAATAAATTTTCTGTAAGCAATTGTCTTTTTGAGGTTACGTTTTAGGTTAAGTTTTATGGAAATGTTGTATATAAATATAATAAATAGTTAAACTAAATGTATTTATAAGAATTCAATATGACAGAACACGCATTCGAAGTAGTACAGGATAGGAATCATTATTACAGCTGTTGATTGTTGGGTATCCTTTTTAAAACTGTGATAAAAGTCGTAATAAAAGGTTTGAAATAGTGTAATATACTCAATAGTTTTAAATGTGACCACATTATGTGATCAAAGGTTTTATCACATTCTGTGACACAGAAATGTGGTAGTGTAATATAGACTTCAATTATGACGAAGATAAACTTATCGGTATTTCAGGCTCAGATGCTCCATATTTCCCAACATTTTTTCATAGTATATTCTTCAGTGTCACAAGGCATTGACACATCATGTGAACATTGGTAACCCTTATTGCATGGGGTTACCACAGAGCTTTCAGACATTTAACCTCATTACATCATCCTATCATCACCAGTTGCCTATCATATGATTTGCTTTCCTAGAGGATTCCCAGCTCTTGAGATCACCTGAGCTGTCAAGATCAAGGATGATCTTTTTTGAGTTTGCATAAGTGACGGGTGTTTTGCAGTGGTAGAATAGTTGGCAAGGGTTTTATAGGTCAGGGAACAGATGCCCTCTATATGGGCCAAGGCTCGTCGTGCAGTGGGAGGAATTGGGCAAGGGTTATTAAAGAACAAATGAATTAACTCTGCAAATAGAGTCGTATGTAGTTCGGAATTGTTTTTATCTTTCTATGAGGAACGAAACATTTCTTATCTTAAAGTCTGTAAGGTTCTTGAACTTATTAGTGGATTTATTGTTGTGACTCTATTTATAATAATAATAATAATAATAATATAATTAAAGATGTTGATTATTACAGATCACTTTACGGGATAGCAACCGAGTTAGAGTGCAATCCAAGGAAATCCAAGCTTTCGACCTCTTGCTCTGTGGTCTTCGTCAGGGAACTGGCAAAAAAAAAGAAAAGAAAAAAGGCGTAAATAGCGAGTATTTATAGCTTGGAGGTATACCTGTAGTTGTGTTCAGCCCCAACCATCTCCGAGTCAGATACCATGTCTCACGGAGGTATATGCACGAAAAATCCATTAGGGGTTGATGTGCTAGGTCAGCTCTGGGAAGCTGGAACCTTGAGGAGAAGTGTGACGTCTTCCCATTTCACCGGAGTTATTGACTGTTATTCGGCATGTAAAGTACAACAGTAGCGGAGCTAACCAATTTGAAAGCCGAAAGTACCAAAATATATCTTTTCTTTCTTCCTCTAATGTTTTTCAGGCGTTTAGTGATGATAAGTTTTCGGGACAGAAATTTATCATTGTTAGACTTAATGGTAGACACAGAGAGAAGAAGCATTGATAGAAGAGTATCTTCATTTAAACTATTTTTCATTTCAACTTCATATAAACAAATGTTTATGATCATACCTGAAAGTTTAGCTTGCAATTTAGCATGTGCAGAATTAATATGTCATCTTATGTTATACATTTTCACCTAGCACAACTATTTAGTACACAATAAATATTCAGCATTTTACTTTCTCTACAGTACTATGTACATAGTGTGTAGAGAAGGTATGCTATTACACCCAAAAATTCGATGCTGAGATTTCGCCGGAATTGTATTTTGAGGTCCAAAATAAGCGTGTGCGTGTATGTGGAAAGCATGATCAAAAACTAAAAGACTGTTTAATACAAATTTGGTATTTAAGTTTCGTATTTTAAGGATGCGAATCGAAGATTTTCAAAATAAAATTCCCCACCTCAAACCACCCTTTATACGGAACATTTTTGAAATTTTGGTTTTTCTCCAAACTGACTGTTAACATTTTGATTAAAGATATTTATATAAAAATAGAATATATATTTTGAATTTTCTGGAAATATCTTCTGAAGACCTGTTCATTCCGAATGAATTTTGCTGAATTTTACATAATTGATAAAACCTAAGAGATATACAAAAACTTACTACACAAAAAATATAGATCTCGTTAAAACACACAATTTTTGCTGAAGTTGACCATTTCAAAGATACTCCTTGTTATTTATTTCAGTATTAAACTACGTTTCTTCGGAAACAGGATCACCTTTGGTTGCAACTCTTTTCTGTTTTAGTGGAAATGCAAAGTGAACCGAACTTCAAATGTTCTCATATCGACCAGCTTTTAAAAGAGTTGATCATCGCTTTGACGTTTGTTCCATCATTTCCCCTTTGTTTAGAACGAAGCAAGCAACAAGGCAATTTCTGCTAATGTTTATGTTGAATATATAAAAGAATAATCTCTTCTAAGAATAATTTGTTTTGCAACACATATACAGGAAGTCATGTAAATGGATCACATCCGATTTCTACTTTCTCCACACATACTATGTATTTGGTGTATACAGAAGGTATTGTAATCCGCCCAAAAATTCGATACTGAGATTTCACCGGCAATGCATGTTTTGAGACCCTTTAATAAAAAATGGATTTTTAGAAAACTGTCCTTGTGTGTATGTGTGTGTGTGTGTGTCTGTGTCTGTGGGCAACATAGCTCAAAAACAAAAAGACCGTTAAAATTCTAAACTTGGTATTTAAGTTTGGTATCTTCCAAGGATGCGACACGAAGATTTTCAAGAAAACTCTACCTCCAACTACCCTTTACATGGATCATTTTTCAAAAATTTTAATTTTCTCAAAAATTGCTCTAACGATTTTGTTCAAAAACCGTTTGTTTAAGAATATTTTATGAAAAACAAAATGTATATCTTGGATTTTCTGGGAATAGCCTCTGAAGACCTCTTCATTTTGGATGACTTTTGTGTAACCGGCAAACCGTAAGCGATATACAAAAACTTACTACACAAAAAAGAAATGTTGATCACACAATTTATGCTATGAACATTCTGCTTATGTTTATCTTGATTAGCATGATGTAGATAACAGATTAATGTTTTGAATAAAAGTTTTGTTTACCGATCAGCCAGAGGACATCATGTGAAAACATATTAGTTTTTTTTCCCCCTTTAACATACAAGAACAATTTCTGCTAATTACAGATAACTTCACGGGATAGCAACTGAGTTAGATTGGAATCTAAGAAATCCAAGCTTTCGACCATCTTAATTCTGGATCTTCCCTGACGAAGACCACAGAGTCAAGATGGTCGAAATCTTGGATTTCTTCCCTGAAGAAGATCACAGAGTCAAGAAGGTCGAAATCTTGGATTTCTTCCCTGACGAAGATCACAGAGTCAAGAAGGTCGAAATCTTGGATTTCTTCCCTGACGAAGATCACAGAATCAAGATGGTGGAAAGCTTGGATTTCTTCCCTGGCGAAGATCACAGAGTCAAGAAGGTCGAAATCTTGGATTTCTTCCCTGAAGAAGACCACAGAGTTAAGATGGTGGAAAGCTTGGATTTCTTCCCTGACGAAGATCACAGAATCAAGATGGTGTAAAGCTTGGATTTCTTCCCTGACGAAGATCACAGAATCAAGATAGTGGAAAGCTTGGATTTCTTCCCTGACGAAGATCACAGAGTCAAGATGGTGTAAAGCTTGGATTTCTTCCCTGACGAAGATCACAGAATCAAGATAGTGGAAAGCTTGGATTTCTTCCCTGACGAAGATCACAGAATCAAGATGGTGTAAAGCTTGGATTTCTTCCCTGACGAAGATCACAGAATCAAGATAGTGGAAAGCTTGGATTTCTTCCCTGACGAAGACCACAGAGTCAAGATGGTCGAAATCTTGGATTTCTTCCCTGACGAAGATCACAGAGTCAAGAAGGTCGAAATCTTGGATTTCTTCCCTGACGAAGATCACAGAATCAAGATGGTGGAAAGCTTGGATTTCTTCCCTGACGAAGATCACAGAGTTAAGAAGGTCGAAATCTTGGATTTCTTCCCTGACGAAGATCACAGAATCAAGATGGTGTAAAGCTTGGATTTCTTCCCTGACGAAGATCACAGAATCAAGATGGTGGAAAGCTTGGATTTCTTCCCTGACGAAGATCACAGAATCAAGATAGTGGAAAGCTTGGATTTCTTCCCTGACGAAGACCACAGAGTTAAGATGGTCGAAAGCTTGGATTTCTTTGATTCCAATCTAATTCGGTTGTTATCCCATGAAGTCATCTGTAATAATCAATTCCGGGAAAGCTTCAAATCTGTAATTTCTGCTAATGTTTATCTCGATTAGAATGATATAGATAGGAGAATAATAGTTTTTTTTAAAAGTAAGATGTTACAGAGATGTAGAGAAAGTCATGTGAATGAAACACATCGGATTTTTACCATCTGCACACACAGAAATAATCAATTTCTCAAAGCTATTCATCATATACGTAGCTAATAAGGCACAGTGGAGTAGATAAGGGTGGGGAGGCAATGTTTGCACACTGATAAGCTGAGCTGGGTATTCCCTCCGTTATCTGGTTATAGTTTTAGTCATTCTATGTCCAATAATAATAGAAGTGTCTAATATGAATTAAACACTGAGGTCAAACAATCACAAGTGGGAAGAATGGTAGAGCATGTGGTTCTGTAAGGTTATTTAGGTATGAAACGAGGAAGCTGTATGAAATGTAAAAACAAATATTGCAGTCATATGAAATTGTTATAGTGCAGGACTGGGCAGTATTTCACTTAACCTCATAATCATAACAAGGGACGATGAAATAAAACTGATAACTATAGAGGAGTAATTTAACAAATGTGTTTAGAAAAGTGTATGTAAACAGTATGTATCAGTTTTAGAAAAATAATCTCTCAAGGATGCCACACGAAAATGTTCAACAAAATCCCCCCTTTACGTGGAGGATATTTCGAATCGTTTTATTTTCTTAAAAATGATAACACCAGATAAGAATGAAGCGTGCATAACTATGAAAATGAAGAACAAATGTGTGTTTCGATTGGGCCACTTATGTATGAACAATATCTTTCTTACTCAGCTGATGGAAAAATCTGATGTGTTCCATTCACATGATTTTCTCTATATCTCTGTAAATTATTATTGTTGATAAGCTTATCTTTTATTTATTTCATGCTAATCGAGAAAAATTAGCAGAAATAGTCTTATTTCTTGTTTTATTGTAAGTAGAAGCGAAATAAGGTAGTACCATAGGTTAAAGTGAAAGCCAAAAGCTGGTTGCTATGTGACTGATGTTCCTTTGTTTGTATGGACAGGAGTTGACAAATTCCTGTATGAGAAAAGTATAAGTTTTTCAAAGCTGAAACCAAGAAAAAGGAATATCTCAAAAACGATCAACTCCACGAAAAAAATGTATATAACATAAATTGTGTGTTTTAACGTGCTCTACATTTTTTGTGTGGTAAGTTTTTGTCCATCTCTTACGGTTTAGTAGTTATGAAAAATTCATCCAGAATAAAGTAGTCTTCAGAGGCTATTCCCAGAAAATTCAAAATATACATTTAATTTTTCAGCTAAATAACTTTAATATACGATATTTTAATCAAAAGCATTAGAGCCATTTTTTAGAAAATCAAAATTTTCGAAAAAAGTTCCATGTAAAGGGTAGTTTGGGGTGGGGGGATTTTTCTCAAAATCTTCGTTTCGCATCTCTGGAAGATACTAAACTTAAATACCAACACACGGACACACGGACCTTTTTCTGAAAATACTTTTTTTGAATACAGAGGACCCTAAAACATATATATCCGGTGAAATCTCGGTATCGATTTTTTGGTACAGTGCAATACATTCTCTATACACTATGTACGTAGTGAGTATAGAGAAAGTAAAAAAGTGAAATGCACAGTAACGTGGCTTTTTCTGTCCTCTTCGGCTTATCCCTTCTACAACTATACATTAGAAATCTAATGTGTTCCATTCATATGCCTTTCTCTACTTATTCTGCAACAAATTAGTTTTACAAAAGCTTCTTCTTCTCCTTTGTGCTTCATGCTAATCAAGATAAACATTAACAGAAATAGTGTTATTACTTAGTTCCTTGTAGGTATTAGGGGAGTAAGGGAATACACCAGGCTAAAGCGACATTCAAATATTTTAATAGCTGGTATGTTGGTATGTTATGTCCTTGAAATTCCGTACTACTTGCATAAAGATAAAAATCAAGAAAAATGAATTACGACTTCTCATTTGAAAAAAGTGCACGTATTGGAAAATGTAAGTCAATAGTAAGAAATATTTCAATAATGGTTAACTCCACAAAAGAGAGTGAGAGGGAGGGAGAGAAGAGAAATGTCTGACGTATAGTGTGTGTTTTAGTTGGGTCTATATCTTTGTGTGGTAAGGTTTTGTCTATCTCTTACGGTTTACCAGAAATGCAAAAGTCATCACTTTAGAAACTATTCCCAGAAAATTCAAGATATAGGGTACATTTCATTCGGCATGAAAATATCTTTAACACACGGTATTTTAATCAAAAGGTAGGAGCCATTTTGAGAAAAATCACCACTTTGAAAAAATTTGGAATGGGGGAGATTTTCTTAAAAATCTTTTTGTCGCATTTTTTGGAAGCTGCAGAACTTAGATATCAAGTTTTGTATTAACCGACTTCTCGTTTTTTGAGTGATGTTCACGCACGGACGCAGTTGGATATTTTTCTAATGTTTTAATTTAACGGTTCTAAAAACACGTATTTCCAGTAAAATTTCAATGTTGTAACAACAGAGAACATCAGTATCTGTTAAATTCACCTTATTGGTCACTAGAGCACTACACGTAATAAAACATTTACACACTTGACATATAAATAACTGAGTCACCTGCTCACGTCACTCTCTTAGCATCCGTCACTCACTATATTGACTTTTAACTCATTTCACTTCGCTTCACTTGTCGGCTCCTTATACAGTCCGCAGCGGGCTTCGAAACTTCCAGTCTTAGAAATTACGGGAACATTAGATTTTGTCCATTTAGAGAGATTACTCTGGAAGAAGAATGTTCTGGGTCTATGGATAAAGAAGTGCGAGAATTCTTTCAGGGAAACACACAAAGGCCTTTGTTTGCCCAGCTATTGTATTCGCTCGGTCTATTGTAACAGCGGGCCAAGCAGCGATCCTTTCAGCGGTCGCTCAGGCTCACGCGCCGCCGTTACACTATTTCATTTTTAATGGAATACAATACCTTTTCAACCTACTATGTACGAAATAGAAAAAGTAGTATTGGATAACTATCCCATATCATAACACTAGAAAATGTAACTACATTCCAAAAGCAACTCTAGGGACCTGATAAACGGAGGGGAAGTGTGACGTTTCCTCATTCCACCTGGAATTGTTATCGAGACTATTGCTCACCATGCAAAGCTCAATAGTGGTGAAACCAACGCGGCGAGTGGCCGGGTACCAAACACTATATTACAATCTTTCTTCCTCAAATAAGGCTTTAAGAGTACAAACTTTTTTTCGGGCGCATTGTATGGCAACTTTTTCTCGACAGTAATTTATAAACTCAAAGGGTCGCAGAATTAAAGAAACTCTAACGTGTATCACTCTTAGTACACTTAAACTTAAAAAATATTTGTTTACATGTATAGGTGGAACTAAAAATTGTAACAATACGACTTGCAAATCTCTCAATTTTGGGGTATGTATCGGCTGGCAACATTTGGTAAAACTGCAAGCCGTGTTTCCTGTTCTTTTAGAGGAGTGTTCATAAATATTTTATTGTCTTAATCAAGATAAATATCTGGTTTGAAAAGATTCTTATTCATCGGGTGCATCTTTATTTTTTATTGATTTATTTATTTTTGGGGTCAAGTATTAGTACTATAACTAATTAGTTAAAACTGTTATTTACCAGGCTCTCTTTACAATCCTTTTCATCGCTGAATGGGAACATTTCTGCAAGTTCTTGGCAAATCTAATTCAAAACACTCGTATTCTTTAATCACTCAAAGATTCTCATACCAGAAACAGATTTTTTGCCATCCAATAAACTGATTTATATAACATTTCTTTTAACCTTTGCTGTTTTGCCTCTCTGCGAAAGCGTGATGCTCTGAATTGCTTTTATAGGCTTGATAGCTTTGTCCTTATTTCGTTTTACGCTCATGGACGTTAACTTGAATAAGAAATAAAACACTTATGTTTACAAACAGCAACACGAAGGACCGAAGTTTTCTTTGGAAACAAATACGTGCCAGTCCCATGGCCGCGCCCGCTAAAATATCTAGCTTACATACTCTGTGGCGCAGGTGATTGCGGGTTCGAGACCCGCCTTGGGTATGGGTGTTTGTGTCCTTGTTAATGTGTGTATATCTGTAAACAATAGAAAAAATAATAGGAAAAAAAAAACAGAAAAATCGTAGGGAAAAATCCTTTGTGTTTCATTTACATGACTTTCTCTACATCTCTGCTACACATTTTTGTTAAAAAAAAACTTATTCTTTTATTTACTTCATGCTAATTGAGAAGAAATAACAGAAATGATGTTATGATTTGTTTCCCTTTAAGTAGAAGGGAAAGTACCGTAGGCTAAACTGATAGTCAAAAGCTGGTTGTGATGTACTTGAAGTTCCTTTGTTTGTATGGATCGGAGCTGACAAATTCCCGTAGGAGAAAAGTATAAGTATTTTAGAGCTGAAACCAATAACAAGGAATATCTAAAAATGATCAACTTTACCAAAAAATGTATATAACATAAATTGTGTGTTTTAATGACATCTACATTTTCTATTATGTCAGTTTTTGACTATCTCTTATGGATTACCATTTATGCAAAATTCCGCAAAATTTATCCAGAATAAAGATGTCTTCAGAGGCTATTCCGAGAAAATTCAAAATATACATTTTATTTGTCATGTAAATATATTGAATATACGCTATTTTAATCAAAACCGTTAGAGCTATTTTTGAGAAAATCAAAATCTTTGAAAAATGTTCTATGTAAAGGATAGTTGGGTATGGTGGGAATTTCTTGAAAATCTTCGTGTCGCATCCTTGAAAGATACTGAACTAAAATACTAAGTTTCGTATTTAACGCACTTTTCGTTTATGAGCTATGCTGTCCACAGACACACATACACACACACATTTTTTCGATTCATGGGGTCTCAAAACATGTATTTCCGGTGAAATCTCGGTATCGAATTTTTGGGTGCAATACAATACTTTCTCTATACACTATGTACATGTGCGTGTTGAGAGAGTAAAGATGCGTAGCTTAAAAAAAATACGAAGATAGCACAGCAGCAACATACCTCTACTTAAAGGGAAACAAATCATAACATCATTTCGAAACATGGACTATGTTAACTTCGGAACTATTTAGATGATATACATGAAATCTCTTTGCAGTACATTTCTGAAATTATGTAATGTGCTTTCCACATTTTAAAAGAATCCCTTGCTATTTTTAGTTCATGAAAAGTTATACTGATTCAAACCCATGAAATTAGAATACAATATTTCCGCGTAAAAATAAAGCAGATGGAATGTGTGGACGACAGTTTACGGTGAAAACCATCCAATTTTTTGGCCAACATCGTTTAAAAATTGGCCATAATTTGACGTGGTGAAAACAATTTTGCTGTCAATTAAATCTCCATTTCGTTTTGGATTGCAAATATGCACATATTTCGACTGTCTGCTGGAATTCAATATTAACATAAAGTGTTTTTTACAATACCAAGATATCACCAGAAAAACATGTGTCCCCTGTATCCAAAAAAAAAAAAAAAAACAACAACAAAAAAAAAAAACATTTAAAAAAAAAAATGAAAAGACAGTCCGTGTGTGTCCGTATGTCTTTGAACGCAATAACTCAAAAAAGAAGGCTAGTGAAATACTAAACTTGGCATTTGAGTATCTTCCAGGATACGACACGTAGACTTTGAGGATAATTAATTACCCTTTACATGGAAAAAATTCAAACATTTTTATATTCTCAAAAATGGCTAAAACGATTTTGATTAAAATACCGTATATTAAAGAGTATTTACATAGCAAATAAAATATGTATCTTGAATTTTCTGGAAGTGGCCCCTGAAGGCCTCTTTATTCTAGATGATTAACGGGTAAACCGTGAGAGATAGACAAAACTACTACACAAAAAATGCAGATCTCGTTAAAACACAAAATTTATATCATATACCTATATTTTTTCGTGGAATGGCCATTTCCGAGATATTCCTTGTTATTCGTTTCAGTTTTAAAATACTAAAATTTTTCTCATTGAGGAATTTGTCAACTCATGGTCATACAAAGAAACGAATTTCAATCACATAACAACCAGGTTTAAAATCATTTGACTATTGCTTTTGTCTAATGTATTTACTTATTTTCCTTCTACTTAAGTCCATTTTTGCTACCTTCTATTTAACTTGATTAGCACGAAGTAGAGAGAAGGATCAGCTTTTATAAGAATAAAGTGTTGCAGAATTGCCAGAGAAAGGCATGTGAATGGAACACGTCAAATTGTTTTGTTTTTGCTTTTTTATTTTTTTTTTTGTTTTTGTTTTTTTAAGGTAAAAGGAATAAATTACAGTTTTTGAGTTATTTGAACTATGTAATAAATAATTATAATCAAAATAACGTTTGCCAGCTTAGTTCTCTTTCGAGTATCTATTCGGATATTTTACTCCCCCTCTCTCTCTCTGATACCAACATTCACAAAGAATTTTTCTAAACTGTCTGTGTTTGGTTGAAAACACTTCAAAAAGCGTAATGTTTAATCAAGTTTTGCAATGAATTAAGGTAGGTTTACCTTCGATATCTAAGTGATCAATAAAATGATCAAGTAAGAAAACAAAATATAAACAAAATAAATTTATAATATTTATAAAATTTCGATATGATAAATATTTACGAAGTGATATATATTTTTCATACCATTATTTAGCTGCGTAACCGGTTAACTATGAAACTGCATAGTTCCGGTTGCATAGAACAGATACAAAAGTGTATATGCTATTAAACCTTTTATTTCTGCTTTAATGTGTATTAATACCTCAGAAAATCAGTTTTAGCATCGGTTTTCAAAGCACCGTATGCAATATAAGTTTTATAGACAGAAGGCGAGATATGCTATCACAGCAATAAAAGGACGATAGTGGGAGAAATGGGGAGGAGAGAGGTGAAAAGAAGAAAAAGAGAGGACAATTAAGAGACAAGAAAGGAGAGAGTAGAAAAGTGAGAGAGAGAAAGTGGAGGGAGAGAAAAGCAAAAACTGAAAGATAGGAGAAATATAAACTTTTCATTGAGGCAATAAAGCGAACAGAGCTTCGAGTTCTGGTAGTTTTAGATAAATCGGATGCTATAAAATAATTGCTTTACTCGTAATGTCTTCCTAAATAATAACACTAGTATATGCCGTTATTTTATTATTGTTTTACTGCATACTGCATACTATGATACTATGCAAGTTTTATTGTTGAAAATTGAATTATTTATAGAGTTATCTTACAACTCTTCATACACATATTATTGTTACATAATATGTTGAGGATGGAATTTTTTGGTTATTATTTATACTGTGTAGGACAAATAGGGCTAAGTTCCGAACTAGGTTTACATTTATCTTATGAGAGCATTTTAGCAGCTATAAACTAACAAATTCATTTTAAGCCATATGCTTGAAACATTGTGATGAAATTAGGTCCCAGTTTTCGAAAGGGTGAAAATCATGCGTACTATGTATGCAATCGGATATTTACTTCCTCTATACGTACTATGTACATAGTGTATAAAGAAGGCCTAAAATTTCGATACCGAGATTTCCCTGAAAATATGTTTTCAGATCCCATGAATCAAAAAAAATTTAGAAAAGGGTCTGTGTGTGTCTATGGATAGCATAGCTCAAAAGCTAAAAGACCATTAAATACCAAATTTGTTAAGTTTACTATCTTCCAACGATGCGACACGACGACTTTCAAGAAAATTAACTAATCTCAAACTACCTTTACATAGAAAAGTTTTTGAAAATATTGGTTTTTCAAAAATTGCTCTAACGGTTTTGATTAAAATACTATACATTAAAGTTATTCCTCACAAAATGTATATTTTAAATTTTCTGGGAATAGCCTCTGAAGAGCACTTTATTCTAGTTAATTTTTGCAGAAATTTGCATAGCAGTTATACCGTAAGATATTGACAAAAACTTACTACACATAAAATGCAAATCCCCTTAAAACACACACAATTTATGTCACATGTATTTTTGTTGTAGAGTTGACCGTTTCCAAGATATTCCTTATTATTGGTTTCAAATTTTAAAATACTTATACTTTTCTCATACAGGAAGTCTCCGTTTTCTTTTATTTCTTTTATTTCCATTATGTACTTTGTATAGGAGCTGTTTTTGCAATTATAGCCGGATTTGTACACCCACTATTCACAGGGTTATTTCTTAACCCAAACTGATTAAAAGCTCAATTTTAAACGATATTTGTAGGAGTTAATTTAACATTTTCCCTTCTGGCCAAGCAAAGAAGCCAATTTCAATGGCAATTGCATAACGATGGTTTTTAAAACATTTGACTATCGCTTTAGCATAGCGTATTCCTAGGATTCCCTTCTACTTACAAGGAACTAAATAATAAGAACATTCTGCTAATGCTTATTTCGATTAGCATGGTGTAGAAAGAAGAATAATCTTTTGTAAGAAGTTTGTTTGTAGAACAGAGAAAACCATGTGGCTGTTACACATAAGATTTCTAATTGATTTTTCTAACAGAAGCTAGGGTTTTTTTAAAACCTAGATACAAAGCAAACATTATTTCTGTATTGTAATTTACAAAATTAGATATCTAGGTATTATTGGAAATACACATTTTGCGATGCTTTGAATAAAAAAGATCATTTTTAAGAAAAGGTCCATCCGTCTGTGTGTACCTGAGTGTCTCCTGTCTGTGAGGAACGTAACCTAAAACGAAAAGTTGGTGTAATATAAAACTGCGTATTTAATTTTAAAAGTATTTAAATAAATAAAGGGTTTCAAGAAATTCCTCGACCTATAATTACCTCTTACGTGGTAATTGTTTCGTAATTATTTATTTCCTTAAACCATTTTATTAAATACCATAAAATATGCACATGAAAAAATAAAATCTATATCCTGAATTTTCTGTGAAGAGACTGAAAAGTGCTCTTCATTCTAAACTAATTTTTAGTAGCTTATAAATAGTAAGAGATGTTCAGAAGTATTCACAAAAAAATTAGATTTTGTTAAATCACAAACCGTATGGCACATCATTTTTTTCCGGCGCTACAATTTCGGAAATATTCTTTATGTAGGTTTAAATTGCCAAACACCTTATACTTTTTAACTGCATAATCGCTATTCAGTTTTTTCCCCTGGTCGTGTGAAAAGATTGGATTTTCAAACCATCACATAGTGGCTAGAACTTAAAAGATTATCGCATAAGAGTTTTTTACAATGTTTGTTTTAGCTAACATGAAGTAAATAAAACAATAAGCTTTTGGAAGAATGTTTGTAGAAGAATGGCTAGAGAAAGTCATGTTTATGTAATACTCGTATGTGTACCTCTTTTTTTTTTTTTATGTACATCTCGTATCCTTTACAATGTTCCTTACTGCGATAAATACACCAGACTATACCGATTTAGCAGCGCAGAATCGGCCTATAATTATCTTGTAACTAATGTTTACAAACCTCAGTCTTTTCCTCATTGTAATCCATTACTGTTACCCTAATAGATGTGCAAGGAAGTTTTGCCAAGTTTCAGAGAAGCCATATTGGAAGTGCGTCTTTAAGAAGATCTGGGGCATTCACAAATTTATTGTCTCTCGGAATTCAAATAGGCTGGTCCAAGTGGCACAAGATATAATGTAGAAACGGAGTTGGCATATTTTCTCTGCTGGTTCCGAAAGTGAACAGCCGTCAGAAGCGTGTTTCTAAACATCAAAACTGGTGTATTTTGGCAAGAGGAGAGCGGGGAAGTAAAACGTTTGTAATTCTTAATGGAAGATTAAAAACCTTATCTCACCAATCTTAAATTTGCGCATTATGTCGGAAGCTATAGATCTGTGAATGTTTTTATAACACATGAGAAATTATGATTAAGATATTGCAGTGAGCATCTCAGTCACTGGGGCAGAGCACCACAGGTAGGACATTGTGGCCCTTTGCGATTTAGGTGACCATTGGGAGGGAGAGATGAGGGCTGAGCTTTTATTCCTTCGACAGTTCAAACCACATTTATTGATACCTACTGACTTCACAGAGTTATGGCAGAAACAAGATTGCCTACTACTTGCCAGAGTGAAGTAAATTGCAACCTGGTGGGAATTGCCAGAACTATCCTTTCTCCGCTGACCCAGGAAGCCCTCGTGGGAGTGAAGCTAGTCAGCTAACTGGAAAACTCGTCGTGGCATAGACCATCTTCAAAAAGCACAGCGAAGCTCATTGCGTAGCCGCCTAGGGTAGGCAAAATTGGGGTTTCTTTCGGCTTGGGCAAAATTGGGGGTTATACATATTTGTTAAGTAAATTCTTATAATTGTGAAAACCCACTTCTTGTTGGGATAATCAGGCACTTTAGCACTAAATTATATTCATATTCTGTTTCAATGGCTGTAATTTATGAGTCGGATTTTAAACTGTAACTTAAAAATGTAATGAAAGTAATGATTGCAATGAATGCTAAAAGCAGATAAGTTGTCTGATAAAAAAAAATATTCTAATAAATATAGTGCAACTCTGCCAGTGTTTATAGAGTTTCGTAGATACATTTCCCTAGGCATTTAGGAAACTTGTATATTTAAGAATTCCCTTAGTTGATTTTTAGTTTTTCCTAGGATTACTTCAGTATAGGTAGACCCTAAGGTCGACCAAATCTGATTATGATGGGGCAAAGCATGGACGGAGTTCCTAACGTTTCCAGATAAACCGCATCGGACGTCGCCTGGAGACTCCCACGAGCCCCCTGAATCCCTGATGGTCTTGCAAATAAGGACTCATCTGAAGGTTGCTGTAGGCAGGTCCTGTCGAGGTCTCCTCAACGATGCCAAAAAGAAACCTCTAGAGATCGCAAGACATTGCCCAGTCGCAACGTGCCAAGCACCCTCACCTGGCTCTTCAACCCTGAAATAGACGACAAGGAAGTGAAGGGTACGAAGTTATGGACAGGTGAGTCTGTCGAAGATGAACCACCCCAGCTTTCGCCTGCCGACCTTGGAAAACCACGACGAACCTATTAGTCAGAGTGGGCGGTCGCCAGAGAATGATCCCGGGATCTCTTGAATGAGGACCACTTCGGTGGATATTATACATACTTTTTAAGCACACTGATGTATTATTTTATATTTTATTTTACATAATAATACGATTTATTTAGAAATATTGAGTTTATACGTTCTCTACATGTTCTGTGTACATAGTAGATATTGCATGTATGCAATAGAGCGTATGCATGTTTTGGAGTGTTCTGAGTCCATAAAAGGCCTTTTTTAGAAACACGTCCGTTTGTGTGTATGCGTGTCCGTATGTGTGCGTGAACAATATAACTCAAACACCAAAATCGGTTAAATACCAAACTTGGTATTTAACTTTAATATCTCTCAAGGATGCGACACGATTTACAAGAAAATCCCCACCTCAAACAACCCTTTACATAGAAAAGTTATCGAAAATTTAGATTTTCTCAAAAGTGGCTCTAAGAATTTTTATTAAATCCGTGTCCGTTGAATAACTCCTTATAAAATCAAGTTATAAATATGCTCTTGAGCTTGTCTTATGTAGAAACTCTCCAAGTGAAAATTATGTTGATACTACGCATGCGCGTGGTATGACAACACACAGATTTAAAATAGCGGGATTCACGATACAGCAGAAAGTGAAAGTTATTGGTTAGCCGAATTGAAGTTCCCAATTGTAGTGCAAACAAGATTTAGTTAAGAATATAGTGCAAATGCTCCAATTCGTTATATCATCGTGAAATGGCATATTCAGCTATTGGAAACAGAATCTGTGCTGCGGAAGAAGAGAAACGGCAAAGTACCAGTGTCCGCAGTTATACAGAGTGATTTATGTACAACTGACACATTTCTTTCTTTAATTATTCCGTTGGAAATTCATTCAATGACCCAATTTTAGTACCAAATTAAGCAGAATGTGCTAGAGTTTTGATTCCTTGTCACTAGATGCGCAGATGCTTATGTTTCATTCCTAATTGCATTGTTGGCAGCTGTTTCAACATTTTGTTCTTGTAGTCAACGTGAAAATGCAGTACGATGTAGAGCTGGGTCAAGGATATCTTCAGCAAGATGGCGCTACATGCCATACATCAAATGAATCCATGAACCTAATTGCAAGTTTCTTTGACGACCGGATAATTTCAGGAACCTGTGGCCACTGAGATCTCCGGATTTGACATCGCCGGACGCCTTTTTATGTGGTTACTTAAAAGAAGGGTTTACGCCACATGTCCCCAGACATTGGATGATCTGAAGCACATCACAAAGGAGATTCAAGCTATTGGCAACAGAGTCCTCCAACGAGTGGCCAGTAGCATGGAACGACGTGTTGAGTTGTGCCTTATGCAGGATGGAGGACATTTTCAACATTCGCTATAGAGGTAAATGATCTCCCAAAATTCCTCAACAATTTAGGTATAATGAGTTGTTGCTAGCATAACACGTTTTGAAACAATTAATGAAATAAATGTGTCAGCTCTATATAAATCACCCTATAGTTGAAGATGAAAGGCAAGCATTTCAGCGCAGCCTAAAGAAGTCAAATCGATGTGCCAGTTTATAGAGCTAGGTATTCCAAAGATGATTGTTCACACGGTTGTCCACAAAAGACTGTGGCTTAGAGCATACAAATTCCAACTTATGCAAAAGTTGTAGCGGAATGATAAACCCAAATGGGCCAAGTTCGCTACTGCACTGTAAGCCCACATTGATGATGACAAAGAATTCCTTAACCACATCGCATTCTTAGATGAAGCAACTTTCACTGATCAAGTAAAGTGCACCGGTATAACTGTAGAATCTGGATAGAAGAAAAACCACATGTCGTAATGGAATATGAACGTGATAACCCCAAAGTTAACATGTGGTATGCTTTAACTTGCGGAATATCACCTTTTGCTTTACTGAAAGCACAGTAACAGGAACAACATACCCAGATGTTCTGGAGAACTATGCAGTATCACAAATATCAGTTCTTTTCCAGCAAGATGGATCCCCTCCACAATGTGTTCGACACTATCCTAACAGACAATTTCCAAACAAATGGATTGGAAGAGCGGGTCCCATTAAATTATCTCCAAAGTCACCAGACCTAATTTTTAATAGTGTATTGGATTATAAATTCCTGAGAGTGTAAGTCTTACAAGAGGAGGGTAATCTATTAATAGAGAAGAACAAGAAAAATCTGATACGTTCCATTCACATGACTTTCTCTACATCTCTGGAACAAATTATTGTTAAAAAGCTTATGATTCTATTTACCTCATGCTAATCGAGAAAAAATTAGCAGAAATAGTCTTATACTTGCTTCCTTGAGAGTAGAACGGAAATAAGGGAGTACCATAGATTAAAGTAATAGTCAAAAGCTGGTTATTATGTGACTGAAGATCCTTTGTTTGTATGGACAGGAGTTGACAAATTCCTATATGAGAAACGTATAAGTTTTTCAAAGCTGAAACCAAAAACAAGGAATATCTAAAAAACGACCAACTCCACGAAAAAAAATGTAACTACATACATTGTGTGTTTTAACTTACTCTACATTTTTGTGTGGTAAGTTTTTCTCCATCTCTTATGGTTTAGCAGTTATGCAAAATTCAACCAGAATAAAGAACTCTTCAAGGCTATTCCCAGAAAATTCAAGATACATTCTATTTGTTAAGTACGAGTAAATATCTTTAATATACGATTTTTAATGAAAATCGTTAGAGCCATTTTTGAGAAAATCAAAATTTTCGAATTTTTTCCATGTAAAGGGCAGTTTGGAGCCCCCACTCCCCCCAGATTTTCTTGAAAATCATCGTGTCACATCTTTGGAACTTAAATACCTAGTTTGGTATTCAACAGTCTTTTCGTTTTAGAGCTATGCTGTTCACAGACACACAGACATGCACACACATACACATGGACGTTTTTCCAAAAATATTTTTTTTATACTTTCTCTTCACGTACTATGTATATAGTGTATAGAGAAGGTATTGTATTGCACCCAAAAATTTGAATGCGAGATTTCACCGAAAACACATGTTTTGAGACCTCCTGAATCAAAAAAATAATTTTTTAGAAAAATCTCCGTGTGTGTCGGACTGTGTGTGTGTGTTTGGCTACGCGAATGTGTGTCTGTGGGCAGCATAGCTTAAAAACGAAAAGACCGTTAAATCAAACGTGGTATTTAAGGTTGGTTTCTTCCAAGGATGCGATACGATTTGCAAGAAAATCCCCCCACCCCAACTACCCTTTTCATGGAAAAAAATTCGAAAATTTTGATTTTATCAAAAATGTCTCTAACGATTTTGATTAAAATATCGTATATTAAAGATATTTTTATGACAAACGAAAGGTATATCTGGAATTTTTTGGGAATAGCCTCTGAATATTACTTTATTCCTGATGAATTTTACGGAATTTTGCATAACTTGTAAACCGTAAGACACACAAAAACTTACTACACAAAAATATACATCACGATAAACACACACAATGTGTTATACACATTCTTTTCGTGGAGTTGATAGTTTTTTTAAATATTACTTGTTATTGGTTTCAGCTTTAAGAAACTTATACTTTTCATATACAGGAATTTGTCAACTCCTGCCCATACAAGCAAAGGAACTTCAGTCACATAGCAACCAGCTTTTGACTATCACTTTAACCTATGGCACGCCCTTATTTCCCTTCTACTTACAAGGAAGCAAGTAATAAGACTATTTCTGCTAATTTTTTTCTCGATTAGCATGAGGTAAATAGAAGTATAAGCTTTTTTAACAATAACTTGTACAGATGTAGAGAAAGTCATGTGAATGGAACACATGGACTTTTTTTATTCAGGGTGACCCAAAACATGCATTTCCGGTGAAATCTCGGTGTCGAATTTTTGGGTGGAATACAATACCTTCTCTATACACTATGTACATAGTACGTGTAGAGAAAGTAAAAAGAAAACGATTGCTCTTACGGACTGTGCTCATTAGTTTGTCGTTAGCAAGTGTGTATAAACAATTAGGTGGTTGTATAATCCGTATAAAGGTGTACAACTCTTTATGTTTGCTTTTGTTTCTATTTTTTTTTTTTTCCCACAGCGGCTCACGTTCCTTTTGGAAGTGAAGTGGAAGGCATTTTAAACGCTGGGTGGCTTTACCTGATCGTGGGATAGAATAGAGTTACTCTTGGCCCTGAATCATTAGCGGATTAGGGCAGTGAGTCATATAGAAGTATAACATCGGATCACGTTTCTTTACAGGATTGAATTGGATTTTAGTGGGTCCTACTTTGTAGCAACTTTGAAATGGACACCATGCCTTGGAAACATAACTCAATGAAGCTCATTCCGTGTGGGTTAAGTGGTGCTGTTTGTCTTTTTTTTTATTTTATTTTTATTAAACAGTACCGGAGTCTGGTCAGGACTCCGGCACTGTATCCCCTATTTACATTCCGCCCCTGTATGATCTGGTTTTACTGTTCCTTTTACACAAACATATACAGATTGCACAATCATATAACACCCATGCCCAAGGCGGGACTCGAACCCACGATCTCCTGCCCACGAAGCACCAAAGCGAGACGCCTTAGCGAGCGTGGCCATGGGGACCGGCATGTCTTTAAAATGAGCCAACTTTTGCGTGCATCTAAGAGTTGTTATGTGAAATTTGTGATGTTACTTCTTTGATTTATAAGATTTGGATGTATCTATTGATGTATGGCTCTAAAAATTGGGCATTAAATAAATCTGTCAGAAGGAAAATTGAAATGAAGTTTCAAGGGGGATTGCTTGTCTTACGCTGCTTGATAGATGACATCAAAAATAAATTAAACATATTTAGCCAATAAGTGGTATGATCATATATTACAAATGGGCGATAGTAGACAAGTGAACAGTTAGACAGTCACTAGTAAAATGGAGTTTTTACCAGGTGTCAGTAGTGTTAAAGGTTATAGTGTCAGTGTTATACATTATAACACTCCAATGAGGCCAACTTTGGTTTCTTGCGGAATGTGGCCACTGCTTCATTCAAGTAGGCCGTGACTTATAGAATGCCTGTATCGATCCATAAAATGGTGGATGAATTGAATGTGTCAATGTGCAGAAACAGACGAAATTTTGCAAGCAGCGGACGTAGCAAAATTACTTTTTATGTTTTTTACCTTGCTCCAGTGCAGGAATCTTTTGCATGCGATGCCATATTGCTGTCTTGCCTTTCTTGGTAGTAGTAGTAAAGTTTTCTCTGTCTGCTTCTTGGACTATTTCTTCAAATTCAGTAATTATACAATAAATATCCCAGTTTCGTCAGTGGAACTCGTAAGTTCTTAATAAATTAAAACGTTGTTAGTGAAAGTTGTAAACTATTAATAAATTAAAACGTTGTTACATTATTTTTATCGTTTTATTATTTTCACTGACTCAGTTATATAGGATTTTGTGGTTCTCTTCAATGCATCTCGTTTTCAGTACTGATGCTAAGCAACGCAACAACTGAACATCGTTGAGCATCAAGTCCGTGATTTAGGTGCGACACGAAAATGTTCGACACGATAATCTATGATATATCTATAAATATTCAGGACTGTCTAAATATAGTGTACACCACTCGGATTCAAAACAATTTTATTCGGTTTCCAGGATTGCACTACTCGCTACACTCGTTCCGCAAACATTCCTGCTCACAAAATAAAATTCTTATTTTTCCACTTGTAACATAAGTAACTATTAAAATATACACCAGAAGGCTATAGAGATGTTGGCTGTCCTAGAAATAGATGGATGAATTCTCTCTGAGTTAGTAACAGGCCTTAAGCCTATCATGCTGCTGAAAATGTTCAGAGAACCAGAAGTATCATCCATATCCATTGCAAGGCTGCATTCCTTTTTAATTTCTCTATACGTACTATGTACATAGTGTATAAAGTGTATTGCACTCCATCCAAAATGTCGATACCGAGATTTCACCGGAAATATATGTTTTAGGGTCCCCTTTATCCAAAAAAAAAAAAAAAAAAAGCATTTTCAAAAAATGGTCCGTGTGTGTGCCCATGTGTTCGTATGTCTATGAATACCATAATTCAGAAACGAAAAGTCGGTAAAATACTAAACTTGGTATGTAAGTGTAGTATCTTCCATGAATGAGACACGAAGATTTTGAGAAAAATCCCCCCACCCTAAACTACCCTTTCCATGAAACATTTTTCGAAAATTTTGATTTTCTCAAAAATGCCTCTAACGATTTTAATTAAAATATATTAAAGATATTTGCCTGACAAATAAAATATATATCTTAAATTTTCTGGGAATAGCCTCTGAAGAGTACTTTATTCCGGATGAATTTTATGGAATTTTGAATGACTGCTAAACCGTAAGAGATGGACAAAAATTTACTGCACGAAAAATGTAGAGCACGTTAAAACACACAATTTATGTTATATAGATTTTTTTCGTGAGTTCGTCGTTTTTGAGACATTCCTTGTTTTTGGTTTCAGCTTTAAAACATACTTTTCTCATACAAGAATTACTCAACTGCTGTCCATACAAACAAAAGAACTTCAGTGTCATAGCACCCAGCTTTTGACTATCACTTTAACCTATGGCCCCTATTTCGCTTCTACTTACAAGGAAGCAAGTAATAAGACTATTTCTGCTATTTTTTCTGATTAGCTAGAAGTAAATAGAAGTATAAGCTTTTTAACAATAATTTGTTACAGAGATATAGAGAAAGTCATATGATTGTAACACATCATATTTTTCGTTTTTGGGATCAGCTGTACACGACACCTATACGTGGACCTTCTTCTAAAAATTATTTTATTGCTTTCAGGGGTCCTCAAAACGTCCATTTCCTATGAAAGCTCGATATAGAATTTTAATGGATTACAATATCTTCTATATACATTGTACGAGGTATCGAAAGAAAAACGTGTTACTATAAAATGTTTGAATTAAAAAAGCAAATCCTATAGTACATCATTTTCAAAGAAGTATTCGGATTCTAGATTCGACATCCAAATTGATGTGTCGTATATCAAATGCAAAATGGTTGTTGGCTAGTGTAATGATCATAATTTTGGTTTCAAGTGGATTAGTTGAAACGTAGAGCATAAATCAGAAACTAAACTGCACGACTGACAACCTAAAGTAATGGTAAGTGGTGCGCTAATAGAATCAACCAGATAAATATCCTGTAAATAAAGAGGCCATTAGCACTACAGTTGTATCATTAAACTATCATTACCTACACGTTTCTTGAAAGGCTGGAAGTTTATAAGTATTGCTTGAACCTTTGAACTCAGTAAGAGCGGATTACTTAGGTATTATCTTGCACGCCGGATCTTTACCTCATAAATATTTCTGAGCAAAAATTGTGCGAAACGTTTTTCTTTCCCGTTTCCATGTTGCTTCTTTAATAGCTTGCATTGTGGTGTACAGAAAACTTCGTCATTAGCGGTTCCATCTCTCCAAGTAGAGCTGTAACACTGAGATAGGACGTTCAGTTGCAGCGTCTGAAAAAAAATACAAAAGCCTTCTGTGCAGGAAATGAAATCTGAATGAAGATAATATAATTATTGGAGCTACAAAATAAAAGAAACATTGGGTGGGGTAAAGAAACATATTTTGGCATTAGGTATGAAACAAACGATGGAAATTCCAGTTTCAGGTTGGAACAGTGGAAAACTGTTGACGATGCTGGTTGAAAGAATCGCCCATTATGGGGGAACAGGAGGACTGGACGAGTATTTTGAACGCTTGCATGCAGACGAAGGATGCTAGGACAAACTATTACCTGAGATATTTTTGAACTTCCAACAGACGGCGGACAGCATGCTGGAACTTGATTCTAAACAGCTAAAAATGGCCAAGCTTGGGCACACACGTAATTGAACTACGTGTTCTAAGAGACAAGTATTTATATAAACATTGTATCGACGGGTGGTTCACAAACATTCAGTCCACGGAACCCTTGAAAAAAATTAAAATTTCATCAAAATTCTAGCTTGCATGGTTATTTAAATAATAGTTGTTTGCTGTATATATTGATTGTTCTAATACAAATGAGATACGTGATGCATTTAAAGAATATTAAAATAAAAATCCAGTTTTACAGAACTGACATTAAACGGGAATTCAAACCCTTGATCTCCCGAATGCGAGCGTCAAACATTACCATGGAGCCATCTTGGGGTCTCTAGCATATAACATTTGCGTTATGGTTGTTTTCCAGCTTGAGAGTCAATATTTCTAATTATTGTTTTAGAAATTTAATTCAAGTTCAGTAGCACAACCTATCCGGTATTCTGGTCTTCTTGCTTCTATCACAGCTAAACTGAGGATAGAGTTCAGTAACTTTAGATGCAATAAGAAAACTTTGTACTCATTAAGCGGCCTGTATTTTTGCTGTTTCCGCTACAGGAGACATAGGAAGCAACACTTATTGCTATTACCCCGGAAACAGTTTGAACCCCTCTGAAACCCCAGAAATCATTTTTAGAGAAAGATCCGTATTTGTTTCTGTAAACACCATAACTCAAAACCTGATGTATTTCATTCACATTACTTTTTCTACCTATTCTGCAACAAACTATTCTTATAAAAACTTTTTATATCTATTTCACGTATATCGATATAAATATTGCAAAAATGCTTTTATTGAACACTTCCTTGAAGAAACGCGGGAGTAAGGGGATACACAGTCAAATATTTCAAGAACTGGTTGCGATATGATGCATTGAAATTTGGGGTTCTTTTCTTGACCAGGGGAATGAAAATTCAATAACAATTTTCCATTTTAGAACTGTATAAGTTTTAAAAATTGAAACCAATAACAAAGAATATCTTAAAAAAAAAACTGTTAACTCCACAATAAAAAAATATTTTGACATACATTGTGTGTTTTAACGAACTATATTACCGTGAGAGATTTTAGTAATTTCTTACAGTTTGCAAGTGATACAAAAGTCATCCAGAATGAACAGAGCTTCAGAGGCTATTACTAGAAAATTCAGGATGTACATTTCATTTAGCATAAAAATGTCTTAAACAACTGACGTTTTAATCAAAATCATTAGATCTATTTTTGAGAAAATCAAAATTTTCGCAAAATGTTCAAAGTAAAGGACCAAACTTCAAAGTCAGTCGATAGCGACAGCTGATAAACCGTTTGACTATCGCTTTGGCCTGGCGCATTTCTTTATTTCCTTCTACTTACAAGGAACTACATAATGAGACCAGTTTGGTAATGTTAATCTCTGTTGGCATGATGTAGATAAAACAATAGGTCATATTTTATAAGAATAGATTTTTTGCAGAACAGGCACAGAAAATCAGATTTTTACTTTCTCTATACGCACTATGTACATAGTGTATAGAGAAGATATTGCACTCCACCCAAAAATTCGATACCGAGATTTCACCGGAAATATATGTTTTGGGATCCCCTATATCCAAAAAAAAGCATTTTCACAAAAAGGTCCGTGTGTGTGTGTGTGTGCGTGTGTGTGTCCGTGTCCGTGTGTCTGTGAACACGATAACTCAAAAACGAAAAGTCGGTAACATACCAAACTTGGTATTTAAGTTTAGTATCTTCCAGGGATGCGACACGAAGATTTTGAGAAAAATCCCCCCAACCTTAACTACCCTTTACATGGAACTTTTTTCGAAAATTTCGATTTTCTCAAAAATGGCTCAAACGATTTTGATTAAAATATCATATATTAAAGACATTTACCTGAGAAATAAAATGTGTATCTTAAATTTTCTGGGAATAGCCTCTGAAGAGTAGTTTATTATGGATGAATTTTATGGAATTTTGAATAACTGCTAAACCGTAAGAGATGGACAAAAACTTACTACACAAAAAATGTAGAGCACGTTAAAACACACAATTTATGTTATATACATTTTTTTTCGTGGAGTTCATCGTTTTTGAGACGTTCCTTGTTTGGTTTCTACTATGAGAAACTTATACTTTTCTCATACAGGAATTTGTCAACTGCTGTCCATACAAACAAAGGAATTTCAGTTACATGGCAATAAACTTTTGACCATCATTTTAACCTATTTGGCTTCTTCTTACAAGGAAGCAAGTAATAAGACTGTTTCTGCTACTTGTTTCTGATTAGCATGAAGTAAATAGAAGTACAAGCTTTTTAAGAATAATTTGTTGCAGAGATGTAGAGAAAGTCATGTGAATATTACACATCAGATTTGTTATAATTTGCATTAGGAAGTACATATTCCAGCGGAAGAATGGATGTATTACAACGAAGCAACAGAGAGTTTGTAAGTTTGGATTGAAGAGTTGGAAGTGCAGAAAGATGAGATAGAGAGCCCAATGTCGTAGAGAAGGGGCGAAAAGAGCCATATTGTGCAATCATGGGAAGAGCAAAAAATGGAAATAGAAACATCACGGCAAATAACTAGGTAAAAGAAAAAGTAAGATTGTACTGACCCGCCTGCGTACTGTGGTGGTAGCGTGTCTGCTTCACATTCAACAGGTCGCGAGTTTGAATCTCGCTAAGGGCGAGTTACCCGCATAAGGGGTTTTTCGGGGTGTTCTCTTATCCCGAGAAGACGAATGTCGAGTAACTTAAGTTCCATGGACCCCTAGATCATTTGAGCATCATTTCACCAATTTCATTCATCGTCCGATATGACCAACCAGGTTAAAGGAAGTTAAGCTATAAAAAAAAATCTACTGATAAGAGGAAAAGAGGGTAAATACCAGCGGCAAGTGCAGTGAAAATAAACTGTATAAAAGGAGGGAAAATAATGAAAAGTGAAAGAGAGTTAGAGTAAATATTCAAGAAGGTCCCAAGAAAAATGTAATTAGGCAGTAAAAGAGTAACGTGAATTCTAGGGCAATCAGAAACAGAAGCAGAAATAGAACGGAAAAAGTCTGATGTGCTCCATTTACGTGGCTTTCCCTATCTGTTCTGCAAACAAGCTATTCTTACAAAAGTTTATGCAAATCGAGATAAACATTACATGAAATAGTCTTACTATTTAGTCTTTGTAGGTAGAAAGGAAATCAGGGAATACATTAGGCTAAAGCGATAGTCAAATCTTTTAAAAGCTGTCGCTACGATTGTCATTTGCTGTCCGTTCTCTTTCCATGGCCAGGAGTAAAACAAAAGAGAAATGAAACACGAGGACTTCCCGTTAGAGAAAAGTTTAGGCCTTTTAACATTTTAACCAATAATAGGAATATCTCGGAAATGGCAGGCTCAACAAAAAATGTGTATAACTTAAATTGTGTGTTTTAAGGGGATCTAAACTTTTTTGTGGTAAGTTTTTGTTTATCTCTTACTGTTTACCAGTTATGCAAAAATCATCCTGAACGAACAGATCTTCAATCTATTCCCGGAAAATTTAAGATATAATTTTTATTTTTCATATAAATATCTTAATATATGACATTTTAATCAGTATAGTTAAAGCTATTTTAGAAAATCAAAGTTTCGAAAAAGTTTATATATATAAATGGTAGTCTGGGTTTGGGGGATTTTTCTATCTTCGTATTGCTTCGTTGGTATATATTGAACTTAAATACCAAGTTTCGTATTTAACCGACTTATCGTTTTGGGTTATGCTATCCACATAACACACACACACCACACTGACCTTTTTCTAAAATCATTTTTGGGGGTTTTTAAGGGATACTCGAAGTATGTATTACCAGTGAAAGCTCGATATCAAATTTTTGATTGGAATATAATATTTTCTCTATCTATTATGACATTATACATACATATTACAGAAAGTAAAAGGAGAAGTAGAAAAGGGAAAAAAGGAAGTAGCAAACACAAGGGAAAGAGGGCACAAGAGCTGCAACATTTCTAATTGTTTGTAGAAATAGCTGTCCGATGACAAAAAAGGTTGGCAGTTCTAGTTATGTATGATTTGTACGAAATAAAATTCAATCCAATCCACTGTCATATTCACCGAGCGATGTGCCGCGCGGTAATGCATGTGACTCGCATTTAGGAGGTCCAGGATTCAACTCCAGCAGCCAACCACCCTGGCCCATAGGTTTTTCATACCCATCACTTCCTTCATTATCATCTGTTTCATGATTGTAGGTCCAGGTGGCGGAGTCGGTGGATTGCGGCTGGGCGGTGGATGAGCGCCTTGTAGACGATTCTTCACTGGGTGTTGCGAAACTTTTCACCGAGTGAGCTGCAAGTAGGTTAGGCCCGGGTGTTGGCAAATGCGTAAAACTGGAAACGTTAAGGACCCCGTCCATTCTGCGTCATCCAATTCTGGACACCCTTCTGGTCTATCCCCTATCCCTCCCTCTATCCTTCACAGGGATCCGGTAGAAGCACCAAGGGACATTTGCGTTGCATGCGGTGCTCTGGTCCGGTTACGGAGACACCTTCCGTTCTTCCATTACTACTTCCTTATCCACATAGATATGTTTTCGAACTCTTCGGAGTGTAGGGAATGATCTTTAATTAAACTAAAGTCTGATGTGTTACACTCATTTGCCTTTCTCTAGCTGTTCCACAAACAATTCTTACAAAAGATTATTCTTTTATTGGCCTCATGCTAATCGAGATAAATATTAGCAGAAATTGCCTTATTGCTTAGTTCCTTGTAAGTAGAAGGAGAATAAGGGAATACACTAGGCTAAAGAGACAGTCAAATCTCATCAAAGCTGATCACTAGCTGAAACTATTGAAATTTGGTTCTCTTTGGCGATGGACGAAGTAGAAAAAAAAATGAAACGAAATATGACCTCCCGTTTGAGAAAAGATTATTCAGTAGTTTAAAACTGAAACCAATAACAAAGAATAACAGTCTTTTGTGTGTGTGCGTGTGTGTGTATTGAGGTGGGTGAAGTGGCGTCTGGACGGGTTTTCTCCGGGTTCTCCGGTTTCTCCCACCACTCATTCCACCAATTGCTCCATCATCACATTTTCTATCATCCATTTCGCCTACATTTTATATCAACCACTTCCTCACGCTCATGCCTGGCAAAGGGATGACCATTCGTTTTCAAGTTCTCCATTCTATGCGTTGGCTCCCCGACAGGCTTCGTGTACAGCCATCGGCCGCGTAACGTTAATTATCTTTTCAGTAACTAATCAGAGGGGGGGTCTGCAGGTCCGTCACATCCCAGATGTTACTACTTGCCAGGTTGTCTTTGCATCATCGCGCACAATCTGGGTCAATGAAGATCATCATTTCGATCAGCTGCTGCGCTAAATAAAAAAAGTTTCATGCCAGAAACACTTTATCTAGCGGATATTGAGAAGTTTGTTGAGTTATGGGGATTAAATCTAATTTTCTTTTCACTGAAAGTATTGGTGAATGTCTATGTATTTGGCACAGTTTGTAATTGTCAGCCTAGGTATTTAGAGACACCCTGAAAATGGGTCTGGTTCTGTAGTGTTATCTGAAATACCTGTGTTAGTTTTAAAACATTGTAATAATATCTGCATATTTAGAAGAAACTGAATGCATATGCTTCAGAATGTTGATTTTTATTTGTATTTCCTGTAACTGGATTGATTAAGTTAAAATAAACATAAATAAACAGAACAACAAAAAGGAAACAAATAAGCAAGTTAAAAAATGTTCCGATATCCCATCTAGCTTTGTGCCAAAAGAATCAGGAAGAAGAAAAGTGTAGGAAAAAATTGTCAACGCTTTGGTAAGATTCGAACCTGAATCGAGCGTCTTGAAACTCATGCTAACATCGCGGGTTAACCAAATACTGTTTAGCTATAACTTGTAGCACCCAAGTCTATAATGTTAGTATGCAGAAGATGGGTCTCGGGAACAATGTTTTCAGGTTAGACTGTAATCTGCAGGTTGCATAAAACCAGAGAATGAGGGACAGGTGAACCACCTTGTATATATAACTCCATGGCACGACAGCTCACGGGGAACCTTGACCGCGTCGTTCCCCATCTCGGTCCACTATAGATGTCATGGATGAGGTGCAATATTGGTCGTGGTCAGCGCCTCGAGCCCCCCCCCCCCCCGGCCGGTTAATGCGGTCCTCATGACCTGGAGCCGCTACTTCTCCATCAAGCAGCTCCTCAATTGGCCCCCCAAGGATCTTACGGGCCAGGACTCCCAGTGGGAGAAAAATCCCCACGTTGGAACTGGGGATCGAACCCAGGTCTCCCGCTTAGTAAGTAGCTGCGCTAAGGAGACGACACACACACACACACACACATATATATATATATATATATATATATATATATATATATAAATATAACTATTCCCAGAAAATGAAAGATATACATTTCGTTTATCATAAAAACGTCTGAAACGTATGCCTATTAATCAATACCGTTAGAGCTAATTTTGAGAAAATCAAAAAGTTAAGAAATATGTTCCATATGAAAGGTAGTTGAGGTGCGGGATTTTTCTGAACATTTTTGTTTCGCATCCTTGGAAGATACTGAACTTAAATACCAAGTTCACAAATACGCTCATTCACAAAAACGTTTTTCTAAAAATGTTATTATTATTATTATTATTATTATTATTCAGGTGAACATGTATTTCCGGTGAACTCTCGGTATCGACACCTTCTCTACCTATTATGTGCGTGGTTCAATCGTTTTAGAGAATGTAAACATGTCTCAGCCAGTAATTATACCAACACTTCTTGGTTGAGTAGCAAGAACTTGACCACTCGATGACAGAGAAGGTCCAAAAGAGTTCTGTTGTGGCTCTAAACAGGAAAGGTTGCCAATAAAAAAAACTCAACAGTTACATCTTAACATTTAGTCATGTGAGTAATGTAAGGTTGCCCTTTGCAAGATAAACAATTGGCAACTTAGTAGTTACATCCACGCAATACAGAGTGAAAAATGTCAAGGTGGTGCATAGGTTAAATTAATGCGCAATAGATAAACCAATCAACATTTATTTTGTATTGTGTATTGCTTTAAGCTCTCTCTGAGCTTTATTTTGACACAAAAACTCTGCTTTCACCAGTTGAAAAAAAATCTTGACTTTCCCCACATCTCTGCAACATATTAATCTTCTATCTGTTTCATACGAATCGAGATAAACATCAGCAGAAATTGTCTTATTACTTGGTTCCTTGTAAGTAAAAAGGAAATAAGGGAATAAACTAGGCTAAAGCAATAGTCAAATATTTTAAAAGCCGGTTGCAACGTAATTGAAATCCATTTCTTTGCATAACTAGAAATAGAAAAATTCCCGTATTAGAAAAGTTTTAAGTATTTTAAAATTGAAACCAATAACAAAAAATGGTTAAATGGACGAAAAAATGTATATGACATAAACTGTATTGTAAGGAGATCTACATTTTTTGTGTAGTAAGTTTTCGTCTGTGTTTTAAGGTTTACCAGTTATGCAAAATTCAGAAAAGTTCATCTTCAGAGGATATTTCCAGAAATTTCAAGATACATATTTTATTTATCTTATAAATGCCTTTGATATACGGTATTTTAATCAAAAACATTACATACTTTTTTTGAGAAAATAAAAACTTTCGAAAGGGTAGTTAGAGGTGCGGGGATTTTCCTCAAAATCTTTGTGTCGCATGTTTGGAAGATACCACACACGGATCTTATTCTATAAATGCTTTTTTCACACACAAGGGATCTCAAAACATATATTCCGGTTAAATTTAAACATCAAATTTCTGGGTGGAATACAGTATACCTTCTCTAGCTACTGTACCAGTCTTTTTTCAGGATTGCATTTTATATTTGGTAAACATTTAAACATAAACATAGACATTTATAATTGATGTAACTTACCTATAATAGTAAAATTTCAAGTGTATATTAATGTATATTATGTACATTCCAATATTTGTATGCAAACTTCTGGTTAATCGTTATAGTAGTAAATCTATGTACCAGTTACTCCTTCACGGTTACATTTTTAGAGATTTTGAGTGAAGTTTCTAGGAATTTTTTTTATATTTTTCCAAAAATGTTTTTGAGACCCTAAAACGTGCATTTCTGCTGAAATACTCGGATCGAATTTTTGAGTGGAGTCCAATACCTCCTCTACCTATGTACTCTGGACTGTCTAGAGAAAGTAAGAGTGAAAATATGTTACTTTATTGAGTGTTTTATAAATACCAATTAAAACTGTATGTAAGAAAAATGTGTCTAATGAAAATACGTTGAACATTAAAAGTTATGACCATTTTTGCATTCATTAGCATATAGTTAACGACTAATAAAGGAAATAATTTTAATGTCAAGAAATCACCGTTAAACCTCTTTTGCGGCCCTACGAATTTAAAAAAAATATAGCGTTTAGAAAAACTTTGTGTGCGTCTTTATGGACCACGTGACTCAAAGAGAAGTTAAAAATACCATACAGGGTCTTTAAGTACAGCATTTCAAGAAAAATACTCCACCCTCAAACTACCTTTAAACTGAAAAATGATATTTTTTATTGTCTCGAAAATTTTTAAGATCCTAGAATTAATACTGTGTTAAAACATGAGTGTATCTAATCACCTACGTTGTTTGATATATGTGGAGGACATTCTAAATAAATGGGCTGTTTCAGGACGATCTAATAACACCAGGTGGCCAAATTGACGTAAACAGGATATTCATTCTTGCGTTGAAAGGGTTGCTTAACGGAGCTGTTTCAAGTTAAAACCGGTAAAGTGGGAACTGGCCGAGCGACCTCCATATCACCCCTCTTGCTTATCAGTAGAAACATGAGCGGGTCACACTCATTAAGAGAATCAGTTCCTCACTGACATCGTGCACGTTAGGGATATAGGACGAGAGTTGTTTGATAAACAGTGACTCTTATTTGGCTTATTGGAGTTACCACTGATGTACGCCACTGATCTGAGAAACATTTGAAAGATCAGATGTAGTTAAAGACATGTAAAAATATATAATTCAAGAGATAGGTAATTGTTTGAGTAGCTCGTAGGAAATATTGTCAGGACCTAGACTCTTACTGTTGCATTGCTATAAAGCTTCTTCAACCTTAGTTGAAGTCAAAAGTTCGTTGTAAATGTCGTCCGTATCCATGCATATCTCGGAGATATTTAAGTCACTAGAGTTTTGTTTGACTTCAAGATATTCTGGCTGACATGTAGAATAATTTGAAATATTTGAAAATGTGGTAGTGTGTTAGCAATGAGTTTAGGATCAGTGATGAGAGAAGAGGATTCAGATATTTGGAGAAGTGTTACTGTGGTAGTACGTCGGTTACCACAAATAGTGGTGTGAAGTTTGTGCCAGAACAATGTCTGTGGAGTCTGTCACTCTAGGGAAGATAGAAACACCAGCCAAGACGTTCATTTCCTTTTTTAACTTCTCTGCGAGAATTCTAGTTTGTTTTCTGAACTTGGATGCTTCAATTTGACAGAATTTCGCCAAACATCATTCCACCATGGGACAGGTCTGGAGATGCGCCCATTGCCATGGTAGGAATGCAGAGCATAGCAGTTTTAATGATAGTTGAAAATAAAGTCATAACATAATTTATATACATTTCCGGTAAACAGCCAGGTTATGGCAGGTACTCTAGAGTAGCAAAGAACTGGGAGCGAAAATCAACCCAGTTCGCTTTATGAAAATTCCTTGACGACAATGTCATAAAGATGTGTAATTTAATTAATAATAGTAGGTGATTACTCCCAAGAGGCCAGTTGTAGACAAATCCGTGAAACAGTGGAGCAATTGAGGGTGAACATAACGTGGGTAAATGCTACTAAAAGTGCTGTGAGCTACGTTGAAATAGTTGAGCTCTGTGGAGTTTAATACAACTAAATGGTTAGAGTGGATTAAAGACTCAATTATCCTCCCCCCCCCCGTTTACTAGTATTACACAAACACATAGTATGTTGTATGTTGTTGAGCATGGTATGAAGTCGTCTAATAATACAAAGGGGCATGGTAGTTGATAAAGTAAATCAGAGACTACAGAAACATCAATTTCAGTGCTGTTGGGAAGGTATAAATTACAGATGCAGATTTCTGAAGGCATGTGTACAGATACAGCTATTATTTCTAAAGTTGTATTTAATGGAATAACCTTGTGAGAAATCGTACTTTTAATGTAAATTGATACATCACCACTAGCATGAATTGAGTTTGTGGAAGTGAAGTGGTAATCTGAATATAAATGCAGGTGGATGAACTGTCAGCATGAAAGTTTGTTTCCTGCAGGCAGATAAATTCTGGGCTGTGGTTACGAATTAATAGCTGTAAATATTCAAACTGACCTTGAAATCCCTTTAAATTCCATTATAGCATGGCAGCCGTTTTGTTAATAGTAAGATTTGTGGGCTCTTGTTCACAGTGATATTAATTACTACGTTTCTAATGGAAGCCAGCACCTTATTTTGCAGACGCGTCGTGTTTTTAAGCCTGGAATTGCGATCAGTAAGGCTTTGAAGATCATTTGTATAGCCTAAAGTAACTTCTATTAGGTTACAAGATATTAAAGATGTGTCGTAGAAACTACAGAGTTGTTAAAATTGAATGCGTAGGTATTGGGATTACTTTCCAATATTGGTTTAATTAGAAGAAGCAATTCAGTTAATTAGGAGCATTTTCTGTAATCTTACTTTTTTAGTCTGGGGTTTGCAAGATAGCAATGCAAATTCATCGTCAGCTGATTCATATTATTCTGGTGGAGTGTCCCTTTTGGTGAGGTTGGTAACATTGGCATCTGTGGTATTGCACGCTGTTGAGACAGGTCGTTTAACCCCTTTTTGTATGGTCTCATGTTATTGTGTTGCAGTATCTATGGTGATATTTAGGACGTTATCATTGTTTGAAGCTTCTGGGAGAATAGTCAGTAGGTCAGTATCAATTGATTTGTTTGTTATTTTAAGACTCAAGTCAGTAGTAGAAATAGCAGGAGCATCCTCAGAAATGGTAACATGCTCTGTTTGTGCTGCAGGGGCATTGTTGCATTGGCGGGTTACAAAGTTTTCCTTCTTGCAAATAAGGCAAGCAAGGTTATCGGTAAAATAGTCGTTGGCGTCCTCGTGCTTAACCTGGAAATTCTCTGGGATCTTTTCAAGTCAGTAGGAGAAACATGAAGCTGCCTCCTAAAACTCAGAATTTGAATGTAACCACGTGTAGTAAGCCTAGCTCTATGTGTGTAATGGAAGCTCTCAGAAGGTTTACAGTACATTATTTGGGATCACTGAGCAAACGTTAGATAGAATTACTCTTTTGATTGTGCCAGAAGGGTGCGAAGCTCCAGAGATATGTCATTAATGGTAATCCTTGGGTATTTACTGCTAAGTTCTTCACCTATTGCTTTACTTATCAAGTAAATGCATACCCTGTTATTGGGCATACGTGAGACGAATATTCGTTGCATCAGTTAGTTTACCAATAACAACTATGTAATCTTTAAGTGGCATGCTTCAAGAGCTTCTATCACGATGGCTTGGTCCTTGGTAGGTCCGCACTGGCGACTGCAGAATAGCTGATAGGTAAGCTGTAGATTGTGGAATCTTGAGAGTGACTTGTGCCTGTTTCCGTACACTCGGACATAAATACATAGTACTCTTGTATTTAGTTACGTTTTCACTGGTGTTTAAGTATTTAAACAAGAAAAATAGGAATAATTATGAGCTATTTAGATTTGTTTAAAAAATTGATTTTTATTTTTGTAACTTGAAGTAAACAAAATAAACAGATAAATACTAATTTACGTTAAAACGCACTATTCTCAAAAATATTCATAATTCTCTAAAATTCGAGAAAAGAATCATGCTTTAAATCATATTAAAAGTATGTCAAATGCATAAAAATCTACGTGTTCAATTCACATGCCTTTCTCTACATATCTGTAACAAATTATTATAAAAAAAAGTATTCTTCTTTCTATTGCATATAATCAAGATAAACACTTGTTACTTACTTTCTTACAACAAGAAGGGATATAATGGAATACCCTTGGCTAAAGCGATAGTCAAATGTTTTAAAAGTTGGTTGCCATGTGGTTGAAAAATGCCCTATGTCAAAAAGTTTTAAGTATTTTAAAATTGAAAATAATTTATAAGCAATATCTAAAAAAAATGGTCAACTATACGAAAAAATGTATAGGATATAAATTGTGTGATTCAACGAGATCTACATATTCTGTGTAGTAAGTTATCTTATACGGCTTACTAGCTATGCAAAATCCAGCAAAACAAAATTCATCCAGAAAAGAAGAGGTCTTCAGAGGCTGTTCCCAGAAAATTCAAGATATACATTATATTTTTCGTGTAAATATTTTAATATATGGTATTTTAATCAAAATCATTTGTGCCATTTTTGAGAAAATCAAAATTTTCTAAAAGTTTTCCATGTAAAGGTAGTTTGGGGTGGGGGAATTTTCCTCAAAATATTCGTGTCGTATCCTTGAAAGATATTAAACTTATATACCAAGTTTGGTATTTTACCGGCTTTTCGTTTTTGAGTTATGGCGTTCAAGACACACGGACACACACGGATCAATTTTTGTGTGGAATGCAATACCTTCTCTATACAGTATGCACATAGTACATGTAGAGAAAGTAAACATTTTTTATTTCTTTAATTCAATAATTTCCTATTTGTCATTAAAAACAAAAATTCTTTCCTATACATATAACACAAAACGAATTATATATCTACATGTGTTAATTTATATTTGTGTGTTTATGTTTTTTCTGATATTTACGTGATCTCATGCAAAGCCTGCGGATTTTAAAAAGGGCATACAACAACCTGGTTTAATATTTTCATTAATTAAATAAAGAATTCGAATAGAGGTAAGGCAATAAAAACTCTTGTCTTTAAACATACCGAAGCTACCAACCCGCCTACCCACTCTCTACCCTTCTACCCACTCACCTTAATACATTCATCCCATTCACCTACACATCCATACCTATTAGTCTATTTTAGGTACAACGAAATGAGTAAGAAAGCTCTTTCTACAATCATCTATCATGGTTAACGTGAAATAAATAGACAACTAATCTTTTGTAAGAATAATTATTTATAGAAGAAAAACTAAAATATAGGTTTGCGGGTAAATAGAAAAATGTAAATACACAATTCTCTACTATTTTGTCAACCAATTGCTATGGAAAACTGTACGAAGAAGATCTATCTGGTGACACTTCTTAAAAGACAATGTGAATTATTTTTCTCAAAAAACTGAACAACAGTAGAAAGAACATAGTTACATTCGAACATAAACGAGACGTTGTGAACCTTATACGTTATGTTTTGAGTGGACTTGATTTTCTTTGTCTGTCTTCAACAATGTAAAAATTCTCTGCAATCTTATTTATAGTCGATAAACTCTGTCTAGAGGAGCAAAAGGGCACGTACAACGGAAAATAACTGCATTACTGTACATTGGCCAGTGACGAAATCAGAATTTTTAAAAATTTGTGAATGTTAAGGTCCTTGAGAATGTAGACATGACCGCTTTACATGGAAGATTCTTGGAAATTTTTATTTTATCAAAAATGTCTCTAACGTGTTTGGGTAAAGTACCATATGTTTAAGATATTTTCATGACAAGTAAAATGTATATCTTAACTCTGAAATTCTCTTCATTTTGAAAGACTTTTGCATAACTACTAAACCATAGGAATAGACAAAATATTAGTAGACGAAAAACGTAGATCTCGTTAAAACACACACACACACACACACACACACACACACACACACACACACACACATATATATATACTGCATTGAAAAAGTTCCCGGAATGTGTAAGTAATACAAAAACAAGTTACCATAAGACAATTTACAGAACATTTCCTTCAAAACAGTTCCCTTCCGAAGTGACACACTTCTACCACCGCGGGTAAAGAGTTGCTTGAAAATCTTCGAGTTGCATCCCTAGATACTGAACTTCAATACCAAGTTTTTTAGAGGTATTCTGTCCACACACACACACACACACACACACACACACACACACACACACACACACACACACACAGATACACACACACGAAGCATTTACTTCCGGTGAAATCACGGTATCGTGGTTTTAGGTCAAATATAATACTTTCTCCATCCATTATATCCATCATACATAAGTGCTAAAGAAAGTAGAAAACGATTAAAAATAATGGAATTTGGAGCCAATATTTGGAGTTCTAAGCGGTAAAGCGTAGCCGAGAACTGTTTTATATGGGATCGTAGTCAATGGGTTGTGAGGCCTAAATCCAAATGATCCGAAGGGTCCGTTATTCCCCCCAAATTTTACCAATTTTCTTTATTCATGTTACTTCCTCTGGGTTTTCACAAATTGACAATATTAATTTAGCGACTTTACAAAATACTTTAGTGAAGACGTAAAAAGAGGAAGGTAAATCCAATGTTATCAATCCGGCTATTATTTTGAGGCTGTTCAGTATGTAAGAATTTCATTCTGGCCGCGGTGGGAATGCTGCGCAGAGCTGCCACCTCTCTGCTCCTGAACTCGCTGATGCTTTTCAGGCAGTTATCCTAGATGTGTTGTCTTCACCTCGACTTTCGAGTCACATCTACCCGCTGTGCCAGTTTTGGTCCACCCCGAGTATTTTCCTCAGTAATCTAGGAGACATTCCCCGATCCGCCACCTAGAGAGACACCCGATGGGGGATTGGCAAGGAACCCCTCATTTACAAAGAATGGATAACTCTCGCATTCCATTTTAGTCATGCAAATATAAACCTCTAGGCTACAGAACAATAGGAAGACAGTTAAAAGATGGAAAGAAATATGAGGTCGGAACAGTAGAATTCTCCTAATCCATGAAGAGTTGATGATGATGATGATGATGATGATGATACTTTCCTCTACGGAGATTAAACCGAAAGTTTGAACTGCATATTATTAGTGAAGTGGCAGTGAGAACTTATGAAGGGAGAGTTCAAATCAGAACAAAATCACAATATGGTCCATCCATTAGACGGCAACGAATACTGAAACTGCCTCTGTTGCAGAGAAAACTTGCTCCAGTCTTGTGTGTGTGGAACACGCACTACATAACATATAATCTTCATTCAGGCATTTCCATTCTTGTTTAATGCCTAACTGGCTCATCAACATTATTACGTGACTGGAATGTTGCACTTTTGCCCTGTGGCAGAACACAAGACTGGATAAACAACAGAGGCCCCTGAGTTTTGTTACACCATAAACTATGCAGACATTTTTGCTTTCTCTACTTAGTACATACTTAGATAGAGATGGTATTGCATTCCACTCGAAAATAGATACCGATTTCACTGGAAATAGACGTTTTAGGATTATCTAAATCCAAAGAAAAAAATTTTAGAAGCAGGTCTGTATATGTGGAGTGTGTTAGTTTTTTTTAGTGTTTAACTCCCACCTTTATTAAATACGGCACCACAGGCGATGACACTGATGATAGATTGAATGAAGATGGAGCACCAGCGGAATGCGATGACGGGGGAAACTGGAAAAAATTGCCCCCTCGCCGCTTTGTCCACCACAAATTCCACATATAGTCACCTGGGATCGGGCAGGCGAGAGGTGAGTAGTCTAACCACTCGGCAACGGCGCTGCCATGTGAGTGTGTGTGTGTGTGTGTGTGTGAGTGAGTGTGGGTGTAAATAAAACCACTACTGTGGTTCTCAGCGTCCCATTCTATACTGGGCGTGAAAGACCGCTAAATTTTGCTCAGAAGTTTCTTTATCAGGCTTGAGGTTCTTCATCGTGCTGTAAATCTACGACACGGGACCAACGGCTTTACTTTCATTCCCATGCTAAGGGTAGTGTGTGTGTGTGTGTGTGTGTATGTGTGTGTGTGAACACGATATCTCAAAAACGAAAAATCTGTTAAATACCAACTTGATATTTAAGTTCACCATTTTCCAAAGATACGACACGAAGATTTTCAAACAAATCTCCCACCTAAACTACTCTTTACATCGGAAAATTTTGCTTTTCTCAAAAATGGCTCTAACAATTTTGATAAAATACCATATGTTTAAGATATTTTAATGGCAAACAAAATATATATCCTGTATTTTCAGGGAGTAGATTTTCAAACAAATCCCCCACCCTAAACTATTCTTTACATCGAAAAATGTTGGTTTTCTCAAAAATGGCTCTAACAATTGTGATAAAATTCCATATGTTTAAGATATTTTAATAACAAACTAAATATAGATCTTGTATTTTCTGGGAGTAGCCTCTGAAGAACTCGGGGCATCCGGTTGCACTAGGCGCTTCCGGTGACTTTCAATCTGGACATGGTAGAGACCTTGCCCTCCGCTCTATCGTGACTCCCGGAATCGACCGTCCTCCGTCCTCTCTCGCCTCGTCCTTCCTTCCGGGGTCCTCCGAAAGGATCATGGGTACAAGAAGTCTTCAAGGTCGTGGTGCCGAATTCCCTCCGAGGCTTATCCTATCCTATGTTACCGACATTCGTACATTCAGATAAGGAAAAACTCCAGGTAAAAGAAAACTTATCCAGTCCAGTTACCTCACCATCAATCGCCTGCGGTTCCATACACAGTACAGCCGGACATTAAACACTTTATTTAAAAAAAAATCTGATGTGTTCCATTCACATAACTTTCTCTAGCTGTTCCACAATTTTTCTCTCAACAGATTATTCTTTTATTTATGTCATGCAAATCTAGATAAACATTAGCAGAATTGGTAATATTACTTGCTTCCTTGCAAATAGAAAGGAAATAAGGGAATACGTTAGGCCAAACGACAGTCAAATGTTTTAAAAGCTGGTCGTTATGTGAAACAATTGAGGTTCGGTTCGCTTTGCATTGTCCCTTTGAGAAAATGTAACTAGTTTAAAATTGAAACCACTAACAATGAATATCTAGAGAACGGTCAAGTCTACAAAAAAAAAAATGCATATGACATAAACTCTGTGTTTTAACGATATCTACATTTTTTGTGCAATACGTTTTTGTCTATCTCTTACGGTTTAACCTTTATGCAAAATTCTACAAAACTCAACCAGAATAAAGAGCTCTTCAGAGGCTATTCCCAGAAAATTCAAAATATACATTTTATTTACGATGTGAATATCTTTAATATATGTTATTTTAGTCAAAATCGTTTGAGCCATTTTTTGAGAAAATCAAGCTCTTCGAAAAATGTTCCATATAAAGGGTAGTTGGGGTGGGGGAATTTTCTTGAAAACCTTCGTGTCGTATCCCTGGAAGATACTGAACTTAATTTAACCGACTTTTCGTTTTTAAGCTATGCTGTCCAAAGACTCACACACGTACAAAGAGAACACATACGGACCTTTTTCTAAAACTGTTTTTTCGGACTCAAATGACCTCAAAACATATTTCCGGTGAAATCTCGGTATCGATTTTTTGGATGGAATACAATACCTTCTCTATCCACTATGTACATAGTTCATACGGGCTGGAGAAAATAAAAAGTTAATTCATCCTAACTGAGATTCGACCTTGGCTACGCTACCTTAGGTCTCTGCACACGACGAAGATGGGCTAAGACGATGAGATTGCACCTTAACAGGAAAACTATTGTGTTCGTTTCACGTTAGGAACAAGCCAAACTGTCCGATTTGACCTTTTAAGTATTTCCCAGAAATCGCTATCAGATCTTGGTGAATTACAGTTCTCCTCGGATCGTTTGCTTTATACGGAGTATGATGAACTTGAACTTTTTGAATTTTTGAAATAACTTATATACTAGGAACTTAACAGTGATTTATTACTATATAGTGAAGCCAGACAAATACTATTAGGAATCCTCCATTAAGCCCTTTAATTTGTTCCACATTTGAATTGCATATTTTTATATTTAGTTTACGATAAATATTGAATACAAAATAAATCAGAACGAAATTAATGCGGACCAAACAGCAACTGAAAGTTATTTGCTTTTCTACTTGCTATGTGACTAAGGTAAACAAAATATTTCATTCGACTCAGAAATGTATTCTATGATGCCAAACTCAAATTACTTTCTCTAGTTACTGCCGTTATTCCTATTTACTATTATAGAGTAACTTGTTGGGACCCGTATAGAGTTAATCAAATTGATTCGTTAGAAAAGATCCAGAGAAGGGCTATAAAATTCATAAAAAGGGGTAAATATTTTGGGCCTACAAACGCTGAGGAGATAAAATGGGAGCCGTTGAAAGTTAGGCGTGAGAAACAGAGGTTGTGCGCTTTATTTAAAGCTTACGCTGGCTTAAACGCATGGGAGGACATTACTGACAAACTGGAAAACCCAACTTACTATGCACGAAACGATCATCCCTTCAAAATTAAGGGTAGAAGATACAGAACTGACGTGGGAAAGTTCTCCTTTGTAAATAGAGTCATAAAAGACTGGAATGAATTGCCTGGAGCAGCCTTTCGGGTTGTCCCCTGTCTCTGAAGAAATTTAGGAAAAATCTTGATATTAATGTTGGATAATTTTTGTAAATATTCCTTAAATGAAATGCTCGTGACTTTATATTGTTGTAAATAACAGTGTTAAATTGGTTGGTGATTCTAATTATGAAATTAATTAATCTGAATTGAGAGGAAAATTAATGTTTTCATTGACTGCCTCCGTGGTCGAGTGGTCAGCGAGCTGACTTCTCACCCGGAGGTCCCGGATTCGATTCCCGGCTGGGGTGGGGAAGTTTTCTTTAACCGGAATTATTCCTTATCCCCCATAGAGTCTGGAAGTATGCATGTGAGAGTGAATGTACGTGTGTTTAGTAATATAAAGTTTAACCTAATGTTCTGAGCCTACAGTTTCACAAGTGAAAGCCCCCGATATGACCATGTTTTCATATTTGTTGTAAATAACTATTATATCTAGCTTACATTAAGTCATAAACTGGCAGCTGTGATTTATTGTTTATATATCTTGTATACATATATAACTCTACCACCGGGTGATACCCACTTGCAGAGAAATAAAAGCTAATTTGCATATTTCATCTTTGCCAGGGAAAGCTTCAATACTACACATTTTGCAGTAAAATGAAATGGAGTATTATTTATAGGCGCTCTTTAACTACTGTTGTTCTCAGCGTCCAATTCTATCTATATTGAGCGTGAAAGACCACTTAATTTTGTTCAGAGGCCTCTTTATCAGCTTGAGGCTCTTTTACATACGCCACGGGATCAACGGCTTTAATTCTCTTCTGAAGGAGGCTATCTAAGGATTTCTACGCCCAAAAAATCCGGCTTTGAAACCGTGACCTTAGGTATATGAGGCTTGCATGGTAATGACGACTACATTTTGCAGTAAGTATACAGTGACACATGGGAAGCTAATACGACAATCGACTGCTTGCAAAGTAGTCCACCTTAATATTATACTATATTCTTTACATGATGATAATTTTAAAAAATATGATGTGTTTCATTCACGTGACTTTCTCTAGCTGTTCCACAAACAAACTTCTCTTATAAAAGAGTATTCTTTTATATACGCAATGTTAATCGAGATAGACATTAGCAGAAATGGTCTTATTACTTGCTTCCTTGCAATACGGGAAATAAAGGAATACGCTAGGCTAGATGAGAGTCAAATCTTTTAAAAGCTATGTAAAAAATTTAAATTCGATTCTCTTTTGCGTTCTCGGGATTAAAGAAAAAAGATATGAAATAGTCTGCCCCTGTGGTCAAGTGGCCAGCAAGCTGACTTCTTACCCGGTGGTCCCGGGTTCGATTCCCGGCTGGTACGGCGAATTTTTCTTTAACCAGAATTATTCCCTCTCCCACAGAGTCTAGAAGTATGTACGTGTGTTTGAGGAAAATCTAAGAAACGGTTTAAACCCAACGTAAAAAACCTACAGCCAATGAGTTGCTTCTAATGCAAAGCCCCCGGTATGACCTTAGATGTTAGAGGGGGCTGTGTAAATAAAACAATAAAAAAATCTGATGTGTGCCATTCATGTGACCTTCTCTACATTTCTGCAATAAATTATTGTTAAAAAGCTTATTTGGAAATCTTCGTGTCGCATCTTTGGAAGATACTGAACTTAAATACCAAGTTTGGTATTTAACGCACTTTTCGTTTTTGAGTTATACTATCCATAGACACACATACACACATATATAAATAGACTCCCAGACAGACACACGGACGTGTTTCTAAAAATAATTTTTTAGGATTCAAGAGGTCCTAAAACATGTATTTCCGGTGAAATCTCGATATTGAATTTTTGGGTGCAATACAGTACCTTCTCTACACACTATGTGCATAGTACGAGTAGAGAAGGCAAAAGATGAAACGAAAGTTGACATGTGGATTTAACACATCAGCTTTCTGTCTTTCTTTTGCTTTTGTGCCCACCATATATTTACAGAGGCATAAATGCAGATGCGCTGGTTTACTTTACAGGACTACTAAATATTGCGGTTCCGACCGAAATTAAAAATTTCAGTTGCAACAATATATGGTTCAAATGTTATTTTAAAACCGCATCAATATGAGCTTTAGATTTCATTTTTACTCTCTCCATACGCACTATGTACATAGTGTATAGAGAAAGTATTGCACTCCACCCAAAAATTCGATATCGAGATTTCACCGGAAATATATGTTTTAGGGTCCCCAATATCCAAAAAAAAGCATTTTCACAAAAAGGTCCGTGTATGTGTATGTGTCCGTGTGTCCGTGTGTCTGTGAACATGATAACTCAAAAACGAAAAGTCGCTAAAATACCAAACTTGGTATTTAAGTTTAGTATCTTCCAGGGATGCGACACGAAGATTTTGAAAAAAATCCCCCCACCCCCAACTACCCTTTACATGGAACTTTTTTCGAAAATTTTGATTTTCTCAAAAATGGCTCTAACGAGTTTGATTAAAATTTCGGACATTAAACATATTTACCTGAAAAATGAAATGTATATCTTGAATTTTCTGGGAATAGCCTCTGAAGAGTAGTTTATTCTGGATGAATTTTACTAAATTTTGAATAACTGCTAAACCGTAAGAGATGGACAAAAACTTACTACACAAAAAATGTAGAGCACATTAAAACACAGAATTTATGTTATATACATTTTTTTCGTGGAGTTCGTCGTTTTTGTGACATTCTTTATTTTTGGTTTTCTGCTATGAAAAACTTATACTTTTCTCATACTGGAACTTGTCAACTCCTATCCATATAAACAAAGGAACTTCATTGACATAGCAACCAGCTTTTGACTATCACTTTAACCTACGGTTGTCCGTTATTTCGCTTCTACTTACAAGGATGCGAGTAATAAGACTATTTCTGCTAATTTTTTCTGATTAGCATAAAGTAAATAGAAGTATAAGCTTTTTAAGAATTATTTGTTGCAGGGTAAATGGAGAAAGTCATATGAATGGTACACATCAGATTTTTCAACTTGGACTACCTAATTCTCTGAAGAATAAGTGCAGACGGAAGGCAGAGAACGCTCGCACCGAAACATAACACGCCATATTCACAAGGCAACAAAACGTTAACGTCAAAACAAGACAGTTGAGTGAAAGGAATTCAAGATGGAGCCTACGGATATTAAGACGATGTAGCAGGTTACTTTATGTTGCTACAAACTGCGTTAATTGCGTTTGTGTGTTATATCATAAATATTACACTTTTTATATACTGAAAGGAAATTGAATAGCCCATAGTCTATTAAGTTATTACAACATCGAAAAGGCACCACAGTAGTAATAATTAAAACCTATTTTACTTTCTCTATCGCATATATACAAAGTACATAGTAGATAGACAACGTATTGCATTCTAGCCAAAAATTCGATGCCGAGATTTCACCGGAAATGCACGTTTTAGGCTTCCTGAAACCAAAAAAAGTATTTTCAGAAAAAGGTCCGTGAGTGTGGTGTATATCCGTGCATCTGTGAACACAATAACTCAAAAACAAAAGCCGGTAAAATACCAAACTTGGGATTTAGGTTTAGTATCTTCAAACACGCAGATTTTGAGGAAAATCTCTCCAACCCAAACTATCCTTTATATGGATAAAGATTAGAAAATGTTGATTTTCTCAAAAATGACTAACAATTTTGATTAAAATACCGTACGTTAAACGTATTTATATGACAAATAAAATACATATTTTGAATTTTCTGGAAATAACCTCTGAGGAGCTCTTCGTTCTGGGCGAACTTTACTGAATTTTGAATAACTGGTAAACCATAAGAGATAGACAAAAACTTACTAACAGAAAATATAGAGCTCATTAAAACACACAATTTCTGTCATATATAGTTTGTTTTTTTTTGTAGAATTGGCAATTTCCTAGATATTCCTTACTATTGATTTCATTTTCAGAACATCTAAACTTTTCTCATACTGGAATTTGTAAACTCCTGGCCATGCAAACTTACGAATTTCAACCACATGGCAACCAGCTTTTAAAAGATTTGACTATGGTGTATTCCCTTCTACTTGCAAGTAAGCAAGCAATTAGAGTATTTCTATGAATTCTCTATTATCTTCTATTATCTTGATTAGTATGAGGTAGATAGAAGAATAAGGTTTTTAACAATAATTTGTTACAAGGATGTAGAGAAAGTCATGTGAATGGATTAGATTTTTACTTTCATTCGCTTTCTGTTTCAAAATACTTTATTCTAAGAAATTACTTTTGTAAAATGTAGGTATGTCGTAAAATATATAGCAACAGTGATTTTCAGATCAAACTTTTACTTTGCATCAAATGACACCATTTCTTCTCTTTTCTGTTTCTTTGCTTCTTTTCTTTCTTTTCTTCTCAAATACCATTAACGCCAACATAAAAACTTGGGGTTTGTTAGCGTCTGGCAATAATGTTCATGTTCATGATAACGAAAATGATTGTGAATAGTTCCATTTATTAACCTGACCTCAAACAATGTGCGTTGTGGGACTAGGACTAACTCAGAATCTTTCATATTTAAGTCACAATTCCTCGTTTCTTTACAAGCATTGGAAGCCTGCTTCCTTCCCATTTTACACTCATCACGCACATGCGAATTCATAACATACGTTAACAGAAGTCATATCCTGCATTACTTCTAAGTGTAATTTACAATTAATGCTCATTTAATTCACATTAAATAAATTTGCGTCCAGCGTCATTCTAGTAATCTTCTTGCATCAGCTGCAATGACGCCAAGGATTATATCCACCAAAATGACAATTCGGGTCATTTCATATCAAAACCTCTTAACATTTGAAAAATGCAATCTGCTTTACTTTAGAGGTTCACTAATGAGCCCAGGTATTTTCGTCACTCTCCCCAATAGCTTTCCCTGTGTAGCATCTGAGGTTCAAAGTTTGGATTTTATGAGATTACAACGTTCTTTCTATAATCAAAAGTAATGTAACGTAATTATTACAAAATTACAAAGGTAATGGAAACAGGAAAAATGTTTTCTTGGTGTAACGTTATCTCAATTGACATGAAGAATAGATCGTGAGGTGAGACACGAACAAATCTTGCGCATAGGGGAAGTTGCTTTCCTTCCCTCTTTCTCTGCAACGGCAGAGAAGAGTAATAGAGATTCAACTTGGCGCGAATGACTTAATACAACCACAAATTCGTGCAACGTTAAACAATTATATTTCAAATGAAAGTAGGTGTTGGCACATATAGTTATAGCGAAATCACGTTGTTCATTATTAAGCTAATTTTATTCATAATTTGAGATCACCTTGGGTTTGCCGGGAATCATGCGAGTCAGTTGAGTAATTGATTGCCATGTTACCGTGATGGCTCAGTGGTTATGGCAACGGAGATTCGTGGTTCAAAACCCGGCTATATCATTGCACTTTTCAGTTTGACTCTACATATCCATATTGTGTCCTAGACACGGCTTCTGTGAAAAACAATTAATTAACATATGATGGTATGTATTTTGTTATCCTTCAAAGTTAACAAAATAAATTACACTAATTGTGGTATAAAACAAGAGCGCAGCCTTTCCCCCAACCTTTTTTTATATACTTATATTTGGACGACATTCTAGATGAATGGAAGAAAGTAGTTTATAAGGGATTAAAAATTGGTCGAAATAAAATATTGAATGAATTATGTTTTGCAAATGATATAGTTTTAATTTTTTAGATAGAGGACAGGCTACAAAAAGCAGTTTATCAATTAAATAATATGTGTAAGAAATATAATATTATAATTTCAAAATCAAAAACTAAAGTAATGGCTTTCCATGGAAGGTGCCCTGTATGAACAAACATAGCAATAGAAGATAAAGTATTAGAACAGGTTTCACACTTCCAATATTTGATTTATGAAAAAGAACAAGATATAAATAGGAAAATGCAGAAATTTCAACAAATTTGTGGAACAATCAGACGAACACTGAGAAACAAAGAAAGGAAACGCAGCTAAGATTTTACTCAACGATAGCACTACCAGTGGCAATGTATGGAAGTGAGGCCTGGATCCTAAAGGAAAAAGAAAAGCACAATTCAAGCAGCAGAAATGAGCTTCCCAGTCACTGTGAAGGGTTGTACAAGGGAAGAACATACTAGAAACGAGAATATTGGGGAGGAACTAAACGTGCAATCAGTTCTTCAACACATAGAAGAACACAGGCACAATTGATAGAGCATCTGCAAAAAAGGACAGAGGATAGAATACAAAAAATCTGATGTGTTCCATTCACATGACTTTCTCTATAGCTCTGCAACAAATTGTTAAAAAGCTTATGCTTCTATTTACTTCATGCTAATTGAGAAAAAAAGTATTACTTGCTTCCTTGTAAGGAGAAGCGAAATAAGGGAGTATCATAGGTTAAAGTGAGAGTCAAAAGCTGGTTGCTATGTGACTGAGTTGTATGGACAGAGTTGAAAAATTCTTATGAGAAAAACATAAGCTTTTTAAAGGTGAAATCAAAAACAAGGAATAACTCAAAAACGATCAACTCTACAAGAAAAATATATGTAACATAAATTTTGTGTTTTAACGTGATCTACATCTTTGTTGTAGTAAGTTTTTGTCTATTTCTTACGGTTTAGCAGCTATGCAAAATTCCGTAAAATTCATCCAGAATAAAGTAGTCTTCAGAGGCTATTCCCAGAAAATTCAAGATATACATATAATTTGTCAGGTAAATATCTTTAATATACGATATTTTAATCAAAATCGTTTGAGCCATTTTTGAGAAAATCAAAAATGTTGAAAAAAGTTTCATATAAAGGGTAGTTGGGGTGGGGGGATTTTTTTTTAAAATCTTCGTGTCGCATTCTTGGAAGATATCAAGCTTAAATACCAAGTTTGGTATTTAACGATCTTTTCGTTTTTGAGCTATGCAGTCCACAGACACACACAGACACACACGGACACACACATACGCACACACACACACGGAACATTTTCCAAAAATGTTTTTTTTATTCAGGGGGACCCAAAACATGTATTTCCGATAAAATCTCAGTATGGAATTTTTGGGTGCAATACAATACCTTCCCTATACACTATGTACATAGTACGTGTAGAGAAAGTAAAAAGAAGATGATAGTGATGATTATTTACCATATCATCTATGTACTGACAAGACAATGTACTATTATCATCAAACCAATCATAAATCAAGGATAGTTTAATTGACATGGTTACTTATACTCAAAGTGAGATATGAATCATTACTAAGTAAGCCATAAACGAAGCTATCAAATAACATATTGCACAAGACATTAGCAAGCAAATGCATAAAACAATAGGGAGAGGGGGGACTGGTATCGCAGTCCACTAGTAAAGCAGTAATTGGAACGGAAAACTGGGCCGAGATATAAAACCATATCCAATGAATTATAGCATCTGAAAACATTGAACGTTTGCAATAGGCAAGAAAGAAAAGTAACCACAACTATGAAGCTGATCACTTACTTTCACTGATTACAACCTTATTCAAGTAGGACTTGAGTGGTAAAAATTCTAACTTTAAACTCATCATTAGTTTGTCTCAATGCTCCTCAAGATAACCTGATACATCAATTCATCTTTATTGGGAATCTAAAATTTGGCGTCCATATATACGAGGACCGTTTTTTGTTCAACTTCCCATAGGCTATAAATAAAAGACAAGTTCACAGAAAACAATTATTTTATTACTAAAAGTTTTGTATACTTATGGTTACTTTTCAACATAATCACCGAAAAAATTAAGACATTTGTCGTACCTGTGCACAAGCTTTGCAATACCCGCTTTAAAAAATGTTGCTGCCAATGATTTCAAATGAGCATTAACGTTGTTTTGAAGATCTTCGTTGGTTTGAAAGTGCTACCCTCCTATCCACGTCTTCAGTTCAGGGAAAGGGTGAAAGTCGCTAATTGCCAGGTCGTGACTGTACGGCGGATCGAAAATGTTCCATTGAAATTGTTCAAGGAGCCGATGGGTTGTGCGAGCAGTGTGTCGACGAGCGTTGTCATGGATCAACACAATTCCTGAAGTCAGCATTCCTCTTCGTTTGTTTTGAATGGCTCTCCGCAAACGTCGTAAAGTACCAAGATCCTAATCTCAGCTGTAAATGTGAACCCTTGCCTACAGTTCAGATCTGTGAAAACCCTGTATAATGGTGTTAGGCATTCGTTTTCACATAACCGCGAAGAACTGCCACTTGCGAGGGTCGTATTCTAAACATCTAAACCTTTAAACCTGTGGCAGTAAGTTATGTGTTACCATGCATTCTGACGTAATTACATTGGTATAATGCGCCAGTAATATCTATGGAGATAACAAAAGAATGGTAATCTAGTGCATCTTGTATGTAGATAAGATTTTGTTTTAACTCTGGTTACCAAACAAACATTGTTCAAACATTTTCAGTCTTAAAAGGATACAAAGTTAACGTTAATACATTTTGAATAGACGAGTGTTATAAACCTTGATATTTCTAACTTTATTGTATATCATTCAAGTAATAAGAGACAGTTAAAGTTGAATGTAATGTTAAAATATAAAACTAAAAATTCATGTAAGTAAATGCAAATAGACAATCTTGTACAACACGCACATTATAATAGACGAATTTGACTCAACATATCAATCAAGTGTGCAATACTATAAAAGTGTGTTTAAGAAGAAGAGTATTTTAATATTTGTAAAGTGCTAGCAGATTTCTACTAGTCACTAAAAGCAAATATTGTTAAAATTTGCTTTGGTTTGTTTCGTTTGCGTTTATTACTTTCTGTAGCCCGCATGTACAATGTACATAGTGGATAGAGAAGGTATTGTACTGCACTCAAAAATTCGATGTTAAGATTTCACCGGAAATATATGTTTTTTGAATCTCAAAAAACACATTTAGAGAATGATCTATGTGTATGTGTGTGTGTGTCTGTGGATAGCATAGCTTAAAAACGAAAACACCGTTAAATACCAAATTTGGTATTTAGGTTTAGTATCTTCCAAGGATACGACACGAAGATTTTCAAAAAAATCCCCCCACCACAAACTATCCTTTACATGGAAACATTTTCATTTTCTCAAAAATGGCTCTAACGATTTTGATTAAAATACCATATATTAAAGTTTATTTACATCCCAAATAAAATTTATATTTTGAATTTTCTGAAAATACTCTCTGAAGACCTTTTTATTCTTGTTGAATTTTGACGAGTTTTGCTTAATTGCTTAACCGTAAAAGATAGTAAAAATCTTATTACACAAAAAATGTAGATTTCGTCAAAACACACAATTTATGTCCTTTACGTTTTTGTTGACGAAGTAACCGTTTCCGATATTCCTTGTTTTTGGTTTCAATTGTGAAAACAAAGTGTCCGTTTTTCTTTTGTTCTACTCCTGGCCAAACAAAGAAGCGATTTGCAATGCAAATCTCATAACGATAGCTTTTAAAACATTTGACTACCACTTTAGCATAGCACATTCCTTTAGTCATGTGAGTGTAACACATTATGAAAAGTTAATAAAAATAAAATATCTAAGCAGCAACTTACCAATTATCATTCAGTAGCTAAATCTCCTTGAAGAATCCTGCTCGAATAAAATACATAAATACTCACAATGATTTAAAAGCGAGCCGGAAAACCCAACGTTTAACGTAACTCCTAGTTCCTGAACGAGCACATTTGTGTTGGGGTGAACCAGGAGATTACCGCCAAGCCAGGTAAGCCAACCTAACGTCGCTTTATAACAGATATCGATTGCCAACCCAAAAAATCCACCGCAAACCTCAAGGTAAATAAGCGCAAACTATTAGGAATGATACACACGCAACAAAGTCCCGGCAAACATGGCTCAAAAATGAGCCACTTGCAAGACTACTGCAAATATATGGCTACGACTCCAGTACCTTTATCGTTTTAAGCACCGTAGAGTTACGTTCACAATGAAATGCAAACGCAGACGTAGGCTACCATATTATCTGAGATAATCTTTGTTATTCGTTTCAATTTTAAAATCCTTATTCTTTTCTCACACAGGAAGTCTTCATCTGGCTCTATTTTGTTTTACTCCTGGCCATGCAAAGATAACAGAATTTCAATGTCAATTGCATAGCGACAGCTTGTAAAAGTTTTGACTATTACTTTAACCTGGGCATTCACTTATTTCCCTCCTACTTACAAAGAACTAAGTAATACTAACTAGTAAGTACACTTCTGCTAATGTTTATCTCGATTAGCATGAAGTAGAAGAATAATCTTTTACGAGAAGCTTGTTTTCATAACAGATAGAGAAAGTCGTGTGAATGGAACACATCAGAGGCTCTGTGGTCTGGTGCCGCCGCTTGAAGTCGGCTTCAAACAAATGTTTGTATTAGGTATTTGTTTGCGCTTTTGTACAAACATGTCTGAGGCTTTTTAACCGCCCATACAAAATGCAATCTTGGAGACAGCGAGAACAATTGATTTTTGTTGTTGTGTTGTTCACTCAGCAATTGGGGTTGCGTATCTGACATCTGCACTTTCTCTCTCTCTCTCTCTCTCTCTCTTTCTATCTCTCTCTGTAATATATATATATAGACACACACACACACCGAGTGTTAATGAAATATACCGAAATATTTTCACAGAATATGTAGATTACTTAAATAAGCAATTTAACATGGTAGACTTATGGCCTGTTTATTGAAATTGCAAAGTAACTGCTATAAATGTTTAAAGCGCCAGTACGCCACGTATCGCGGCACTTCGTCTGGAATGAAAATAATAATAATAAAAAACACTTACTCCATGACAGGAATCGAGCTTATGACCTTTAGGATAGCAGCTTCCCGCCTTACGCATTAAGCCACCAGAGCAGTTTTAAAAACACCTCCAGAGTAGGCTACATTACTCAAGCACGTAGTTAATGAATGCTGAGTGTCGTTGTGTCTAGTGATTAGTTTGAGACTTCACAGATGCTTGCAGCATTATATCTTGAGAACGCTAGTAACGAGCTGCTAAAAATCGATATTTCTATACTCGGGCAGCAGTTTTAAAAACATGCTAAGCAATTTTTTGAACCTTTTTCGCTTTAACACCGACTTATCCGCACCAGATACCTTCACTTTTAACGCTATGTAGTTGCGTTATGTTTATCCGGGGACCATGCATCGCCGATCTCAAATGACATATCAGTCACGTGCACAATCTCGCAAATTATTTCGGTTTAGTTCATCAACACCCTGTGTATGTGTGTGTGTGTATTTACATACACACAGTATTTTTCAGAACATGATAACCCTACCCCATTCCTCTGCCAAAAGCAGTGTGACTTTAAAGTTAGGCATTACGAGGTGTGCGGCTGGAAACCAACCCACGCAACCAAGCCAAGTCATCCAATTACTGATCCCTTAACACGTTGTGCAGTAACTCACTGGTTTGGTCATGTACTAACACGAAACACGAAACTGAATTGCCTCGGGAAGATAATTTTCCTACGTTGCCTTTCGCCCCTAGTAAGGGTCGTCTTTTATTTGCTAATGGTTACTGCCCAGTGGAAGGGGGGAGCGGTTCGTTTTGAGGGCAATCATGTTTTTGCGAAAACAATATATATACACGCACGCGCATCATACACACCAATGCTTGCACAGGAATCGGTCTGGGTGGCTTAGTTGTTAGGAGCGCCCTTCTGCTCTCAAGGTCATGGGTTCAAACCCAGCCCAGACTAATGCTTTTTAAGTGTGCTTAAAAGTCACAGCCCCGTTTTAGTATATTTACTGTACTGAAAAAGAACTCCTGTGTATCCTCTACTCTATCTTTCCTAATTATTTTAAAACGTAATCTACATGACATATTTTATTTCACAAAAATAAGAACTTGAAATAATTTAACTCTGGCACACCAGTAACACTGATATGTTCCTGTCAATTGATAGCGTTGTTAACAAATACAAAATATGGTACAGTAACGTATCATTTATGTTGTTCTTATATATCTATGGTATAATATGTAAAATATTCCTGAAAAGGGAACAGAAATGTATTATGTATTTAATTAATAATAACTGTAGTCTACCATTTAAGCTTTATAATAATTAAGCATTACTTGTAAATAATTGCTGAATTTAATAAACTCTATAGGGTCTTATCGACCCTTAATAACATTTAAATCTTTGTACCTAAAATCTAAATCAATTAAAATGAATATAAATAAAATTTATTCATGAAAGACCCACAACTACTGAAGGTAACCGTGAATGAAAAGGTGCACACGTATTTTTTGTATACTAAAATAGTACATATAAATTAGTGGTTACTATAATAGAAATAATAAATATTGAATGATCATGAAAATATATAAGGCAAAATTAAGTCATATACATATTCTACTGTAAAGAAACTATGTAATAAGACCGTTTCTGCTAACGTTTATCTCAATTAACATGAAATAGAAGAGTAAATTGATTAAAAATAATTTGTTTGTAGAGAAAGTCATGTGAATGGAACACATAATATTTTTTGCTATTGCCTTATCCAATTTTATAAACTTACAAATCTTAATACTTTCCTAATGGTGCTGTTTGGAATTCTATTGCGTGCGTGTGTGTCATAGAGAGAAAGATAGAGACAGAGAATGGACATCTGAAGGAGGTTGGATAATTTGTCAGACATCCAAGTCTAGTAATAATCAGATTAGCTGGTGAGGGTTGAAGAAAATATCAAGGTCAGTGCTGTTTATATCTGCTCTTCCATTGTCAGCCAGACAGCAACATATCTAATCCCGTCTTTTATAGATATCGTTAACGGCATTAGTTCTCAGCGAGATATTCTGGCTAATTGGACAGCCAATTCCAGATATTCAACAAACTGAACTTAAAAAAGAAATTCACAAACTTTCTCTACACGTACTTTGTACACAGTGTATAGAGAAGGTATTGCACTCCACCCAAATATCGGATACCGAGATTTCACCGGAAATAGACGTTTTAGGGTTCCCTGTATCTATATAAACCATTTTTAGAAAAAGGTCCGTGTGTGTCAGTGTGTCTGTGTGTTTGTGGACACGTTAACTCAAAAAACGAAAAGTCGGTAAAGTACCAAACTTAGTACATAGCTTTTGTATCTTTCAAGGATGCGACACGAAGATTTTGAGGAAAATCCCCCCTCTATCCTTTACATGGAAAAATTTTCGAAAATTTTGATTTTCTCAAAAATGACTGTAACGATTTTGATTAAAATACCGTACTTTAAAGGTATTTACACGACAAATGAAATGTATATGTTGAATTTTCTAGGAATAGCCTTTGAGGACCTCTTTATTCTGAATGAATATTTTGCGGAATTTTACATAACTGTAAAACCGTAAGACAGAGACAAAAAAATAATGTAGAGTTCGTTAAAACACACAATTTGTGTTATATGCATTTTTTCCTGTAGCTGACCGTTTTTAAGATATTCTTTGTTTTATAGTTCAGTTTTAAAATACTTAATACTTTTCTTATACGGGAACTTGTCAACACCTAAGCACGCAAAGAAACGGTTTTCAACCACATTTTAAAGCATTTGATTTGACTGTCGGTTTAGCCTTGTGTATTCCCTTAAAAATGGCGTGTTATTTATGGACGCTCTTTAACTACTGTGGTTCTCAGCGTCCCACTCTAAATTGGGTGTGAAAGACCGCTTAATTTTGCTCAGAGGCCTCTCTATCAGGCTTGAGGTTCTTTTACGTGCTGTAAATCTACGACACGGGACCAACGGCTTTACTTCCCTTCCGAAGGAAGCCATGCTAAGGATTTTTACACCCGAAAAAATCCATCGTCCTCCGCCGGGTTTGAACCCGCGAACTTGGGTATATGAAATCAGCATGGTAACCATTACCCACGGAGGCCGACTTTGTGTATTCCCTTATTTCCCTTCTAATGATAAGGAATTAGACCTTTTCTGCAAATATTTATCTCGATTAGCATGAAATAGAAGAGTAAATGTATTAATTATAATTTGTTGCAGAGATGTAGAGAAAGTCATGTAAATGAAACACATCAGCTTTTTTGCCATTGCCTTATCCAATTTTATAAACTTACAAATCTAAATATTTTCCTAATGGTGCTGTTTGGAATTCTATTGCGTGCGTGTGTGTCATAGAGAGAGAGATAGAGACAGAGAATGGACATCTGAAGGAGGTTGGATCATTTGTCAGACATCCAAGTCTAGTAATAATCAGATTAGCTGGTGAGGGTTGAAGAAAATATCAAGGTCAGTGCTGTTTATATCTGCTCTTCCATTGTCAGCCAGACAGCAACAAAGTGTTACATATCTAATCGCATCTTTTATAGACATCGTTAACGGCATTAGTTCTCAGAGAGATATTCTGGCTATTTGGACGGTACGGTACCGGATATCACCAAACTAAACTTAAAAATCTGATGTGTTACACTCACATGGCTTTCTCTAGCTGTTCTACAAACTTCTTACATAAGATTATTCTTCTTTCTGCACCTTGCTAATCGAGGTACTCAGTACAATGTTCTTATTACTTAGTTCCTTATAAGTAGGAAGATAATAAGAGAATACACTAGTCTAAGCCACTAGTCAAATGTTTTAAAAGCTGTCGTTACGCGATTGTCATTACAAATCGCTTCTTTTCTTGGCCAGGAGTAGAACAAAAGAAAAACGGACACTCCCGTCTGAGAAAAGTATAAGTACTTCACAACTAAAACTAATAACAATGAGTACCTCGAAAACGGTAAGCTCCACGAGAAAAACGTATTTGACATACCTTGTGTATTTTAAAAAAAGCTTCATTTTGTGTATAGTAAGTCTTTGTCTATCTCTTACGGTCTACTATTTATTCCAAATTAAACAAAATTCATCCAGAATAAACAGGTCTTCAGAAGCTATTCTCAGAAAATTCAAGATATGCATTTTATTTGTTAGGTAAATATCTTTAATATATGATATTTAATCAAAGTCGTTAGAGCCACTTTTAAGAAAATACAAATTTTCGAAAAAAGTTCCATGTAAGGGTAGTTTGGGGTGGGGGGATTTTTCTCAAAATCTTCGTGTCGCACCCCTGGAAGATACTAAACTTAAATACCAATTTTTGTATTTTAGCTACTTTTCGTTATTGAGTTCTCGTGTTCACAGACACACGGACACACACACACACACACACACACACACACACACACACACACACACAAACGGGCCTTTTTCTCGAAATGCTTTTTTTTTTTGGATACAGGGCGTCCTAAAACATGTATTTCCGGTGAAATCTCGGTATCGAATTTTTGGGTGGAATACAATACTTCTCTATCCCTATGTACATTTTACATATGGGGTTAGAGAAAGTAAAAATCTGATGTGTTCCATTCATATGATGACTGTCTCTACACCTCTTTAACAAATTATTGCTAAAAATCTTAAGCGTCTATCTACTTCACTCTAATCGAGATAAATATTAACAGAAGTTCCTTCTTGTAAGCAGAAAGGAAATAAGGGAATCGTACATTAAGCTAAAACAACATTAAAAGTTGGTTGTCATGCGGATAAATCCCTTTCTCGGCCTGGAGCTCACAAATTCCCGTATGTGAAAAGTTTTAAGTATTTTAAAACTGAAACAAATAACAAGCAATATCTCAAAAATAGTCAGCTCTAGGAAAAAAAAAAAATTATATGACATAAATTGAGGGTTTTAATGAAATCTAACATTTTTTTGTAAAGTACATTTTTGTCTATCTGTTACGGTTTACTAGTTATGCAATTCATCCAGAATAAAGAGGTCTTCAGAGGCTTTACCCAGAAAACTCAAGATATACGTTTTATTTGCCGTATAAATGTCTTTAATATACGGTATTTTAATCAAAATCGTTAGAGCCACTTTTGAGCAAATTAATATTTTTGAAAAATTTTCCATGAAAGGGTACTTTGGAGTGGGAGGATTTTCATCCAGACCTTCGTGTCGTATCCTTGGAAGATAATAAACTTATATACCAAGTTTGGTATTTTGCCGACTTTTCGTTCTTGAGTTATCGTTTTCACAGACACACAGACACTCACGCCTTTTTCTAAAAATCTGATGTGTTCCATTCACATGACTTTCTCTACATCTCAGCAACAAATTATTGATAAAAAAACTTTTGCTTCTATTTACTTCATACTAATGGAGAAACATTAGCAGGAATAGTCTTATTACTTGCTTCCTTGAAAGCAGAAGCGAATAAGGGAGTACCATAGGTTAAAGTGATAGTCATAAGCTGGTTGCTATGTGGCTGAAGTTTCTTTGTTTGAATGGATAGGAGTTGACAAATTCCTGTATGAGACAAGTATACGTTTTTAGAGCTGAAACCAAAAACAAGGAATATCTCAAAAACGATCAACCACACGAAAAAATGTATATAGCATAAACTGTGCGTTTTATAGTGCTCTACATTTTTGTGTGCTAAGTTTTTGTCCATCTCTTACGGTTTAGCAGTTAGGCGAAATTCCGTAAAATTCATCCATAATAAAGTAATCTTCACAGGCTACTCCAAGAAAATTCAAGATATACATTTTATTTCTCAGGTAAATATATTTAATATACAATATTTTAATCAAAATCGTTAGAGCCATTTTTTATAAAATCAATTTTTTTTAAAAAAGTTCCATGTAAAGGGTAGTTTGAGGTGGGGGAATTTTTCTTAGAATCTTCTTGTCGCATCTTCGGAAGATACTGAACTTAAATACCAAGTTTGGTGTTTTACTGACTTTTCGTTTTTGAGTAATCGTGTTCACAGACACACGGACACACACATGGACACTTTTTTGAAAATGTTTTTTTTTTTTTGATAAAGGGTACCCTAAAGCATATATTTCCGGTGAAATCTCGGTATCGAGTGCAATACCTTCTCTATACGCTATGTGCATAGTACATGTAGATAAAGTAAAAATGATTTTTTTTGGATACAGGGAACCCTAAAACGCCTATTTCCGGTGAAATCTCGGTGTCGAATTTTTGAGTGGAATGCAATACCTTCGCTATATACTATGTATATAGTGCGTGTCGAGAAAGTAAAATACAGAAATTCACAGACTTTCTCTGGCCACAATCGCTTATTTATATAGCTTCTACGAACTATTCCTACAAAAGCTTATTTACCTGCCTATTTCATGTTGTTGGACTAAACATTTATGCATACCGATAAAGTCACATATGCACAAAATGGATGCAGAAAACCGACGCATTAGTCAGATTTACTATTAGAATTCAATGCCACAGCCGGGATTTGAACGCGGTTCACCCGCTCTCCGTGCGGTTTTTATTTGTTTGTAACGACGATGTCAATTTTCAGGATCACATCAACGCTGACTCTGTGCTGGAAATTCGTCCGGTATGAGTTCTTTTTAAATGCCAGCAAAGGTACTGCTGGCTCAGGCGTTTCGTCTGGAACTGGCATTCGGGAGGTCCGGGCTCACTCCCCGTTGTCCAAAAAAATGGTATCTATGAGTATTAAAAACCTAAAAGTAATATTAATGGAACCAATGGTTTTTTTTTGTTTTTTTTTTTTTAAGTTTGAATTTTGGGCAAAATTCTTTTATTTTGGAAGGATAGGTCTTTGTTTAATTTTACTCAATTTGTTCCTTACCAACCAAACAAATTTACCCCTCACTATGGCTCATGGTTTCTTCGTGGTTTTCTGGGGCCGCTTAGGCAAATGCTGGATTGCTCTATATCTACCAAGGTTTCTTTCCCTTCATTTCATTTCTCTTCTTCATCTTTCAGAACGGCGCAGGTGTGGCTTGAGGTATTGCAGGCAAATAGCACGTTTGCTTGCTTCGAGTGAAACTGTCTTCCCCCTGGTTGCGCCGGTTAAGGCTAGCTGCCTTGTAGTGGCTTCCTTCCGGCTCCTCTATAGCCTCCATGGCACGCCAGGGCTGCCATCTAGTGAAACTGTTGGGACTTCCGTACGTCTATGCGCTTAGCTCCGTCGTTTCCTGTGTACTGGCTTTTGCTTTCCCCATCTCCCCGGGGGGGGGGGGGGGATAGTAAGCCGCAATAGATCAATACTTGGTCGCAGTTGCCGGGGTGTCCCCCATCGTTAACATGCTCATACCTCAAAGCATATCCGGCATTAGTTAACTCCACAAAAAACGTGTAGGACATACTTGTGTATTTTAACGGATCAAAATTTGTTGTGTAGTAAGCTTTCATCTATCTCCTATGGTTTAACGCTACAAAATTAATTCAGAATGAAGAGAATTCAACATTTTATTTACAATTTAATTATATTTAATATACGGTATTTTAATTAATATACGATGTAATCAAAATCGTTAGAGCCATTTTTGATAAAATCTTTGAGAGATACTGAGCTTAAATACAAAGTCTGGTATTTAACCGAATTTTCGTTTCTGAATTATGCTGTCCACACACACATACACGCATAGGACCTTTTTAAAATTATTTTTTTTATTAACGAATCACAAAATATATATTTTCGGTGAAATATTGATATCGAAATTTGGATGGAATACAATATCTACGTTCTCTACCTACTATGTACATTGTATATACGTGCAAGAGATAGTAGAAGTGTTCTTTCAAATTTCTGATATTAATTTCTGCACGTTGTTTCGAAGACGCCACTGCAGTGGCCCATCATTCTTGATGTTGCAACATACAGCTCTAGCCAGGGGCTAAAAGCCATTAAAACAGCCGAATGGATGAAGCAACATGTTATGAATAAAAAGGATTTATTGGCTATACCATTAAGGTTTGCTACGCCATTGGAGGCTCCTGGGTAAGTCTGGTGATAAAAACTTTTATGTGTTTGCTGTCAATGCTCTTTGCATTCGGTTACCTTATTTGTGAGCACAAACATGCAGAAGTTGTGTCAATGACTGAATTGAAAATGTGTCAGTTTGCCTCATGAACACTTTTAATCGAGATTTCTGGAATAGGTATTTTTTACTTTCTCTACGCGAACTACGTAATGGTGTATAGCGAAGTTACTGTATTGCATCCAAAAATTCGATATCGAGAACTCTTAAATAAAAAAAAAAACATTTTAGAAAACAGTCCCCGTGTGTATGTGTGTGTGTGTGTGTGTGTGTGCAGCATAGCCAAAAAGTCCGTTAAATACCAAACCTGCTATTTAAGTTAAATATCTTCCATGGATGCGATACGAAAATTTTCAAGAAAATTCCCTCACCCCAACCAACATTTATATGGCAAAATAAATTTTCTCAAAAATTGCTCTAATGATTTTCATTAAAATTTCCTATATTTCAGATATTTACATGACAAATAAAATATATTTCTTGAATTTTCTGGGAATAGCTTCTAAAGGCCTCTTTATTATGGATGATTTTTTTTTTTTAATTTTGCAGAACTAGTAAACCTTAAGAATAGACAAAAACTTACTACACAAAAAATGTAGAACTCCGTAAAACACACAATTTGTCATGTACATCTTTTTCCTGGATATGACCGATTTCGAGATATTTCTTATTATTTGTTTCAGTTTTAAAATACTCAAACTTTTCTTTCACAGAAATTTGTCAACTCCTGGGCACTCAAAGAAACGGATTTTAATCCAATAACAACCATATTTTAAGCTAGTGTATTCCCTTGTTCCCCTTCTACTTATAAGGAGCTAAATAATAAAACCGTTTCTGATACTGGTTGTGTGGATTAGCATGAAGTGGATAGAATAATAAACTTTTTAGCAATAATTTGTTACTGAGATGTAGAGAAAGTCATGTGAATGGAACATATACGATTTTTAAAGATAGAAATGCTGAATGCGGTAGAAAATTATTTACAAAACCATAAATGAACCAGGAAAAACTTGACTGAATTTGTCTAGCGTGTGTATGTATGTGTGTGTGTGTGTGTATGTGTGGCATGTGTGGTGTATTGTGTGTGTATGTGTGTGTATCTATCGTCAGAATAGCTCAAAAACGAAAAGTCTGTTATATACCAAACTTGGTATTTAAGCTTAGTAGCTTCCAAGTATGGGACACGAACATTTCAAAGAAATTCCTCACCCCAAACTACCATTTACATGGAAGAATTTTAGAAATGTTCAAAATTTTCGAAAAAAGTTGGGGTGGCGGGATTTTCTTGAAAATCTTCGTGTCGCATCCTTGCAAGATACTTAACTTAAACACCAAGTGCGGTATTTAACGGCCTTTTCGTTTTTGAGCTATGCGGTCCACAGACACATGGACCTTTTTCCAAAAATGCTTATTTTTTTATTCAGAGGGACCCAAAACATGTATTGTCGGTGAAATCTCGGTATCGAATTTTTGGGTGCAATACAATAGCTTCTCTATACACTGTAGACATAGTACGTGCAGAGAAAGTAAAAATAAATAAATAAATAAATAGATACAAAACATTATGTTCTGTAAACGTTGTTGTGGAGCTAACCATTTTTGAGATATTCCTTGTTACTGGTTTCAGTTTTGATATACTCGTACTTTTGTCTAACAGGAAGTCCACCGAGTTTCTTTCGTTTACTCCCGGAATGTAGATAATGTAGAGAAGCAAATTTCAATGGCAATCGCCTAGTATCAGCTTTCAAAACATTTGGTTATTGCTTTAACCAAATGTATTCACTTAGTTCCCTTCTATTTACAAGGAACTAAGTAATGGTACCAACTTCGAGGGGCGTTCAATAAATCCTTAGAAAAAATATTTTTTGTTTGTTTATTTTACAACATAATCTCAGTACTTTTCCAAACGTTTCTCCAACTGTTTTAAGCTTTCCAAAGATTAGGTTTTCGGAAGGTCCTCAAAATAGGCATTTGTATGCGAGATAGCCTCTTCGTTAGACGTGAACGTTTTCCGCCGAGTCCTTTTTCAACTTTGGAAATAAGAAAAAGATCACTGAGACCCAAATCTGGTGAATAATGTGGATGTTGTAGTAATTCGAATCTTAATTCTACAATTTTCGCCATCAAAACTGCGCAAGTGTGCACTCTTGCATTATCTTGATGGAAAGGAATATTTTTCTTTCTCGATTTCTCCGTTCAACGGTGCAATAACGATGCATAACACTCTCCATTTATCGGTCTTCTTTTCTGCAAGTAATCAATATAGATGATTCTGCGTGCATCCCAAAAACTGAGGTTATCACCTTATCTGAGATTACACCACCTTAGCCTGCTTTGGAGCCGGTTTGCTTTTAAAAACTCACGGTTTCGACTGTACTTTTGTCTTTGGAATGTAGTAGTGAATTAAGTTTTCATCCACAATCATGCATCGACGCAGAAACTCGTCAGGAAAACGACAGAAAAGTGCCAAACCAGCTTCCGAGTCTATCACACGATTGCGTTTATTCTCCATTGAGAACAAACGCGGCACCCATTTTGCCGAGACCTTTGTCGGATCTAATTTTTGGTGAAAAATTGAGAACACTGTACCTTGTGATATGTCTGTGGTCTCTTACTTTTTCGCAGACTTTGATTCGTCGATCACTCAGAAGCATATCCTGGATTTTGTCTATAATTTCGGAGGAAGTCACTTCTACTGGATATCCGCGACGTTCATCATTTGTGGATATACGGCTACGTTTAAATTCATTTATCCAATTGTAAATGGTTGCAAATACAGGATCAGATGTGCCATGAAATTCATCCAACTCTGTTTGTATCTCTTTTGGTGTTATGCTTTTTAAAAATACAAGTGTTTAATCACCGCAGGAAACTCGTCTTTTTCCATGTTTCTAAATAAGCACAAGATTGTTGATTCAATCGCCAATGGCAACCAAACGTCGTGGTGGATATAGCTGAAACTTTAACTGCCATCTAATAAACAGTTACTAAATATATATTTTTTGTTGTTGCCCTAAGTGTAATTTCTTGGAATTTCTAAGGACTTATTGAGCGCTCCAATAATTTAATTTTTATCTCGATTAGCATGAAGTAGAAAAAAATAATCTTTTGTAAGAATTTTATTTGTACAGCAATTAGAGAAAGTTATGTGATTGGAACACATCAGATTTTTCAAAATAATTCTCTTTCAAAAAGGAATGTGTCCTTGTAGCGCAGAATCCGTGAGTTATAAATTAAAAGAAATGACTAACGATGCTGATAACAAAAACGTATCGTTATCTGTTGCCTTGCTGATATTTTCTTAGCAAGTAAAACACTTTGCACCGGGAAGAACCTGAGGTCGACGGTTCTTCGTGTGCTCGGATTGGCGATAATTGCCCTGAATGCAAATTGGACAAGGCCGCACCGTTTGGCAAGCGATTCCGGAAATGACAGCCAGACAGAAAAAGTCAAGGCCATCCTGATTTAACGCAGTACTGTGCCTCTTATCTCTAAAATACAACCATGAGTATGTTTAGGGTATCAGAATGTACATGCTTCGCAAAGCGAAGGATAGAAATGTAGCTTAAGAGATTCAGTTTAAATAACATCTTACTCACATGACTTTCTCTACTCTCTATCGCTTATTATAGAATGTACACATATTCTTACGAAGCTATTTTTACTTTCTCTACACGTACTATGTACAGTGTATAGAGAAGGTATTGTATTGCACCCAAAAACTCGATACCGAGATTTCGCCGGTAGTACATATTTTGAGACCCCTGATAAAATGCTTTTTTAGAAACATGTATATGGCTTTGTGTGGGTCTCTGAATGTGTGTCTGTGGGCAGCAGAGCTGAAAAACGAAAAGTCGGTTAGTACCGAACTTGGTTATTAATATTAATATTAACAATACACGCTTATAAAAAGGTCCCCACGCGCATTATTATTATTATTATTATTATTATTATTATTATTATTATTATTATATTAACGATGATGATAATAATATAATAATAATAATAATAATAATAATAATAATAATAATAATAATAATGCATGTTATTAAAAGGTCCCCCACACGCATGTGTATATGTTTCTGTGAACAGCATAACTAAAAGCGCAAAGTTCGTTCAAGCTCTTTCAAGAGTACAACATAAAAATTTTCAAGAAAATCCACCAATCAAAACTATTCTTTACATGGAACATTTTTCAAGAATTTTAATTTACTCAAAAATGGTTCTAATTATTTTAATTTCAATAACACATGTTAATTATTATTATTATTATTATTATTCAGTGGGCCCCTAAACATATAATAGTAGTGAAATATCGATATCGAATTTTTTTGGTAGAATTCAATACATTCTTTATCTACAATGTACGTGCCAAAGAAAGTAAAAAATAAAAACATTATCATACACATTAGATATTGTTAAACAAAGGAATATTATTTTTTTTTGTTTTTTTTTACCTACGGACCAGTGTACAGTGTATATCTTCAGTAGCTAAATATCTTGGACAAAGTCATCTTGTACGCTAAGAATACGTTTCTCTTGGCAGCATCTGATACCTCTAATGCGCAATGGTTTTCTGGCAAGTTATGAGTTTTATCTTTTTAAAGAATACACGAAATGTCATGAGAGTAGGAGGTTCGGTTCCTCTGCTTTTGTAACATTTTAGAATAGATTACATTATACAGTTTCCGGCTTGAAAATGAAATACACATAAAACTTTTAAATATAGATTATGTAAAACGATTTAGAATTTCTTTAAACAGATTTAGCAGCATATGTCGGATATCTGGGCCTCTTCCTGTTTAACTATACTTATAGTTATTAACCAGGATTCACCCAGGCATAGCGTTTGTGTCACATGTTGTCGTTCCCCTCTTTTCACCCCCTAGCTTTGTGCCTTACTTATAGTCGGACTTTACGGCGATTCAGTGCTAACAGAATAGTTTCGTTTCGTAATCGGTTTACCCTTCCCGTATTTACTTATAAGTCAATTCCTAGGGATCAACGGCACGAAATCACAGAATGGAGAACCTGTTACGAGAGGTCGGCCCGTAGCCAGGCAAGAACATGAGGAATGGATGGTATGAAATGAAAGCAAAATTAATGATTGGAAAGGTAATGATGGAGCAATTGTTGGAATGAGTGGCGGGGGAAACCGGAGGATCCGGAGAAAACCCGCCCAGACGCCGCTTCGTCCACCACAAATTCCACAAGCGGGCGCTTGGGATCGAACCCGGGTCACCTAGATGGAAGGTGAACGGTCTAACCACTCAACCACGGGGCGGCTTAACAGAATAATAAGCCTACCATTTTTTTTTTCATTAAAATACGGGACGCCTGAAAAGGTTGTGATCGGCTAATCAATACTTTCTGAATATGGTATTAACATAAAATTAAAATGAAGGAAACGTGATATTGAATAAATACACTTTACAACATCAGAGTTCGTACCACTGCAAACTTTACAGGGAGCTTCATAATTAGGCGTTGTGTCTTCGAGTTTAAATTGGAAGAGAAGGTATATTTTCGTTTAGGCACAATACCAAGCAATCTTCATTTGTTTTCACTGTTAATAGAACGAGTTAAACAATGTGAATAAGTGAGATAAGGGCCGACTCAGCATTTCTCACTACAATATGTAGTTACGTTTTTAATTCTGTCAGAACATTATAATTCCAAAACTGGTTCTTAGCTCTAAGATAGTAGTGATATAAAAGAAAAAGAAAGAATCTTCTATCCTTTGGGAAACACTGAGTATTGTTTCTGGAGGTTTGTTTCAAGAGGATAGAGGATTGATTCTTTTATATCACCACTTTCTTTAGAAAACAAAAACAGTTTTGGAGTTATGTTTTGCCCAAATGCCACAGCATTTAGGAAGACGGTATCAAGCAAATACGGAACCTATTCACGTCCCAACAAAAAATTTCGGGACTCGGGGCATACATGTTAAAAAAGCATCTGTGTGTGTCCCCTGTGGTCGTGATCGCCGAACGTGTGTGAACGGCTTGCGTAGGTGATTGTTGGCATACATTGTTATACCTGCCTTAGTGGACACGTATTCTAGCGTGACGTTGAAGCTGTGATTATTACACCTGTGCGAGTGAGCTTTCGGCAGGTTCTTTGACACCGAAGCGACATTGTTATACCTCTGCGAATTTGTGACTCCTGCAGTGGTTTTGCACGTGCGACGGTTTCCAGAAATTTCCTGTCATGTGACCGACAAGTATAAAAAGAGGAAACGAAGTCATGCCCAGAATTCAGTTTCAACTGGGAGTGCGTAGCGAATAGCAGTTGACTCAGTTTCGACGGGAAATTCATAGCGAGCAGTAGTAGTCGCAGCGAAAGTCGAGAAGAAACTATACGGCAGAACAGTTACAGAAAGCTTTATAGAAAGACAAATATTTGTCGGTATATTCTGATTTCTTTTTGTTTTTATTGGCTTTTAGTACTATGGTCCGCAGGGGATGACACTGATGATACATGGAATGAAGATGGAGTCCCGACGGAATGCAATGGCGGGAGAAACCAGAGAAAACTCTCCCCTGCACCGCTTTGTCCACCAAAATCCCACATATTCTAATTGTTTGTGCAAGAAATAAAGATTTGTTTGTTTAAGTAAAAAGAGAGTTTTGTTACAATATTTTCTTGTGTCCAGGAGTTCCTTGCCCGTTAAGGATAAGTAAATTATGCTTTTAAGGAGACTAACCTTTGAAATATGGAAATTCTATATTTCTTATGCTCTTAATAATATTTTTACCGATATTTGTGATTTAAACTCAATAACAAACCTATTTTAAAAATATTTTTTGTGAAATTCCTGGGAATTAAAAAACTGGCTGCCTTCCTGGTGCAGTATTTTTCAAAATTTTAGAATCAAATTTGAATGCTATCCAATACCTATGCTACTGTTTAAAGCCCTCTTGATTTTTAGTTGATTTTCGCAGTTTAATGGAAAGAATATGAAATTTTAAGTCCAACAATAGCTTCCATTCTTAAACATTTGACTGTTGCTATCTCGTTGTATCTTTTAAAGCAGAATGTGCAACATAGTTAGCTATTTCCTTGATTAATATGATTAATATGTATGACTACTAATATACAATAAAGAGTAGAAAAAGTCAGTGAATGTAACACAATAGATTTTTAAAATTATTTCTTTTTGTGGAATTAACCATTTCCAGGATACTCCTTGTTATGGTTTTGAATATTCAAATACCGACACTTTTCTTAAAGGGACTAACCTGTGAAAATAGACCAAAATTCTTGAAAAATGTTGATTTTTGGAGTTTAGCACATTAATATGCAGTGGTCCTTGTATATAAATTATTTCAAACTCTTGCATTTATAAACACTTGTTGCGTGATTTTTTAAGTGGAAGTCTTAATGGTAACAAATGGCACTTCAAGTATTAAAAGTCGCGTTTCTCTAAATGCATTTTCCAATGCAGATAAATGTTCAAAATGCATTTCAACCAATCAGTTTGATTTTTCTACCAGAGAACCTTAGTATCATAGTAAATAAAAGCTATTGAATTAATTTTCTAAGTATGTAAAATGAATTATGTATTTATATTAATAAAGTTAATTAATCAAAATAATGAGAAAAGTATGAACGAATAATTTTTCGTGCCTTTTTCTGCAGTAAGTAGTATTTAATTAATTTGAAACTCGTTCAATAACGCTTTAAAATGAGTTCCTGGAATGTAATTATGAAGTTTTTGTAACAAAATTTTAAAACTTAATCGCATGACGCTTTATTGTTCAGTAATTAAAAAACAGAATGTCTTTTTTTTTCTCAAAAATACTTTATATATTCATCTCAAATTTCAGAATTAGTTACACATATGAATAGACGCATGTGATAAAAATTAACGTAATTGCTTCAGAAACATTGAATTTGAAATTTTCAAATTTTGGTCCCCTTAATTGAAAATCACTTTTCTCTTCTTTCCTTCTTTTTCACTGTAATAATGGCTAAATAACTTAATAATGATATTAGTAAAAACTTAAAACTGATTTAACATTCAATGAGTTTTTCCTTAGTCAACGTTCTATAGGTTTAGGCGTTTAGACGTTAGATTTGAAACCATTCGCCCCTTAAAGCCGAAGATCGCAGTTCAAATTCTGCTTAGGACATTAAATCTATTGATTCTATCTTTTAAACTTTAGACATATAGCTGAGCTTTCTTCTTTTTCTTCTTCTTCCTTTCAAGAATTAGGTTGAAGTTCCGTTTCAATTCAAAAGTTAAAATAGATCGTACCACCTATTTCTTGGTCGTCCAATAGGTTTATGACAAAATGCTTCACATCAACAATCAATTAGTAGGAACATTTTGACATGGTTGTGCCATTGTTTTTTAAATTTCGACATATCGTTTATTATTGTAACTTTATTGTTATTTTTTTTTTTTTTTTTACAGATATACGAAATGTTGTTTCCGTTCTCTGGAAATGATTTCCAAGTGTATTGTGGCGCTGCTGTTTGTCAAAGTCAGCGCCTTGCGTGATAAACATACAAGTAGATACACCATTCGCAGCTTTCTTCTGTACAAATCTCTGGTTCGACCTCTCCTCACGTATGCTTCTCCCGTAAAACTCATATGCATAAACTTTAGGTTATTTAAAATAAATTTCTTCGAGTTATAGCTAATTCTCCTTGGTCCATCAGAAACATTAAACTGCTTTAAGAGTTTGGCATCCTTTCCATCAAACAGTACATCAGATCTCTCTCAAAGATCTTCTACTCTAAGTTACCTAGCGTTTCAGGAACTCTGGTGTACAAACTGGGAGAAAGAAGCCGTCAACAGCCAAGACTGAAGAGAAAGTTACCTCTACATCTTATTATCGGACACGAAATTGAACAAGACTGATTCAACCTAATTTGTAATAATTATACCTTCTTTCTTCATGTTAATATTGTTAATATTACAGATTCATTTTTAAACTCCTATTTTACAAACTTGTTAATATTATTTTTATTTTAATTTTTGAATTTACCTGAAATTTGTATTTCTAGGCGTGTTATAAACTTCATCATAGTCATTGTAATTTCTTTTAACCTCTATACTTTTCAGACAATGTACATATGTTAATGGTGTCATGTGACCCATATCAATGTTATTTACTTGTTATTTTATGTTAAATTATTATAAATTGCCTGTATAGATTTTAGCTGGTCGGTCAAAATAAACAGTTAAAAAAAAAAAAAAAAAAAAAACTTTGCCTGCCTCGAATGCAGATGCAACAATGGTAAACCTACCGAACCATTTTTGGTAAGACTGTATGGTCATTGCATGCAAGTTAGGAACTTCATTAAAAACTGTTAACACCATAATCAGCAGGGATTTTTTTATTAAGCTTTATTTATAGTCGTTTTAACCTTTCAAGGTTTTATCATGACTTTACATGATTTACAACAATACATTAATAACATTTATAATTTACAATTACTAGTTTTTAAATACATTTTTATTTTCTTTGGTTATATGAGTTTATATACATTTATTTCTTTGAGGTAATTGTTTAATGAATGAGAGAAGCATCGTTGAGTATTGTAGCATATTTTTGGAAATACCAAACTGACTCCCTTGTTTATTAAATGTTGGGCATATCGACATGAAGTGAGCTACTGTTAATATTGTGTTACATGCTTCACATATTGGTGGAGGACTTTCATTTATCAGATATGATTGTGCCAGTTTGGTATGTCCAATTCTCAGTCGGGATATCACAACTTGATTTCGACGATGTAGCTGCCGTGTGATTACTCTTGGGATGAAGTTGCATGAACAACGTGTAGCTTGCTCGTGGAGTTGTCCATCCAGACGGGGATTTGAATTTGGGAAAGTATCGTAAAGGTAGAGTTACCAAATTGTCACATTTCAGAGCTTCGCACAAACAGTAAGAAACTGTACGAGACACATAGTGGGCGAAAGTTGGAAGATTGTTGTCTCACTGGATAAAGGATATGCCTAAGTGACTGCAATAAACCCAAAGGCAGAGAAAAATTTTAAAAAATGGCATTCTAGATGTAAGGAAACTTTTTTCCAATTGTATGATTATTACCGGATACTGTTACAGTGGCAAATTGACAGTCCACCGAGTTGTTAAACAGGTCCAAATTAACTCCCAGTACTATCAGGAGAAAGTTCTGACCTCAATGATATCCCAGTATGGGGCAGACAAAAATATGGTCTGGGTGCACCAGAATCAAGCTTCAAGTCACACATAGGGCCCAAGGCTCAATTTTCTAGAAACAATGGAGCAAGAGTTAGGAATACTGCTATTCCTTTCAGCAACATCCCAGTAAATTCGCCTAATGTATCAATTATGGATTTTTGTGCATTTTGACTTGTGAACAGAGTTTTGGGAGACATGGCATATGGAAAGTTTGTAAAGAGAAGTGGGAAAAGATTGACATTGTTGTATTCCGTAAAAACAGTTTAAAATGGCAATTAAGGTGCAGAGCTATTGAGGGAACATCAAATTGAGCATGATTATTGATTCAGACATGGCATTTCCTAACATAAATCGAAACAACCATTTATTTTCATCTTCTCTACATAGTACATGGTACATAGGTAGAAAAACTATTGCACTCCATCCAAAATTCGGTACCGAGATTCCATCAGTAGGATCCCCTGTATAAAAAAAAAAACATTTTTAGAAAAACCCCATGGGTTTGTAAGTGTATGTATGTATGAACATGATAACTCAAAAACGAAAGGTCAGTAAATGCCAAACTTGGTATTTAAGCTTAGTATCCTCCTAAGATGCAACACGAAGATTTTGATGAAAACCCATCCACCCCAGACTACCCTTTACGTGTAAAAATTTCGAAATTTTTGATTTTCAAAAAATGGCTCTAATGATTTTGATTAACATGTTATATATTAAAATATTTACATAGTCAATAAAATCTATCTCTTAAGTTTTTTGAGAATAGCCTCTGAAGACCTCTTCATTCTGGATGACATTTGATAGCCATAATAAGTAGACAAAAAAAAAAAAAAAAAAAAAAAAACTTACTACACAAGAAATGTAGATCTTGTTAAAACACAATTTATGCCATATACATTTTTTCATTGACATTTTCGAGATATTTCTTGTTATTGGTTTCAATTTTAAAATAGTTACCTTTTTCTCATACGGGAATTTCCAAACTTCTGGCCATGCAAAGAAACGGATCAACCACTTGCCAACCAGCTTTTAAAAGAACTGACTATCGCTTTGGCCTAGTGTGCTCCCTTATTTCCCTTCTACTTACAAGGAAGTAAATAATAAGACCATTTCTGGTAATGTTTATCTCTATTAGTATGAAGCACGTAGAAGAATAAACTTTTTAACAATGATTTGCTACAGAACATGGAACACATAAGATTTTTTATTCTCTCTCAAGGTCACACCCATCAAAGATCCCATAAACCTCGTTTCTGATGCCTGTATATTTCTATCTAATTGTCTCATTGCCCATGTCTCGTTTCAGACATTAATCTTGGTTTTGTTTTATATTATGTAATTTAAGATTCACTCCCTTCCTCATAATTTTGCCTAAATATCTTTGCACATGGTCTACTGACAGTAGACTATCTATCTAAGTAATCGTTTAACGTCCGAAATAAACCTATGTGTTTGCGGTTTCTACAACAAGAAAATGACAGTAAACTCCTTGCTGTTGTTATACAATGAATGCAGATAAAAATCCCAGACTATGAGATTCCTCGTAGCAACTTCAGCAGCTTAAGCGAACAAAATTAATGAGTAATTATTCTAGAGGGCATTCAAGAAGAACAGGTTTGTTCCGGCGCCAAGGAGAACAGAGGCGAGTTAATCTAAACATTTCCTCCCAGAGACATAAAAGGTAAGGGCTGTAGTCATTTCTGCCGAACCTGAAGATTCATTATGTAAATGAGGCCGAATTGCCCACCCAACTCTGTTGACCTCGGATGATTTATGTCTTCGTCCTGCCCGATCGACCTCTTGACCGAACTCGGATCGGTCGATGACTTATTGACAACTAGATCATTGCGTATCATCCCAGCAAATGTTTGTGCTCCCAAGAGGCGATTCTTTCTTGTTTATTGCTGAACTAACTTATTTGATTTATGACGACGTTCAAGCGTTTGGAACTCTTTAATCAGGAAAATACAGAGTAGTATATTCTTAAGTTGATACGCCAGAAGCAACAAGAAATTCGGGATTAGTGAATATAATTTGATTTTTCATATTCATAGTATGAATAAATAGGATGGGTTACATTCATATGACTTTCTACATTCTCTATTGGTTATTAGAGGATATACAAACTATTCTTACAAAAGTTTATTTTCCCATTTATTTCATTTTAATTGGGGTGAGCACTTTTCAAAAATAGCTACATTACACAGCTAGTTATAGATACAAAGAAAATAGCGATAGTCAAAGTTTTAAGGCTGGGCGATAAAAGTCTATACTACTGCCATGCAATTATGAGAAACAACTTAATATTACAGGGATTGACAATTATAAGTGAACATTTCGAACCATTATAGCTTGGCAAGGTAATTAAATTACTACCATTTTTCGGTTCGCGCAGCTCAAGCCTTCAACTACTTCCCCACTTCCTGCTTTAGCCGATTGTAATCGGAAATGGTAAGAAAGGTAGGGATGGCTATCACCCCTGTGTCATTGTTACTATACACGCGCGCATGGCTGAATGTAGGATGAATACAAGCACTTGTTTTCCCAGGTAAGTGGCAACAATGTAAACAATCTCCCTAGCCTGCTCTCTAAGGAACTTACCAGAGGAGAACTTAGGTGCTGAAGGTCCCTTCATTATAATAGTTCTCAGTTTATATACTCTTACAATAAACAGTATACTATGCTTTTTGTGATCAATCATTGCCGCTTGCAATGCCCTCTCTCCCACCACTGATAAAACCTCGCGATACGCATGTGTGTCTGATGTCATATGGACATTCGGGAAAAGAGAGAATGACGTAATCGGCAATAGTTGCGCCCACAACGTTCTGCGCAGCTTTTTTATTACCCTGACATGGTATATTAGCTGATATCTCGGAAATGGCTTATAACACAAAAATATTTAAAAAGAGAATTGCATGTTTTGTGTAGATGTATTTTCGTCTATTACTTTAATATTTGCTAGCTGTATACGATTATACAGAATTCCTTCCGAATGAAGAGGAATTTACAAGTTATCTCAGACAATTCAAGACATACATTTTATTTGTGATGTAAAAGTCTTTAATATAGCATCCATTAAGTAAAATCAACAGAGATTTTGTCTGAAAAAATAGGAAACTTCGAAAATCTTCCACTTAAAGGGTAGCTTGGGATTGGGGGATTTTCTTGAAAATTTTTGTGTTGCATTTTTAAAGACACAGGATTTTGAATACCGAGTTTAGTGTTTATCCGATTTTAAGTTTTGTATTATGCTACTCATACACCCAGATAAACTGACTGACAAACACTCACACATACATACACACACACGCGGATCTTTCTAAAAGTGTTTTATTCAGAGGCCTCAAAACGTGTATATCCGGTGAAATCCCAGAATCGAAGTTTTGGGCGAAATGCAACACTGTCTACTTATTATAGGTTCACTGTAGAATAAATAAATCCTGAAGAAAATGTTTCAGTTTTTATTATTTGTTTATATTTTATAGGTTTAACGACAACTTTTACTACATATGGCACCGCAGGCGATGACACTGATTAATGATACATGGAATGAAATTGAGCACTGGAGGAATTTGATGGCGGCGAGACCAGTAAAGCTGCCACTGCACCGCTTTTTCCACCACAAATTCGCAAAGTTTTAGGCATTATATGTGTTAATAATGCGAAAAGAGGGCGAATTCGTAAAATATTAATTTTGATCAATAGTTTCATACACTGCCATTTTTTCTTTAGTTATTCAAACAGCTAATTTATAGTGGCAATGCATAGGTGCCAAAAGTTCGCACCTATGCCTTGCTTTTCATATTCGATCCATTGTCGCACCTGCATGAGTGAACACGTGTGCGATCGATGTGAGCACAACATCAAAGCTCTGCAATATCACACTTGTGTGATACCTTACAGTGCAATATTGGACTCTTTTTGGAAATTTCTTGCTATGTTATCAAGAGGTATATAGGCGCAGCTGGCATTCATTGTTGCAAGTGGGGCATTGCCTTCAGTTATGCTTCTAAGATGTAGTAATTGGCTAATGTAATAGCAAGAACACCCAACGTTTAGCATATAAAACGCTGCTCTCTGAAATATCAAAATCTAGAGGAACAAGTTCATCCACTGCTGACCGTGCGCATGGTTAAGGTAGTAACGACCCGGATTGGAAAACCGGTAACAGGCCACTCTGATCCATGGGCTTTGGTGGTTTTCTTGGGTCGGCAGTCAAAATCTGGGGTGGTTAATCTTCTACCACGACTTTCCTGTCCATCATTTTTGTCCCCATTTCTTCAAAGTTAAAGGGCCAGGCGACGTTGTTCTGCGAGGTGCGGCTGGACGGTGTTTGTACGTTCTGTATAGGTTCCTTCCTTGGCGTCGTTGCTGGGCCACTCTGACAGGACTCACGTTCAGGTGTTTCGGGCGGGCATCCTTTTGAGGGACCCCCGGCAAATCGGAACTTGTGCGGGGCGCCTGATGCGTTCAATATGGAAACGTTAGGGATCCCGTGCATGCTTGCGCTCGTCGTCAAGAGGGGTCAAAGTGGCAAAAGGCATCAATGACCGGGCCCTTCAGCGATAATCTTAATCCTAATCTGTGAATGCGAAATGGTGGTAGTTAACCAAGGCGTTGCACTACGAAGGTTAACATTTTAATGCACTGCACAATAACCACATAATATTCTCGTCAGAACATACTACTCTATTGTGTAAAGACTATAATTCATGCCATCAACGGACGTAATTGCATCAAGTAATTGCAGTATGATGATATAATAGTATTGAAATAGTTATTATACTTGCTCAGCAGTAATTAACGAACGATATGTTTACATAATGCATTGCGTGACGAAACTTGGTGAGATGCAAAGTGAATTATAACGACTCTTCGATCAGTCTACAGGCTGATTCAAGACCTCTTCAACGAATTTTGTGGAATGATAGGTCATACAAAAAAAGGATCAGTTTTTGGTTTTGTGAAACAACCGATGTTGGCTGTTGCGATGTTTAGGAGCCACATTATTGATGTCACATTTTAATGATAAAGAAAATACATGAAGGGGTAAAACAGAATTGTTCAACTTCCACAACTTCCCTTAACACTTTATATAGGTATTCAGTTGAAAATACATTTTAAATTAGGACGAACCATCTTAAATAATCCTATTTGCAGATCAACAAATTGGTCTGTCAGACACTGAAAACAGACAACTAGCTTTGTACCAACTTGATAAAACAATACTGAGGTAGAATTTAATTAATTTAGCAGAGAAATCAAAGGTAATATTATAAATAAATGATACCAATATATTTTATTGGTAAATACCCAACTCGATCAAAAATACTTCTAAAAACAAATCTGATGTGTTCCATTCACATGACTTCCTCTAGATCTCTGCAACAAGTTGTTGTTGAAATGCTTAGTTTTCTGTTTACTTCATGCTTATTGATTGCTTCCTTGTAAGTGCAAGCGAAATAAGGGAGTATCATAGGTTAAAGTGATAGTCAAAAGCTGGTTGCTAATGTGACTGAAGTTCCTTTGTTTGTATGGACGGGAGTTGACAAATTCCAGTATGAGAAGGCGAAATCAAAAACAAGGAATAACTCAAAAACGACAAACTGCACAAAAAATGTGAATAGCATACATTATGTGTTTTAACGTGCTCTACATTGTTTGTGTGGCAAGTTTTTGTCCATCTCTTACGGTTTAGCAGTTATGCAAAATTCTGTAAAATTCATCCACACTAAAGTAGTCTTAAGAAACCGTTCCCAGAAAATCCAGGATATAAAATTTATTTGTCAGGTAAATATCTTTAATATACGAAATTTTAATCAAAAACGTTATAACCATTTTTGAGAAAATCAAAATGTTTTTAAAAAAGTTCCATCTAAGGGGTAGATTGGAGTGGGAAATTTTTCTCAAAATCTACGTGTTGCATCCCTGGAAGATACTAAACTTAAATACCAACTTTGGTATTTGACCGACTTTTCATTTTGAGCTATCGTGTTCACAGACACACGGACACAAACACACACACGGACCTTTTTTTTCTGAAAATGCTATTTTTGGATACAGGGAACCCTAAAACATACTATATTTCCGGTGAAATCTTGGTATCGAATTTTTGAGTGGAGTGCAATACCTTCTCTATACACTATGTACAGAGTACGTATAGAGAAAGTAACAAGCACTAGAACAAGTGAAGTATTTCAACACCTAAGACATGATATTTCATTTCAATATGAGGGAGATCTAAAACAAAAAGTGCATATATTTGAATACATAGTGACACTATAAAACGATCATTGCAAAACAAAACAAGAAGAGATGCGTAATTATTTTTTTCTAAACTATGGCAGTGTTATTTCCTTTGGAGCTGAGACCTGGGCCATGAATAGGATTGATACAATAATAATTGAAACGGCCGAGATGAATTTTGGCTTTAGAGTTAAATATCACATTACGTAAAAATGAAACAAACAACTTGAATTATTATTATTTTATCTACATCATGCTAATGAAGATAAACATTAGCAGAAGTATTGGTCTTATTAACTGCTTCCTTGTAAATTGAAAGGAAATAAGGTAATGCACTAGACTAAAGCGATAGTCAAATCTTCCAAAAGCTATAACTATTAAACAATTGAAATTCGGTTCTCTTCTGCATTCCCAGGAGTAAAACAGAAGAGGTGAAACGAAAGTTACTTCCCGCTTGGGGAAAGTTTAAGCAATTTAAAATTGAAATCGATAACAAGCAATGCCTCGGAAATAATTAACTCTACAATAAAAGTGTATATGGCATAAATTATGTGTTTTAACGGGATCATATTTTTTGTGTAGTAAGTTTTGTCTATCTCTTACAGTTCACCAGTTACACAAAAGTCATCCAGAATGAAGAGAATTTAAAGGTTATTCACAAAAAGTTGAAGATATACATTACATCTGTCATGAATATATTATAAACGCATGGTATTTTAATCAAAATCGTTAGAGATCTCTTTAGTGAATCAAAATATTCGGAAATTGATGAATATAAAGGGCAGTTAGGGTGGGGGATTTTCAGGAAATCTTCTGTTGCATTCTTGAAAGATACTTAACTAAATATCAACGGACCAATACCAACTTTGGTATTTAATGTACTTTTTGTTTTTGAGCTATGGTGCTCATAGACACGCACACAAACACACACACACAGACGGACATTTTTCTAAATATTTTTTTATTCAGGTAGTCCCAACAAATATTTTCGGTGAAATCTCGGTATTTAATTTTTGGGTGGAATCAGTACTCACTCTATCTACTACGTACATTGTACTTACGTGCTAGAGAAAGTAATATATAATATTTAATCTAAATGATAAAATCAGGGAACATAAAATGAAATGGAAAGATCATATCTCTCGAATGCCAGAAGAACGACTGACGAAACAGGCCTTGCCATCTAAACCAGTTGGTACCAGAGATGTTGGAGGACCATATAGACACTGGGAAGAGCCCTTTTAAGCCTAAACAAGCCTATTAGACCTATATTGAAGGTTGATAAGGATTATGATTGCTGAGAAGTTCAACATGTGTCTTATGGCGTTCTAAAGGCCACTTATTGGAAGCGTCGCGATGAGAAATTTCTTCACAATGTATTTAAATGGGAGAAAAAATTGCAAAAGCGCCGCGAACGGAAGCGTCCCGCGCAGAATTCTAGAGCTAGAATATTTGTTCCGGATATAATCGTTTGCTCTCGGGAGTAATCGGAGAAACATGAAATTCCGCGCTGTTTTCTTGACACATAAACATAATACAGAGTAGAGCCCACATGGGTAGGGTGGCGTTAGAGTGTGTGACTCACATTCAATAGGTCGCCAGTTGGGATCTCGCTTGGGATTAGTTACCCGGATTAGGTGTCTTGGGGGGGGGTCCTTTATCTTGAGAAGAGGAATGTCGAGTAACTTTAGGCTCTATGGACTGCGAGATCATTTGAGCATCATTTCAACAATTTCATTCATCGTCCAAGTTAAAAGACGTTAAGCTACAAAAATAAATAAATAATATATACAGTAAAGCAGATAAAAGAATAATCTTTTGTAAGAATAGTTTGTTTGCAGAACAGATAGAGAAAGTCATGTGAATGGAACACATTTGATTTTTATCAATTAACTTGCATTGTTCTTAAAGGAATAAATTCATTTTATGTAACTTCTAATATATCTAGTCTGCACAAACATTTGGCCACCCTTGACGGTTTAATAGACGGAATAGGCCTAACTTGCCCGCAGAACTGAAATTTTCCTCAGCTTCTTTGACCTTTAACCCCAAAATCCTAAGTGTGATACCACAATCAACTTCTCACTATAGCAAAACTTAGCGGATGTCTGTTGGGAATAAATAAAGAGGACTATTGTATTTCTTTTTAATTTCTCTATAGTGTCTTCACTATTGTGTACTTAACGTGAGCTGTGAACTACTCACTGATTTCACGTTGATCCGTTTTTGTTGCGCACTATCTTAGATGCAAAGTTAGAACCTTTTTTTATACTCATAGACGCTTACTACGGCAGATCCAGGTTAGAACATGGGTATATCTGATTCATTTATAGAACGCTGTTCTGCGCATGTGCGCGTGCTTCTGCGACAGTGCTATTGTGTTTTATGCAGCACAATAAATGTAAGTAGGTAAATACTTATATAACTGGGAGGACTTAAGAAAGCGGATTAATATCGGTTGCGCAGTAGCATTACTCAGAGTCACGTGACCAGCCAAAGCAGAGCGAGCTAGAATGGAAGAGAGAGAGACAGTGTTATATGTAACTGTCTGTCTGTCTTTCTCCCTTTCCCTCATAGTGCACAGGCTCTCCAACATCCGCTTTCGTATGCGTTCCGACTCTAGTGATGGATTGACGGTTCTGGAATGTAAGAGCATTTATGCTCTTAGAGCTTCAGTCATTCTATCCGTCAGTCCAGAGTGCAGTTTACAGATTTTGTGGAAAACTGTCTTGAAACGATATCTGTAACATTTTAAAACTCAAAATTGAGGATATTATAAAAGCATTAAGTGTTTTAAGGAACAAAAAATTTGAATAGAAAAATTGTTAATACGTAAATTAAATTTTACACACAAGAATGGCATGTATTTTATCATAGTACTAAACCGAGCCATATGTCTTAGGCGTTTCGTCTGGAAGGTGAGGGTTCGATACCCGCGGGTAACCTCGATGACCCATTGGTTCTCTGGGGTCACTAGGCAAATATTGAGGTGGTTCCATCATTCCCCCGAACTTCTTATCGCTTCGTTTCATCTCCGTTCTTCATTTCGTAATTCTAACAGGTATCTTTCAGGGTTGTAATTGTCGGCGAGGATTGCGATGGTAGCACCTTTCTGTGGTGGTGAATGCCCTTTGGAAATACAGCTCTCTGTGACAGGATGAAGTCGTCTGTAGGATCCAGGAGACCCAGTCAGACCTGGGGCGCGGACTCCTAGCACTTCCCGCGTCGAGATGAAGAACTACTTGGATTATGTTAGGGATCCTCCTCTGTTGCGTTTTCCCCGCGGTCTGGAATCCGTCGACCGTCCATAATACTTTCGTGCCATCCTCAAGAGGTAGGGAGAGGATGCCGAAGAAGAAAGAGGAGAGCCGCCGCTGCTATGGCAGCAACCATCGTCTCTTCCCCGGCAGCCGCCGAGGAGGTAGCATCTCCGCCACCGGTCACGGCAAGCCTTGCTTCGCCGCCGGCCGACACCGCAGCCTCGCCGCAACTGCAGCCGCAGTTGCCACCATCATCGCCGCCACCGACGCCTCCGCCCAGCTCCACGCCGCCGTCACCCCGGTTCAGTGCCGTGGTACGGGGGGTCCCTCGGGACCTTTCCACCCGGCATCTGCTCATCGCCGCGCAGTCGCGGTGGCCTTCTTGCTTGAGGGCCACCCGTATATACTGCGACCGGGGGCCAACGCCGCGGTTCGCCTGGAGATGCAGGACCAGGCTGACCTTGAGGCTGCCCTCACTTCAGGGTTGCCCTTGCTAGGGCGACTCCTGGCAGTCGAGGCAAGCCGACAGGAACGCCACAGGCCCTGTCGACGCTGCTGTGCCTTCGGGCATCAAGCTGACACCTGTTCCTCGCCGCCGCGGTGCTACTACTGTGGCTCCAACACGACCACCGCCGAATGCACTGGGCATGATCTCCGCCGTCGCCGCCGGTTCTGTGCCACCTGTAGTGGCGCGGGACATTTCACCAGGCAAGCCCAGTGCAGACCTTCTTCACCACCTGCCCGGATTACACCACAAACAACTACATTCACCGACGCCACACCACCTGCGCCTACAGAGTCAGCGACGCGGGATGCCATACAGGACCTCCACGCTGAGATCCTGAACATCGGCGCTCGTTTAGCTGCTCTGGAAGAGGCATTCACCAGCGTCGTTTCACAGAAGCTGCAGGACCTACAAGCTGCCATCACCGCCGCCATCTCCACTTCTACAGTTTGTCCAACCGAACAGCCAGCATCCAAGCGCAGCTACAGCAGCAACAGGAATACCAACAGCTCCAATCCGCCGAGAGGGCCCTATTCAAGAACCACACAGCAGGTACAACAAATCCAAGGACACTACAAGAGGCTCTCAGGTTACTGAGAAATAATCGAAGAGACGCAGCGGTCTATAGGTAGCACGATTTCCTTCCCACTCGTCCAATTAACCTACTCCATAAATTCTCCTTCAGAATCTCCTGAAATCCGCCAGGGGGCAGGCTGGGCCTGGCCAAGCCTGCCTGCCGGCAATCAATATCTCCTCTGGCGGCCGCACAGCGGGCCAGTTATTACCACCAGTACTACGCGGGTGCAACAGCGGTACCGCAGAAATCCTTCTCCATATCCACTCCAGCACAGGTGGAGGTTTTTTAGTCGGTAGGGCCACGTGGCAGAACCTGACACTCCGGACGTGCCTGGGTAGTCTATAAGGTAGATTTTTTCTCCACTCGAAAAAAAAAAAAAAAAAAGAGGTACGAGTATGGATCCAGCACTGAAGGCAGCTTTCGACGCAGGCTTCTCCCACTACCACACCTGCAGCAGAGGACAGTTAATGGTACTGCAAGCAGAGAGGACCCGCCGCCAGAGCCGCAGCCAGTGGGCGCAGGTGTACAGCCGTATCGCCTTGCAGCCACTCCCGGCCACTCTTTCTACGCGACTTCTATGCCAGGCCACCTACTCTCATGGAGCAGGTGGCTCTTCTGCCAACAGAAGCCGTACCGGAACCCACTCTTGAACTGGCCCGGCCCCAACCGCCGACTGCCTCCACCGCCGTGCCGGAACCCAACCGGGAACCGGTCTGGCCCTCTCCGCCGCCGATCCTGAACCACGCACGGAACGGTCCTACAACCACAATCTCCGCCGTACATGCGGCTTCGTTAGAGCCGGGCACCACTCCTACGCAGAGTCACCATGATGACCCTCATACAGTGGTCATCAAAGGGGTCCTCAGGGACCTCCATCCCGCTTCCTGCTGGATGCCGCACGCCTCATCTGGCCCTCTGTATTCGAGGCCAACCGCATCACCTCACCTCGGGGACCCACATCGCTGGTCCGCCTTCACCTGAGGTCCGCGCCTGAAGCCGAAGCTGCCTTGACATCACGCCTGCCCCTGTTAGGGCAACAGCTACGTGTCGAGGCTAGCAGAAGTGAACGTCCGGTCCCCTGCCGACGCTGCTGCACCTTCGGACATCGTTCGGAGGATTGCCACGCCGCACCTAGGTGCCACTACTGTGGGGCAAGCTCGCTCACAGCCGCTTGCTCCAACCATGATCTGCGCCGTCGACGCCGCTACTGCGCTACCTGCTCCGGGAACTCGCACTAAACAGAGCCCCTGTATCCCCGGAATAGGCCTTCACCTCCACAACAGTCACAGCAGGACCATCAACCATCTCCACCACTCAACTCTTCACCTATCGCTTCACCTGACAACCCCTTCTCACTGATGGACACCTTCCTGAAGGACGCCGTGGACTCAATCCAGCAGCACATAACCGCCATCCTGGCGGCTACACACCAACTCGGCCTCCGCCTCGAGGAACTTCAGAGGGTAACCAATGAACGACTCGCGGCATTGGAGGCCAAGCACCAGGATTCTGAACGAGTTGCAGGCGACAATGGCGAGGTGTTTGCGTCTGTCCAGCGCCAGCTGGAACGCATAGAGAGCCACTTCGTCCATCCATCTGCCAAGGACAACGACGACCGGAGCTCGGGGCTGGGGTCTCTTGAGGCTTCGGTCGTGGGTGTCCGAGAGCTGCAGCATCAACTACATCAATCCATCTCCAAGCAACTACACGACCTTCAGAAAGGACTCACCTCTGACATCCACACCAGCATCGCTACCGGTCCGGACCCCAGGGGAAGGAAGAACCGGTAGTGCCGACATCATCACCACAGGGAGAGAGTGGCAGCTCTCCCTGCACTACCAATCCCATGTTTCACCAACAAATCCTAACCTCCTACAATATCCTCAACTCCTCACCTATACTTCACTATGGGGGCCGGTAGGGCCTCGGTCAAGCCGGTCTGCTAGCAGAACCCTCTCCCCTGGCGGCCGCACAGCGGGCCAGTTCACCTTCTCCTTAGACTGCGCGGGTGCAACAGCGGTACCGCAGCATCCTCACCTTCCAATACCGGTGGAGGGGTTTTTCAGTCGGTAGGCCCACTCTGGGAGACCCCGACACTCCGGGCTTGCCAGCTCGGGTTAGTCCTTAAGGTGGATTTTTCCCCTCCACTTGAAACTTAAAAAAAAAAAAAAAAAAAAAAAAAAAAAAAAAAAAAAAAAAAACACCTAGCCTTCTGGAGGCTGATGCAAATAGCCCATTGCGGCTGCAGTAAGGAACTCCCTCCGGAATGTCACATACACACATATTACATATACACCCAAAGTACTGATAGACTTCACTTAGAATATGGAATTTCATATTTTGCATGTCTAAGTGATAAAGACATACACGCGGAAGACGAAGGAAAATAAGGGCAACCCTTTAAACTATTAGAAAAGTGTATATAGTGGTTGACCTTGAACTTGTTTACTGGAGCAGTGCGGGTCACTGAGGGTCACGGGGGCTAGCCATGTGAGTACTGAATGCTGTCTAGTACAGATCGTGTTTTAGGCTCTGCTGTTCTCAGTGGAATATAGTAGGTGAAAACACACTCAGCAGTAACTTTTCACTTTCTCTACACGCGCTATGTACATAGTGTATAGCGAAGGCAGGTATTGTATTGCACCCAAAAGTTCGATACCGAGATTTCACCGGAAATACTGCTATAGGTCCTCCTGAAACAAAAAAAAAAAAAAAACATTTTTAGAAAAAGGTCCATAGGTGCCTGTATGTGTGTGTATCTGTGCGTGTGTATGTGTGTCTGGGTAGCATAGCTCAAAAACGAAAAGACCGTTAAATACCAAACTTGGTATTTAAGAAAATCCCCCCACCCCAACTACCTTTACATGGAAATTTTTTCTCCAAAAATTTTTATTTTCTCAATTTCTGATTAAAATATTGTATATTAAAGATATTTACCTGAAAAATAGCGCGCATATCTTGAACTTTCTGCGAAAAGCCTCTGAAGACTACTTTATTCTGGATGAATTTTATGGAATTTTGCATAACTGGTAAACCGTACGAGATAAACAAAAGCTAACTTAACAGAAAATATAGAGCTCAATAAAACAAACAATTTATGTTATATACATTTTTTTTTCGTTGAGTTGATTGCTTTTTAGATATTCCTTGTTATTGGTTTTAGCTTTAAAATACTTGTATTTTTCTCATATGGGAATTTGTCAACCCCTGTCTATACAAACAAAGAAACTTCAGTCACATAGCAACCAGCTTTTGACTATCACTTTAACCTATGGTACTCCCTTATTTCGCTTCTACTTACAAGGAAGCAAGTAATAAGACTATTTCTGCTATTTTTTCTCGATTAGCATGAAGTAAATAGAAGTATATGCTTTTTAATAGTAATTTGATGCAGAGATGTAGAGAAAGTCATGTGAATGGAACACATCAGATTTTTGTTACTTTCTCTAGCACGTGTGTACAGTGTATAAAATAGGTAGAGAAAGTATTGTATTCCACCCAAAAATTCGAAATCGATATTACACCAGAAACGTAGGTATATTTTGAAGCTTCCTGAAGAAAGAAAGAAAGAAAGAAAGAAAGAGAGAAAAAGAGAAAGAGAGAGAAAGAAAGAATTAGAGAGAAAAAGAAGGAAAGAAATGAATTTTTAGAAAATGGTCAGTATGTGGCTGTGGTCAGCATAAATCAAAAAACGAAAAGTGGGATAAATACCAAACTTGACTTACACAAAATGTAACTCATGTGGGGAACTTAATGTAATTCCAGCATGCTGCCATGGTAGTTCAGTTAGAGCAACCGGGCGGAAATCCAGAGACCCGTAGTTCAAATCCCGGTTATGGCACTGAATGTTTCAGTCTGGTTCTAGCTTTCCAATTACTGTATAATACGAGTATTATGCAATCACAAACGAAAGAAGAACAATCACCTAATGGCAGTATTGTGACTGTTTTAACAACCTTCTTTACAGCGACTACTGTGCTACCAGCAATGTTGCACAACCCAAGTTACCAGGGCAGATTTGACATTGAAGAGATGCTTTCCCAAAACGTGGACAAATGATGTAACTTGTATGATAAGAAATCTGCTCTTTCATATGTCAATGACATTGGTAAGAATAAAATGAAGGAAAAATATGAGCACGGATTGCTACCATGAAGCTTCACGTTCACACCATTCAGATATACGGCTTAGGCGGAAGCGTTTGAAGCTTGCATTCGAGTGATCCTGGACTCAAACCACACAATATCTTAGCATTCTCACTAGTTTGGTAACATGCTAGGCATTGGTTTCCAAAATCATGGGTTCAAACTCGTGAAGGGCGATGGATTTTGTCGGACTAAAAATCCTTAGGATGACTTTCTCAGGCAAGTAAAGCCAAGCCGGTGGTTCCGTGTCGTAGATTTATGGCACGTAAATTAACCTCAAGCCTGGTAGAGAAAATAGGACGCTGAGAACTACAGCGTTAAAGAGCGTCAAAAATAAAACTCAATTTAATTCCACCGGGTTTTCCCTGAGATAGACTTCGCTGTCTCTCATTCCCTCTCATTCCCTCTCATTTCTTTTCTTTCTTCATCCTTGAGCTACAAATACAATTTCTTTCTACGCCCTCCCTCTTTTATGGCGAACCAGGCGGGGCAGAAACGTCTGTGGCGGATGACCCTTCTTCACTGTCTGTTCTTCCACTTCACTTGCAAGAGTTACAACATTATGATACCTTATTACCCCTATACCAGCGCAGGTAATCATGGAACATACTAGCGTTTTTAAATGCACTGAATTTATTAAGCCTCCCGTTCTCACCTGGTGTTGTTATCAAGATTGTCGTTCTGCATGTAAGGTACAAGTGGTGGAGCTAGCCAATTTGAAAGGCCGAGTGCCAAAATATGTTTTGCAGTCTTTCTTCCTCAAATGAGGATTTACAAACCCTTTTCCGGCATTAGAACTGTGACACCGTTTCTCGATACAAATTAATGTCAGCCTTAATGATAGACACAGTTAGACGCAGTATTGACAGAAGGCATTTAAATTGGAGCATACATCATTCTTAGTATAATTCAATGATTTATAATCCTTTCCTGAAAGTATAGGTTTTCCATGCTAATTAGCATGTGCAGATTTAAAATGTCACTGGTATTATAAGTTTTACTTTCTCTAGCGCATATGTATAATGCACATAGTAGGTGGAGAATGTATTGTTCCACCCAAAAATTAGTAACCGAGACTACACTGCAAATACACGTTTTAGGGTCCCGTGTATCCAAAACAAAGTTTTTTAATTTCTCTACTCGTACTATACACATAGTGTATAGAGAAGGTATTGTATAGCACCCAAAAATCGATATAGAGATTTCACCGGAAATACAAGTTTTATCCTGTATTCAAAAAAGTATTTTAATTTTCCCTACATATACTATACATATACATAGTATATAGAGAAGGCACCTATTGTATTCCACCAAAATTTCGATATCGAGATTTTACCGGAAATACTGTTTTGGGTCCTCCTGAATTAAAAAAAAAAGAGTATTTATAGAAAAATTCCCATGTATGTGTCTGTGGGTAGCATATTCAAACACGAAAAGTCCGTTAAATACCAAACTTGATATTTAAGTTTATTATCTTGCAAGGATGCGACATGAAGATTTTTAAGAAAATCACCCACCCCCAACTGCCCCTTTGATTTTCTAAAAAATGGCTCTAACGATTTTGTTTAAAATCTCATATATTTAAGATAGTTACATGACCAACAAAATGCATATCTTGTATATTATGAAAATAGCCTCTGAAGACCTCTTCATTCTAAATGAATCTTTCTGAATTTTGCATAACTGGTTAACCGTCAGAGATAGACAGAAACTTACTACACAAAACTATAGATCTCGATAAAGCACATAATTTATTTTCTATACATTTTTTCGTGGAGTTGGCCGTTTTCGAGATATTGCTTTATTGGTTTCAGTTTTAAAATACTTATACTTTTCTCATACCGGAACTTGTCAGCTCCTCGCCACACAAAAATCCCATTTCAATCCCACAGCAACATTAAACTATTGGCCTAGTGAATTTCTTATTTCTCTTCTACTTAAAGGAAAACTAAATAACAAAACCTTGATGTTGGATTAAGATTAGTTTTGGGTGTAGATGTTCATAAAGTAGGTCTGTTTGAGCTTTAAAATCTACGAATGTTTATCTCGTTTAGCATGAAACACAAGAATAAGGTTTTTAATAATAATTTGTCACAGAGATGTAGAGAAAGTCAAGTGAAAGGAACACATAAGATGTTTGAAAAAAAGGTCTATGTGTGTTTCCGAGTGTCCATGTGTCAGTAAAGCACCAAGCTTGGTATTTAAGTTTAGTATCTTCCAAGGATACAACACGAAGTTGCTGTTTTTCACGCGCAAGTTGAAATGGAAGGCAGAGAACCACAGTATTTAAAGAGCGTCCATAAATAAAACTCCATTTCCGTTTCCTGAAGTTTGGGAATTACTGACCTAAGGCTATGCCACTTGTGTTCTGTCGATAAGGAGCAAAAGATCTTTTGTAACCTGTGTTTTACATTACATCATTGCAACTACTGGTTACGTCAACTCTGTCGCCGCGTATCACAAGGTTACCGCGTGAAGAAATTTCTGAATTGTTTATTTTAAAGCGACACTGTTCTTATTTTCAGGGAACACAGTTAATCGACCATTAACATCGGCATATGAAATGTCAAATGTTTATGCATAAAGTTGTGAATTTGTTGTACCAAGATAAGCGAGTAACATTTTTTGACATTCCTTTTTATTTTCTCTAGCCCCGTATGTACAATGTACATAGGGATAGAGAAATATTGTATTCCACCCAAAAATTCGATGCCGAGATTTCACCGGAAATATATGTTTTAGGGTCCCCTGTATCCAAAAAAAAAGGCATTTTCTCAAAAAGGTCCGTATATGTGTGTCCGTGTGTCTGTGAACACGATAACTCAAAAACGAAAAGTCGGTAAAGCACCAAACTTGGTATTTAAGTTTAGCATCTTCCAGGGATGTGACACGAGGATTTTGAGAAAAATCTCCCTACTCTAAACTACCCTTTACATGGAACTTTTTTCGAAAATTTCGATTTTCTTAAAAATGGCTCCAACGATTCTGATTAAAATATTGTATATTAAAGACATTTAGCTGAAAAATAATAAGTATATCTTGAATTTTCTGGGAATAGCTTCTAAAGAGCTGTTTATTCTGGATGAATTTTGCTTAATTTGGCATAACTAGTAAACCGTAAGAGATAGACAAAAACTTAGATACAAAAAATGTAGGTCTTGTTAAAATACACAAGTTATATCAATAGATTTTTCTCGTGGAGCTTACAGTTTTCGAGGTATTCATTGTTATTAGTTTCAGTTGTGAAGTACTTATATTTTTCTCAGACGGGAGAGTGCGGTTTTCTTTGTTCTAATCCTGGCCAAGAAAAGAAGGGATTTGTAATGACAATCGCATAACGACAGCTTTTAAAACATTTGACTATGGCTTTAACCCAGTGTATTCCCTTATTTTTTCCTACTTATAAGTAATAAGAACATTGTGCTAATGAGTACCTCGATTAGCAAAATGCGGAAAGAAGAATAATCTTATGTAAGAAGTTTTGTCCGAACAGCTAGAGAAAGTCATGTGAGTGTAACACATCAGATTTTTTTTCTTTCGTTTGTTCTTTTTCTCAAGTATTTGGTTTATTATCATAAAACTTCTCTGACATGACGGCATCAAATACGATCAAGCAGTACCTTAGATTACATTTTTGATGAATCTAACTGTTGAGACTTTTCCTAAGTAGATACTAAAGTTCAACATCTGTGAAACTTAAGTTTATGCTACATTTCAATAAAATGCTCATAATATCAGGTAGCCCAACAGCGCCATATTTCAGCTTAGTAGATAACACTTCGTGCGTTAAAAGAGTTGCAGAATTCTACGGCGTTATTTCAGTTAAAACCTATGTGGAGAAACTGACTAGAGCAACCTTCATTTTTACACCCCTCAATGATCGCGACCCGCTCCCCGTCTCCGCTGATAAACAAAAGGGGCAAAACTAAGGTCGCTCATCCGTTTCCCTACATATTGGTTTTAGCATGAAATAACCCCGTTGAGTTCTGAAACCTTTTTACACATGAAAGGATATCTGTACTCGTCAAATACGGGGCAATTGGGCCACCTGGTAGAATGGGACGCTGGAAAATACAGAGTGAGGTGCGTCCATAAATAACGATTTCATTTGCGTTCCATTGTTTTGCATGAACATCAGGGCATTTTCTTATCTCTTGATATTCCAGGAATAGCCCTGAAATCACACACACGTAGACTTTTTTTTTAAAAAAAATGTTTTTCTTAGACTCAGGGAACCTCAAAACATATATTTCCACTGAAATCTTGGTATTGAATTTTGGGTGGAATACAATACCTTCTCTATACACTAAACATAGCAAGCGTAGAGAAAGTAAAAAGCTGGACCTAAGCGAGATTCGAACTCGTGAGTCTTGAGTGTGAAGCAGACGCGCTACCTGCACATTACCGAGGTGGACCCCTGTTTTTTATACTATTTCACTGAGCCTGGATCTACATATGTGTATGATATCGTGAGAGATCTCATATCAACAACGTCGCAAATTTGGAGAAAGCTATTAAACAAAACAGGTGCTCGTCGCCAGGTAAGCACACACTAGCAGCGTGATCGGGTCATGGTAAAAAATAATTTACCTCGTCCACCAGGGGAAAGACACGCAACGGACGCGTGGGGAATCCGGGTTAGGATTGCATCATCTTCCCGGCCGGCGCTAAGTCTGTCGCCACACAAGGCCGTTTTCTGGCAGACAGCGCACATTTCAGTATTTACACGCTATCAGGTGCAAATGAGCAGATTGACAAATAAAACACGCCACGCACAAGGTCGGTTCTTCAACTTTGATGTTTACACATCTACTGAAGAGAAGGATTCCCAATACTCCATCTTAAAACCCTCTGAAATGCATTCAATTGTTCTGAATTCTGCAGTGATACAATATTCTTGGTACACTGCCTTCCATCGGTTGCTTAGTGCGAGCCATTTGGTTGAATTCTCTTGGAAGGGAAGCAGGGATGTTTCTGAAATTAGCATAAATATTATATAATTTTAATTCACTCCTAAATAAAGATATTTAATCAACTGCATTTAAAATACTTACAGTAGGCAACAAAATTAATGGAGAGAATTTCTTACTTTCCCTAACACGTATGTACAATGTACATAGTAGGTAGAGAAGGTATTATACTCCGCCCAAAAATTCTATACCGAAATTTCACTGGGTCACTGAATAAAATAAACATGTGTGTATCTGTGGACAGCATAACACAAAAACAAAGCTTTCATGTGTTCCTTTCACATAAGTTTTCTAGCGGTTCCTTATAAACTATTCTTACAAAACATTTCTTTTGTTTACATCACGCAAATCGAGTTAAACATTAGCGGAATTGGTCTTATTACATGCTTCCTTGTAAGTAGAAGGGAAATATGGGAATACATCAGGCTAATTTGACCGGAAGTACATGTTTTGAGGGCCCCTGAATAAAAAGACATTTTCAGAAAAAGGACCGTGTGTGTGTGTATAACACAAAAACAAAACTTTGATGTGTTCCATTCACATAACTTACTCTAGCTGTTCCTTATAAACTATTCTTACAAAAATTTTCTTTTGTTTACATCACGCAAATCCAGATAAACATTGGTAGAAATAGTCTTATTACTTGCTTCCTTGTAAATAGAAGGGAATTAATTAATTGTTTCATTTATATAGCCCCCTTTAACATCTAAGGTCATATCGGGGGCTTTCCACCTGAAACAACTAGTTGTTTGTAGGTACTTCTACGTTGGTTTAAATCATTTTGTTTTACTCAAACACGCACTCATTCACACTCTCATACAAACTTCCAGACTCTGTGGGGGATAGGGAATAATTCTGGCTAAAGAAAAATTCCCCGCCCCAGCCGGGAATCGAACCCGGGGGTCCCTGAGTGAGAAGTCAGCTCGCCGACCACTCGACCACGGAGGCAATCTAAGGGAAAACATTAAGCTAAAGCGATAGTCAAATCTTTTAAAAGCTAGTCGCTATGTAAAACAATTGAGTCCCGTTTCACAAAAATTTAGGTAGTTAAAATTAAAACCAATAACAAGGAATATCTCGAAAACGACCAGCTTTACAAGAAAAATTTGATGTGTTTCATTCACATGACTTTCTCTACATCTCTGCTACAAGTTATTGTTAGAAAGCTTGTGCTTCTATTTACTTCATGCTAGTCGAGACAAAATTAACAGAAATCGTCTTTTTAATATAAATTTCTTTGATATATGATAATTTAATCAAGATCAGTTGAACTATTTTTGAGAAAAACAAAAATTTCAAAATATTTTCCATGTAAGGAGTAGTTTGTGTGTGTGTGGAGGTTTGAGAGTAGAAAATCTTCATGTAGCATCCTTGGAAAATCCTAACCATAAATAGTAAGTTTGATGTTTTATGGTATTTTCATTTCTGAGTTATGCTGTCCACAGACACACGGATTTTTTTCTAAAAATGTTTTTGTCGGACTCAGGGATCCGGTAAAACCTGTACACAAAATGTTTTGGTGAAATACAATAACTTCTCTAGCCACTGTATAGTATGTATATACATGCTAGAGAAAGTAAACAGTCAGTTAAATATCACGCTTGGTACTTAAGTTTGATCTCTCCCAAGGACGCGACATAAGTTTTTAAATTGTTTAAACGATTTGACTATCGCTTTAACCTAGTGTACTCTATAATTTCTTATCCGCTTACAAAGAACTAAGTAATAAGGACATGTCTGCTAATGTTTATTAGCTACGATAGAAAAATAATCATTCGTAATAATAGTTTGTTTATAGGACAGATAGAGAAAGTCATGTAAATGGAACGCTTCATATATTTTTCCTCCATCTTCAATGGACGAAACAATAGAACAAAACGTATTCTCTCTTGTAAAAGCATGGGATATACGCAGGATATTTAGAGAACATATCGAATTTTACGATTCACTGAAGCCCAGCTAGATGATATCCTGGTAACGTGTGAAGCTCGCATTCGAGTTCGATTCGACACTCCCAAGACCAAGTTTGGATTCCCGTCTGATCAATGATTTTTTCGTGGTTTCATCGGGTCGGTAGGAGGGTTTTGGATGGTTACTTTGTTATCGCGAATTTCATATCTTCATCATTTTCTTTCATTTGTTACAGATTGTAGGACCAGTTATGGCGTCGATGTGTTGCATTAGGACGGCGGATTATGTGCATTGGAAAGGTTTATCCCGGGTGTTTGGTTGGACCACCAAAGACCCCTTGCTGAGGTTAGCTTGGGTCTTGGACCCCCCGGTCGGTATGTAGAGTACGTCATGGCTAATCGGCGTCTGGATATGCTCTTTTTGCAATGGTTAGTGACCTACCCTTGCTAGCTTACATCAATCTGCGGATCTGGTCCACTTCAGGTCTCTCACCTCATTCATTCCCTCCCAATTGTTACGTTAGAAGAAAAAAGAGCAATTACAGCATATTTGTACACTCTACGATCTTCGAGAGTTCTACAGCGGCTACCACTTTCTCGCAGGAGGAGGCTACACGACACGGTCAGAGAGAGGTCACAGAGAAATGCGGAAGTCCTTAAAAGTTCTCGCTTAAAGACTTCACATTATTAGAGCTTCCCAGAGAGGGCGACAAACAGCAGCAGTCTTCCAGTCTCCACGGGGAGTGCTATTTCCTTCGAGCAAGCATTTGCCATCTGTCCGGCATCACATTACACCGCGAAATCCCGAAGCACAATTGAAATATATGAAAGAACCAGTGAACATTTGGTCTGACAGTGTGAATGGCACGCCCACTAAGCTCTATTTATTATCTTCACGTTTGCCGAACACATTTACCTACTGCTTTTATTACATAATTTTGTCAGGAATGTATAAAATATTGTTTTAAACGTATTTATTACAATTTACAGTATTTTGACAGTGCAGCAGCTCTGCGCGTCGTCATAAAACTTCCTGGAAGCCTCTGGAAGGCGAAGCTTCGAGTAGAACCGAGACCATTGCTTAGCTTTTTCTGTATTTTTTTACGTATCCCAAGGTATCCAACTGCGATGAGTCACACACCAAGGTGAACGTGAGAACCACTGCAGGAACTTGCATTATCACGTTATTATTATTATTATTATTATTATTATTATTGTTATTATTATTATTTAATAATGATAAGTTGGGGATTATATATGATAATATTTTTATATATTTTGCGGAAAATGAAAAGAAAATATGGTAATGGGAAACTACCCTAGTATTCCCCTACCGACTAGAAAAAACACGATAAGCCCAAAGTCAGAATGAGCAGTTGGTGGGAATTGAACCCGGGAACTGCATATGCGAGTCTCACACATCACCGAGTGTCAGTAGGATCAGTTTACCCTTACTAAATACCAATTCTTATTTTGCACGAAATTTATCAAGATCATCTCTAGATAAAATGCTTCAGCATCAGCAGAGTGACAAGCACTGCAGTCATGTGATTCCTTACATTAGACTGAGATAGACTATCACCATCAACTCACGTGCCGGTTTGTTTTGGACCGAAAAACCAAAATGTCCAAAAAGAATGACGCAATACTAAAGTGGTCACCGACCAGCATCACACCACGAATATCCACATGGACAACTCGTGGTAGCACAGCTACAGTGGATCAAAACATGATCATTCACTCATGTCTGATATGGTTGGTACAAAGATTTAAAGACTTTCGTCTCCTGTTAAGTTGACAGATTCAGATACCAATTCTGTATTTCCTGACACCACAAGCAAATAAAGTAAATACATCAAAATAAAAAATAAAACAATAAAAAATGTAATGTGTTCCATTCATATGACTTTCTCTAGCTGTTTCACAACCAAGCTTTCCATGCTAATCGAAATAAACATTAGAAGAAATTATCTTATTACTCAGACCACTCGGCCGCAGACATCGGCAGTCTATTATTTCCTTGTATGTACAAGGGGAGTAAGGCAATACAATAAGTTAAAGTGATAGTCAAATCTTTTAAAAGTCGATCACTAGTGATGGCATTTAAATTACGTTCTGATTATTTGAGCAGGATGAAACCATGACTTTGCATTTGAGAAAAGAATAAGTACTGGGAAATATCAAACTGAAACAAGCAATATGTCGGAAATGGTTAGTCATACAACTAAAATATATTGGACATAAATATCGAGTTTTGACTATATCTAGATTTTTTCTATATCTTAGGTTTACCAATTATTCAAAAGCTATCAGACTGAAGAGGATTTCAAGAGGTAATGGCAAAGAAATTCAAGATATACATTTTATTTGGCATGTAAATATGTATATAATATACGGCTTTTTAATCAAAATCGTTGTAGCATTTTTTTAAAAAAATAAACATTTCGAAAAATTTTCCATGCAGGAGTAGATTGAGGTGGGGATTTTCTTGAAAACATTCATATCTTTTCATTGGATGATGCTGAACTTAAATATCAAGTTTGGTTTTTAACTGACTTTTCGTTTTTGAATTATTCTGCTCATAGACACACACACAGACACATACACACACACACACGTCCTTTTTCTAAAGATGCTCATGTAAATACATGGAACTCCAAAATGTGTATTCCCAGTGAAATCTCAGTATCGAATGCTACGCACCAAGTAGAGAAAGTAAAAAGACAGTCTAAGTGTAAGTAAAAACATTCCTCATAAATAAGGCAGAGTTACTAAACGTATCATAAATATGTTATTTTACGACAAATATAATGAAATATAATTATGCCATTTTAAATCTGAATATGAGCTAATCTAGAATCTAAATTACCAAAGTGAAAAGCTGATGTAATATTGTCGTCGCATGGTTTTCAGTATTATCCCGCAAAGGTATAAACATAAACCAAGAACTGCAATACGACAGAACCGGTTGGCTAAGAACCGGAATTATCCGGAATATAGTGCCGTATTACAATAGTGAATTTAATTATTACTGCATCGTCCTTGCTATTGACACGTTGGCCTCCACTGTTCACCAGGTCCAAGGTGAACGATAATTCCATCAGTTGCTTTTCTTTGCACTCGCTTTACGCATGTACAGCTTTCTCAACAAAATGTCCCCTGCGCTATTTCTGGTCATCGTGTTTTTCCTTATTTGCACAAGTGAAACCTATCCTGTTCAGAGGCGTACCATGTTCATAAGATTAAACATAAGACTGATTTCTATTGATTATAATGGTGACGTTTTAACTTTCTTTACTGCTTGTCTATGATGGTAGAGGAAGTGTTGCATTTGATTGAAAAAAATCGATACCGAGATTTTGCAAGAAAATCACATTTAGTGTCATAAAGTATCCACAAAGGGCATTTTTTGGAAAAAATTGATGTGTATAACAAACATAGTGTATATTTGTATCTATATATAATATATGTATGAATGAATAAGTGTATTTATTGAAATAACAGTATCATACATTGAGTTTCATTAACCACACGGATCCACAGACCGTACATGCTTTTGCAATACACAACAGATTTAAAAAAAAATCTGAAGTGTTCAATTCACATGACTTTCTCTACATCTCTGTAACAAATTATTGTTTATAAACTTATTGTTCTATCTACTTCATGCTAATCGAATAAACATTAGCAGAAACGGTTTTATTCCTTAGTTATTTTATAAGTAGAATGGAAATAAGAGAATACACTAGACTAAACCGACATTCAAATGTTTTAAAATATGGTTGCTATGGGATTGAAATCTGTTTCTTTGCGTGACCAGGAGTTGACAGGTTCCCGTATGAGAAAAGTTGAAGTATTTTAAAGCTGAAATCAATCAAAAACGGCCAACTCCAAGAAAAAATGTTTATGATATAAATTGTGTGTTTTTTCGTGATCTACATTTTGTCTATCTCTTACGGTTTACTAGTTATGCAAAATTTCGCAAAATTCACCCAGAATAAACGTCTTCAGAGGCTATTCCCAGAAAATTCAAAATATACATTTTATTTGTCATGTAAATATCTTAAATTTAAGAGATTTTAGTCAAAACCATTAGAGCCTTTTTTGAGAAAATCAAACTTTTCGAATTTTTTTTCCATGTAAAGGGTAGTTGGTGTGGGGGATTTTCTTGAAAATCTTCGTGCCGCATCTTGGAAGATACCAAACTTAAATACCAAGTTTGGTGTTTAACGGATTTTTCGTTTTTGAGTTATGCTGTCCACAGACACACACACAGACACAGACACACGCACACACGGACCTTTTTCTGAAAATGCTTCTTTTTATTCAAGGGGTCCCAAAGCATGTATTTCCGGTGAAATCTCGGTATCGATTCTTTGAGTGGAATGCAATACCTTCTCTATACACTATGTACATAGTACTTAAAAAGTAAAAATTATATACCGAGATTTTATAAGAAATTCACGTTTATTAGCAGCAAGTATCCACAAAGGGCATTTTTTGGAAACAATGGATTTTTATATCATATATAACGTATATAGGTGCGTATATATAATATATGTATGGATGAAAAGTGTATTTATTCACATAACAATATCATACATTGAGCTTCATCAATAATACATAAAATAGTAAGCAATATTAAAAAAAACAAAAAAAAAACTAGAGAATTAAAAGAGTAAACACGAAAATAAAGGACAAAGATACTCAAATACAGCAACTTAAATTTACAACCCAGAGTACACTTTATTCAGATGCATAAATGTACCCTATTATAATAGACAAATACACTTAAGAGAAATATATACACATAATATATACACAATATATAAAACCATAGCACAACAATGACATAAGTATGACATAAAATATGTGTAGGTTGTGTATTTTGTTTAGCTATTCTTATCGCCCCTCCCCTCTTCTCTATTGTCAGCCTTCAAAGATCTCAGCTGTCTTGCCTTAAGTAGAAATTTACCTTGCCCGTCCGCGTCTAGCGTGCCTGCCAGTAGCGTCCAACATGCTTCGCGGTAAATATCTTGTCCACGACTCTTCCTCCTCGCAAGTGGGACAGATTCTCATGCCATTCTCGTCAGTAACGTTTGTCATCCGCCACGCTCCTAGTCTAATCCACGCGAACCCCTCTCTAATAATATGTGTAAGATATAATATAGATATGTAAGATGTGTATAATATACAGAATGCCCATAAAATAGGTAACTAATCCATATTGAGGTAACTTACAAATATCTTTTTGTTGAATGTTGATCACTGAGCAGTATATTGACTATTCCTGAACGTGTCGTTGTCACGTGGCGTCTACAGGTGTTCCGTGCGATAAGATACGACCACATGGAAACTGTTAAATAAGTTTCAAAGAATAGACATAGTTGCTGACGGGTCTCGACCAGCTCGACCTCTGATGACATTGACGCAACAGGGAGACAATTCAACGGAGTCCTAAATCTGCACGTTGTGTTTTACGTCAATTGCAAATTCCGATATCATCAGTGTCCAAAGTGCTGAAATTCATTCACCATGAAGAAGCGTACATATCATTTGCAAGTTTTACACCAACTCCATGACGAAATTTGCAATTGACGTGAAAGATAAGGTACGGATTTAGGACTCCGTTCAATTGACTACCGTATTGCGTCAATGTCAGATGCGCTTATGGAAGGTCGACCTATTCGAGACTCGTCAGCAACAGTATCTATTCGTTGAAACTTATTTAACAGTTTCCATATGGTTTTATGTGTTGGTCCATTTCTGATTAAACCGTCGTCTCAGCTCATGGCACGGAACACCTGTCGACGCCATGTGACAAGTCAATACGTTTGGGAATAGTCAAGATACTACGCAGTGGTCAACCTGTAACAAAAACACATTCGTAAGTTACCTCAATCAGGAAATAGGTAGGTAGAGTCAGGCTGAAAAATTCAATGCTATAGCCGGGATTTGAACCACGGATCTCCCAGTCTCTAGCCGGTTGCTCTCTACCACTGAGCCGTCATGGCAACGTGCCAGCATAGATTTGAATTTCTCAACTGACTCGCATGTTTCCCGATAAACCACAAGGCGATCTCAAATTATTTTGAGATGGCAACTCCAATGGCGACTTACAATGTTGCAAGTAAAGGATTCATAGTATAGTATGGACAATTGTAATAATTTTAATTGTTTTCTCACAGAAATCGTGTATAGGAAAGGAGTTGGATAGGTAGAGTCAGACTGATCAGTACTATGTTGCCATGGTAGCTCAGTGGTAGAGCTATCTACTTATCCACTTCCTGTCCTACACTTGGTTTCTGTGAGAAAACAATTAAAATTATCAGGAAATAGTTACTTATTTTGTGGACAACTGTACAAAGATATATACAATATCTTGTTAAAACTTATACCATTTATTATTATACACATAAAATGATTTTTTACCATGTCTGAAAATTCTAGTATGCAGGGTTATCCAAATCTCAATATCAACCTTTTGGACGGAATGAAATACTTTCTCTAATTTATGTAAATAATAGAGTAAACAATGATATCTCTAGTTTTTATATTATATTTTAATGGTTTCTTTCTTCTTCCATTTTATGTTTATGTCGTGCTAGATTTAACTAATGAGTAGGTTTAAATATTTCATTTGTAAGCGAGCGACTACAATATAATTTAACCATCCTTAATATTGTGTCGAACGTGATTACATTTCTGAAAAAATCGGCAAATTCAATGGCGCTTTAGTGGCGTAATCTTGCAGAGCTGATTTGCATAAAATAAATAAAATTAAATGATATTCTATCTAGACACTTATCGCGTTTGTTGACACATTCTATCTACTGAACTCTGACACACGTTTTTTTTTCTTTCCTACTCCCACTACTCGCCTCATGTGTATAAAAATGTGACGAAAATAACAACGATTTGCTCACGCTTATGTGAAATATTCCGCTGACCTTCATTATCAATAGAAATTGTGCTTTAAAATATTTGCGGGAAAGAAAACTGATTACATCTTTCGTAATTAGCAACCTCCTCATTCTCCTCATCACCATCATCACCAGCACCATCACCATCATCACCAGCACCATCACCATCACCATCATCACCATCATCACCATCATCACCATCATCATCATCACCATCATCGCCATCATCACATCACCATCATCACATCACCATCATCACCAGCACCATCATCATCAGCACCATCATCATCACCATCATCACCAGCACCATCATCATCATCACCATCATCACCAGCACCATCATCATCATCATCATCATCATCACCAGCACCATCATCATCATCATCATCACCAGCACCATCATCATCATCACCATCATCACCAGCACCATTATCATCACCATCATCACCAGCACCATCATCATCATCATCACCACCATCACCAACACCATCATCACCAGTACCATCATCACCACCATCATCATCATCACCACCATCACCAACACCATCATCATCATCACCATCATCATCATCATCATCACCACCATCACCAGCACCACCATCACCAGCACCATCATCATCACCACCATCACCAACACCATCATCATCATCACCATCATCATCACCACCATCACCAGCACCATCATCATCATCCCCATCATCATCATCATCATCACCAACACCAACATCATCACCATCATCACCAGCACCATCATCATCATCAACAACATCATCACCATCATCACCAGCACCATCATCATCACCACCATCACCAGCACCATCATCATCATCATCACCACCATCACCAGCACCACCATCACCAGCACCATCATCATCACCACCATCACCAACACCATCATCATCATCATCACCATCATCATCATCATCACCAGCACCATCATCACCAGCACCATTATCATCATCATCACCATCATCACCAGCACCATCATCATCATCACCATCATCACCAGCACCATCATCACCACCATCACCATCATCACCAGCACCATCATCATCATAATCACCAGCACCATCATCATCATCACCACCATCACCACCATCACCAGCACCATCATCATCACCACCATCACCAGCACCATCATCATCATCATCATCACCACCATCACCAGCACCACCATCACCAGCACCATCATCATCACCACCATCACCAACACCATCATCATCATCACCATCATCATCATCATCATCATCACCAGCACCATCATCACCAGCACCATCATCATCATCACCATCATCACCAGCACCATCATCATCATCACCATCATCACCAGCACCATCATCATCACCACCATCACCATCATCACCAGCATCAGCATCATCATCACCAGCACCATCATCATCATCACCACCATCACCACCATCACCATCATCATCATCACCATCATCACCAGCACCATCATCATCATCACCATCATCACCAGCACCATCATCATCATCACCATCATCACCAGCACCATCATCATCATCACCATCACCAACATCACCACCACCATCATCATCATCACCACCATCACCAACACCACCACCATCACCAACATCATCATCATCATCACCACAATCACCAACACCACCAACATCACCATCATCATCACCACCATCACCAACACCACCACCATCACCAACATCATCACCATCATCATCATCACCACCATCATCAACATCACCACCATCATCATCACCACCATCACCAACATCATCACCATCATCATCACCACCATCACCAACACCACCACCATCACCAACATCACCACCATCATCATCATCACCACCATCACCAACACCACCATCATCAACACCACCATCATCATCACCACCATCATCATCACCAACACCACCATCATCATCACCACCATCTTTATCACCATCACCAACATCACCAACATCACCATCATCACCACCATCATCATCACCAACACCACCACCATCATCACCACCATCTTCATCACCATCACCACCATCACCAACACCACCATCTTCATCACCACCATCATCACCAACACCATCATCATCACCACCACCATCTTCATCACCATCACCAACATCACCATCATCACCACCATCATCATCACCAACACCCCATCATCATCACCACCATCTTCATCACCATCACCATCATCACCAACACCACCATCATCATCACCACCATCATCATCACCAACACCACCATCTTCATCACCATCACCACCATCACCAACACCCCACCATCATCACCACCATCATCATCACCAACACCACCATCATCACCACCACAATTACCAACACCACCACCATCATCACCACCATCATCATCATCACCACCATATTCATCACATCACCACCATCACCAACACCACCACCATCATCATCACCAACACCACCACCATCATCACCAACACCACCACCATCATCACCATCATCACCAACACCATCACCATCATCACGACCACCATTATCAACACCACCACCATCATCTCCACCATCATCACCAACACCACCACCAGCATCACCACCATCATCACCAACACCACCACCATCATCACCACCACCATCACCAACATCATCACCATCATCATCACCACCATCATCATCATCACCACCATCACCAACACCACCACCATCACCAACATCATCACCATCATCATCATCACCACCATCACCAACACCACCACCATCACCAACATCACCACCATCATCATCACCATCACCAACACCACCACCATCATCATCAACACCACCATCATCATCACCACCATCATCATCACCAACACCACCATCATCATCACCACCATCTTCATCACCATCACCACCATCACCAACATCACCATCATCACCACCATCATCACCAACACCACCACCATCATCACCACCATCTTCATCACCATCACCACCATCACCAACACCACCATCTTCATCACCACCATCATCACCAACACCATCATCATCACCACCACCATCTTCATCACCAACATCACCATCATCATCACCAACACCACCATCATCATCACCACCATCTTCATCACCATCACCATCATCACCATCATCATCACCACCATCATCATCATCATCATCATCACCAACACCACCATCTTCATCACCATCACCACCATCACCCCACCATCATCACCACCACCATCACCAACACCACCATCATCACCACCACCATTACCAACACCACCACCATCATCATCACCAACACCACCATCATCATCATCACCACCATATTCATCACATCACCACCATCACCAACACCACCACCATCATCATCACCAACACCACCACCATCATCACCAACACCACCACCATCATCACCATCATCACCAACACCATCACCATCATCACCACCACCATTATCAACACCACCACCATCATCACCACCATCACCAACACCACCACCATCATCACCACCATCATCACCAACACCACCACCATCATCACCACCACCATCACCAACACCACCACCATCATCACCACCATCATCACCACCATCATCATCACCAACACCACCATCATCACCACCATCATCATCACCAACACCACCACCATCATCACCACCACCATCACCAACACCACCACCATCATCACCACCATCATCACCATCACCAATACCACCAACATCACTACCATCATCACCACCACCATCATCTTCGCTACCACCATGATCACCACCACTACCATCAACACCGCCCCATCATCATCACCACCATCATCACCAACACCGCTACCATCACCAACACCATCATCATCACCACCACCAACACAAACACCACCAACACCAACACCACCATCATCAGCACCATCATCATCCCCAACTCCACCATCATCAGCACCACCATCACCAACTCCACCATCATCATCACCACCATCATCATCATTACCAACACCAACACCACCACAATCATTACCACCACCACACCATCATTATCACCACCACCATCACCATCGTCACCATCATCATTATCGCTATCACCAACACCATCATCATCTTCATTACCATCACAACCATCATCACCATCACCACAGCTCTCACCACTGTCACCATCATCATTATATTATCATCACTATCACCACAGCTATCACTACTGTCACCATCATCACCACCATCACTACCATCACCAACACCATTACTACCACCATCATCACCATTATCATCACCATCATCATCACCACTACCATACCATCATCACCACCATAACCAACACTATCAATATCATCATCACCACCATCACCATCACCAACACCATCACCTTCATCAACATCATCATCACCACCATCAACATCGCTATCACTATCATCACCACCATCACCATCACCAACACCATCACCTTCATCAACATCATCATCACCACCAACACCATCAACATTGCTATCACTATCATCACCACCATCACCAACACCATCATCACCACCACCATCAACACCAACACCATTATCTCCACTAGCATCAACTTCACCATCACCATCATCACCAGCATTACCTTCATACCACCATTGCTATCACCATCATCACCACCATAACCAACACTATCAACATCATCATCACAACCATCACCAACACCATCACCTTCATCAGCATCATTATCACCACCCCATCAACATCGCTATCACTATCATCACCACCATCATCACCACCACCATCAACATCAACACCATTATCTCCACTAGCATCAACTTCACCATCACCATCATCACCAGCATTACCTTCATACCACCATTGCTATCACCATCGTCACCTTCATCATCACTACCACCACCACGGTGTGTCACTCTGGGTGCTCAGTTGGTTAGGTGTTGGCCTTCTGATCCCAAACCTGCGGGTTCATCCCCGCCCAGACCGATGGTTTTTAAGTGTATTTAAAAGATACAATCGCATGTCAGTAGATCTACTGGCATGTAAAAGAAATCCTGTGGACCGAAATTCCGGCGCACGGCTGCGCAGATGTGATCTTGGCAATTGACAGCGTCGTTAATAAATAATTTAAAAAAAAACCGCCACCCTAAATCTTGTGGTTTGTTCATTCTTCAAGAAAACTTATTCTCCCGCCTCATTCGCGGTCTGCCGTTATTCCTTCTATCTATTGGTTTAGATGCGGTATTTGAGCATTTCTCTGTTCCATCATTACTTTGTCGTCCTCCATGGTGTAGTGACGCTTGCTACCCTTAAAACCCAAGATTGCAGATACAAATCTGGAGGAGGGTGATGGCTTTTTTCGTACACAAAATCCTTATCATGGCTTCCTTTGGAGGGAAGTAAAGCCGGTGGTCCCTGTATTGTTTATTTGCGCGTAAAATTCCCATACCTTGAAAGAAGAATGCTTCTGGGCAAAAATCTGCCTTTTGCGTCCACAAGTCGTGATTTCTCCTATAGCGCCTTTTGTGGGCGAGAGCTAATCCCTTGTCACCATGGTGCATAGTGGCGAACTCACGAACTAAAAATTCAAATCCGATCAAAGAAAATTGCAACGATGCACTATACTCCAATTAGAAGCCACAGGAAGTTAACTAACCAATTAATGATTACTTTATTTGTTCATTAAGAGGGAGACCTGGATCCCTAGTACCGGCGTGGGAATTTTTCCCCCGCTGGGAGACCTGGTCCGGGGTGCACTCAGCCCCATAAGGTCCCTGGGAGCTACTTGATGGAGAAGTAGCGGCTCCAGGTCATGCGGACCGCATTAACCGTCCGGGGGGACTCGAGGCGCTGACCATGTCTCATCCTCTAATACTGCACCCCATCCATGACGTCTGTAGTGGACCGAGATGGGGGATGCAGCGGCCGGGCGGTAGGCCAAGGTTCCCCGTGAGCTGTCGTGCCATGGAGTTATATTTATTTGTTCATTTTGGTAGAGCTAAGACCATTGGGCTTTCTCATCCGCTCAGCTAAACTTAAAAATCCAAGTATAATTATAGTGCGAATAAAATATATCCAAATGTACATACAAATATGTCGAAATCGGTAATAATTAATTGAAAATATGTATAAACTAAGTGAAACTAAGATCACAGGATAGATATAACACAAATATTAGAACAATAATAATCGAAATCGTCAACAATGGTGATCGCTAGACAGGTGGCATTGCAGTGCTTTGGGTGGAGAGCTGTATTGTGGACGGCTTATTGTTCCATATAAGAAATTTTGAAGATGGAAAACCCCGATTCGAGCAGTGATAAAGTGCTTTGTAAAAAAAAAGGTTTGAAAGCAAAATAAATGACATTCATGCTGACTTGCTGGACCACTGGGAGATCTTGTTCCTTCATATTCAGCTGTTGCTTAGTGGACCAATGAATTTAAATTTGGTCGGGAGAGCATAGAAGACGATCCGGGTAGTGGTCGACCAAGATGTGTCATCACCCCAGAAAGGGTTACAAAAATACACGAAATGGTCTTAAGTATCGCCAATTGAAAGTGCAAGAAACTGTTCAATTGTAGCAATATCATGTGAAAGGGAATATCAGATTTTGACTTAGGAATTAGGTATGAAAAAGTATCCTCCAGATGGGTGCCACAAATGTTAACACAAGCTCAAAAACGCTACAGAGTGCAAATTTCTAAACAATGATGGGTCCATTTTCAGAAAAATCTACAAAAACTTTTGTACCGGTTCGTCACCACAGATATATGGGTCTACTATAATATATATATAGAAGCAAAACAACACCCGAAACAGTAGACGCATGCTGATTCTCCCCCTCCAAAGAAAGCAAAGACGATAATGCCGGTCGGAAATATCATGGCATCAGAGAAAGTTATCTTCCCTCAGGACAATGTGCGCCCGCACACATGAATCGTTGCCATGGCGAAAATACACGAGCAGAGGTATGATTTGTTGCACCACCAACTTTATTCATCTGATATGGCTCCGTCAAATTTCCGTCTCTTCCCTAAAATCAAAAGCTTTCTCGGCAGACGGAGATTCTCTTCAAATGAAGAACTCAAAGCCGGAGTTGACGAGAAATTTGCAGCCCTGGAGGAATCTAATTTTCGAGACGGATTAAAGGCATTATAACCTCGATCGACCAAGTGCATTAGAGTACAGAGAGTCTACAATGAACAATAAAAATGGTTTGAATCAGGTCAGTCGTTATTTTGTCTTTCATTCCTAGAACGTATCAATTGACCCACATATGTGTTGTACAATGAAACTGAGAATGTTGCATCTAAATTAAAATGTATCATTAACTAAAATATGCAAGTTATGACGAAAAGTTTTTAAAGTTTTCACAACCTCTGACGTCCTATAGCAAGAATTCCAAAGCCTAGCAACGCTCAACGGTGCAAATAATGAGAATAGAGAAGTTCGGTGAAGTGACATTGAAAGTATGTGACGATTTTCCAAGCTGTGTGAAGGTTGTGAGGTGACAAACTTTTAAAGCGTGGGGGAAGAAGTGTGAATTAGTTTAAAGAGATGTATACTACAATGAACGTTTCTACGGTCAACAAGACGCAGCTATGACAATTCGTGGAGAGAATTCGTGACATGATCGTTACGACGTACATCACAGACCGACTTATTTGTTTAATATTCTTTGGCTTTCAGGGACTGAACCCTATTGGTTCGTTCCTGCTTCAATTATTGTAGTTATATTCATCTCTTTTGTGGTCGTCCCTGGTGTCTTTTTCCGCTTTTTAGTCGATAATTCAAACTTAATCAAGGCATCCTATTGGTGTTAATTTTACAAGCATGTTCATTGTCTGTTATATTCTTCTATTTTATCTCTGAAACTAAATATTTGTAATTCATTGCGAATATCTTCATTTTGCGTTTTACCATTACAGTTGTAATTAATAAAAATATCGACTTGAAATATTTCTGGTATTCATAGTATCTCTAAAGTAGTACTTTGCTAAGTTTTACTGTATAATAATTTAAATTCAAGTTCCGTCACGCCATATCTACGCAGTGGGATTAACTTAACAGTAGTTTCTTGATCAGGGAATTTCTAGTTCCAGAGTTCGCCATGCGCATGGTGACGTGAGATCAATTCATGCCACATAGACTTCTGGACGTGAAAATTGGCGAATTTAGCCTAGAGGCATTTTCTTTCAAGGCATGTGGTTGTTTTACGTGAAAATAAACAGTACATAGGACTAACGGTTTACTGTATAAATCATTACGTTTATAAATTTGAACTTAATCGTATGAAAAATTACAAGCTCATTGCCAAGGTTTTGAATCAATAAAACGTAGACTGAACGTGCATTTCACTATCCACTATCATAGGAAATAAATTTAGATGTCAGTGTAAATCAATATCATCATCAAATCGCGGGTTCAAACCCGGCGGAGGACGGGAAGTAAAGCCGTTGGTCCCGTGTCGTAGATTTACGGCACATAAAAGAACCTCAAGCCTGATAAAGAGATCTCTGGGCATAATTAAGCAGTCTTTCACGCCCAGTACAGAATGGGACGCTGAGAACCACAGCAGTTAAAGAGTCCATAAATAAAGGTCGATTTAATTTCAATTTAATGTAATCATCGTCAAATATACACTATTTGGGTCTTTTGCTCCGTTCCGACTTCATAAAGTTAAACTGTTCTGTCCAAGGTTTCCTCTGTCTTGCGACCTCTCTGCTTCTCTCTTATATTTGCACTAGGTGACCCAACTACCCCAACGTATTTGACGTATGCACATATCTCTTCGTGTGTTAAAAGAGCTGCAGAACTCAACTGGGCTATTTCAAGCTAAAACTGGTAACTGGGGAACTGACTGAGCGACATTCGTTTTACCCCTCTTGGTTATCAGGGGAGAACGGTGATCGAGTTGATCTCTTTGAGAAAAGTAAAACAAATGTTGCTCTCGCTATTAAAGCTGAAGTGTTTGTCTTCTTTATTATCTGTTGTAGGGTTGAAACAGGCGACGGCAGGCCAACAGCCGAGGTGACCTGGTGCGGCTAAATCGCCCTACCGGAACAACAACCACTGCCTCAACTTCAACAGCTATAGTAACGTCCTACCTTGTGGCGAAGAGGATAAATGATGGTCTACGCTTCCAGAGGCTGTCCCGAAGGCTGGTAGTATATTTGGATCATCTAGCCCGCTAGGATGGTGCTGGTTGGGACAACATCCATGAGGAAGGAGCAGTGTGACAACGCCTTGCTGGCGCGTAATCGCCTTATGTGTGTTAGAGGTTTACTTTGGAACGCTTATAGCTTAATTGTTGCAGGTGTGTAGTTGGCTTCCTTTATATAGCTGCACTCGATAATGGACATGTGTTAGAAAGTTGGCTATTTCTATCCACGTCATCATAGCTATAAAACGGGAGCTGCAGCAAAGATGAGTTTTCGGCTGGGAGTTCTGAGGAGTTTGCGCGAGAGAGCAGCCAACTGTGTACGCGTCGAAGCGAAGAGATAAAAAAACAACTGATGTGTACCACTCACATCACTTTTTCTAGCTGTTCTATAAACAACATTTTCTTACAAAAGATGATTCTTCTATCGACGTCATGCTAATCTAGAAAAACATTTGCAGAATTGTTCTCATTACTTGCTTTCTTGTAAGTAAAGGAAAGTAAGAAAATACATTAGGCTGAAGCGATATTCAAATCTTTTAAAAGCTGATAGCTACGTGAAAAAATTGAGGTTCGGTTTGCTTTGCATGGTTTGTGCTTAGTTAAAAACTTAAACCAATATCAATGAATATCTTGAAAACGGCTAACTCTACAAGAAAAACGTATATAATATAAATGTTTTGTTTTAAAGAAATCTAATTTTTTTGTGAAGTAAGGGTTTCTCTATACTCCCGCCGCTGAATCCTTGCACTTGACAGTTCGGGTGGTTTCGCGTAAAGTTGGCTATGCTGCCTTTGCGGCGTTGCCAGAGTAACTAGTAAACAAGAACAGCTGATTACAAATGTCTCTATCGTGTGTAAAGACGAGTGTAAACAATGTTCATGGTAAATGAATGCTGATGAATAAAGAAACTATTTCGTTGTTATTGATGTCAATTGAAAATAACAGTGATACTATAACGTATGTAGCATAAATTACGTAGTTACGACAAAATAGAAGAAATTAATGCAACATAGCTTGTTACAATGAGAGAAAGGTATAACAAAGTGAATTCCACTCACCGATTTAGAATTTTAATGGCTCAATTCCATCCAATTCTCCGTCGTCATCATTCTCGGAAGCATCATCACCATTGTCATTATCATCATCATCGTCGTCGTCACCAAGACATATCATTAGGGTTCACATTCACTGATAATTCCGTCTAATTCCTGTGCTTTTCGTATTATTTTGTGCACATGATTCACTTTCTTCTTCCATGAAGCCGCGTCCACCCTCGCCACACCTTCCCGCAAAAGTCTATCCACCTCTGTAATTGTGAAAGTCTTGTTATTTCCCCCCATGTCGCTCCATACTAGTTCAATGGGATTAAAATGACAGTATTACGGTGGTAATCTAATCGCTTCATGGCCAAGTTCCCTGACTACTTCATCTGCAACATATGTTGCTGTGACCGGCTGATTTTCTTTCACCAGGGAATATAAAATCAGCTTGGTCATGTTCATATTTGCAGCTACACCCCTTTCATTCAGCCACTCTACCATAACCTCTTTGGTATGGTCGGATACTCCTTTCTACTATATTGGGCGTATATGTGCCCACGTATGGCGTGTAATTGGAAAGCATCAATATTTGTGACCGGACGAGGCTGCTTTTTCTTCTTCTCTGGCGTTGACAGAAATACCAAATGTTTCAGGGATTTTGTCTTTCTGCTCTTGAAGTTTCACCCCCTTGCTTACTACTGTTCTCGTACTTAGTCCAAGAGCTGCTGCAGTTAGCTCCACGGGTTTATCCGCAGGAATGGAGGGATCCCATTAACTTTCACGTACCCATTCTCACTTTCAAAGAATGTCCGCACCCTTCTTAATAGCTCCAATGCCTGGCTATTATCAACGAATAATACGTAGCTTACACAGAACAACTCAAAGCACGTGTTAGGTGTTCGCAAACTGACCACGTGGTTGGAAATAGCCAGATATTGCAACGGTGCGGCAACTAGATTCGTTTCCGCCGTCTGGCATGCCGACCGGAATGCTGTTTTATGATTGGTTCAGAAAGTCACACGGGTAAAGCGTTTCATCTGTTTTTATGTGGGTGTACCAACTTAACTCCCAACTGTCAAGTGCAAGGATTCAGCGGTGGGGGTATAGGTATCTCTTATAATTTAACCGTTATGCAAAATTCTGCAAAAATCAACCTGAGTGAAGAACTCTTCAGAGGCTATTCCCAGAAAATTCAAAACGTACATTTTATTCATGATGTATATATCTTCAATATAAGTTATTTTAATCAAAATCGCTACAGCCATTATGAGAAAATCAAAATTTTCGAAAAATATTCCATGTAAAAGGTAGTTGTGGTGTGGGAATTTTCTTGAAAATCTTCTTGTCGCATCCTTGGAAGACACTGAACTTAAATACCAAGTTTGTTATTTAACCGACTATTCGTTTTTGAGCTATGCTGTCTATAGGCACACAAACACACAGGACCTTTTTCTAATTTTTTTGGACTCAGGAGACCTCAAAACATATATTTCCGATGAAATCTTGGAAATATAGATTTTTGGATGGAATACAATACCTTCTCTATCCACTGTGTACATTGTACATACGAGATAGAGAAATAACAATTGCGCACTTGTTGTGAAAGGATCGGAATAATGACTATTTGTAATCAATTTTAGAGCAATAGAAGAAAAGTTTTGTTACAGTATTTACAGAACAAATAAAACGTTAATTATGCATTATCTGACCTTCGTTTTACCCCTCTCAATGAGCGCGACCCGTTCACTGTTCCCGCTGATACCAAGACGGGGCAAGCGAAAGTCACTCTCGCCAGTTCTCCACTACCGGATTTTAACTTGTAATAGCAACTGTTTTAATGCACTAATAGATACCGGGACATGTTCAATTATGGGGCATTTGGTCAGCTGTTAAAGCGTCCAGTTCTTAAATATCTGCCTTTGTGTGTATAACGAAAAATGTAATTCAGGTATTTCTATTAAAGCGTATCTTAATTAAAATGAAGTAGATAGAAAAATAAAATTTGTAAAATAGTTTGTAAACCCACCAATAGATAAGAGAGTAAAGAAAGTAATGTGAGTTTAACACATCAAATTTTAATTCATGTAGTGTATGTGTGTATACGGAGGTATATTCAACACTGCAACCGTGGGTTTATTTTACGTCAGACCCCTGGAAGAAGGATGAGATGAGTGTAATTTAAGAGGGCGGCCGACATTCGGAAAGGGAGAGAGCCATCTTGGAGAGTCCCTTGCAGTTAACAAGCCGTCCTTTTATCTCGAAACGAGCCCGTGGCTCAATTCCAGATAGACTAGTAAACTACCTGATCGCAGACAACCACTAACGCCAGCCCATCGCCGAGAGCTCTATATTTCCATAGTGTAGTCACCTCCACGAAATGGCGCCTCTGCCGCAGTCCTCGTCGACACTTACAACCTGAAAGAGACCGGTTGCGATGAAATGAAGGAATAGGAAGTTCGGGGGAATGAAGAATCCTCTCCAACCTAGTGACCAGGGAAACCCCACAAAATTCCTAGGGTCAGAGAAATTGCCACGGGGAATCGTACCCACGACCTTTTTTTTTCTTACCCCCGAAGGGGGTATAGGGGTTCTCCCTCCTCCGGCCACCCCCGGTGGCGATCATCCAAAAGGGATCTACATTACCTCCTCTACCATACGCTAGAGCAGGCGTCCCCAACAGAACGCTCGCTCGGGCGGCAATAAAAGCCCTCAAGCCCTGACCGTCCGGTTGCGGGCATGAAATGGAGGTGCTACAGTGGCGGAACTACGATTGTGTAAATTAACTTACACTTTCACTGCCAATTACATAATAATGATAGCAGTATTTTATACACTTTAATCTAATATAATACAAAATAAAATCTAATTGGCGGGAAATTCAATTAACGAAATACAAATACCCATATAAAACTAATAAACTAAATAAATAATGTAATATGACATAGACCTTGTTGGTACTATACAATTCAATGAAGTAAATAATACAAATAAACATAATATTATTCAAATAAATGTCTCTATGAAAACTACTCTTTCTTAGGCATCCGACAATCGCCGTGATTTTGCAGTTGTCTGTTTTCAACCAGCTGTTCAATACGTGGAACTATTGTTTGCGAGCTGCATGCTTTCAAGTGTTCATCACTTAATTGGCTTCTCTGACGTGACTTTGTACATTTCATTAAGAAAAACAGTGATTCGCAAACACAGGTTGTCCCGAACATGCACACAATTCTTCCTGCTAGATTGTAGAGTTTAGAAAATCTTGCACGTCTTACAGAAGTGTAGATGGTTTATACTTTTTCTATTTTAATATTTATCTTTTTACTCAATATTATTCTGCATATCTATTACTTCCAACTGCAGTTTAACAGGACTATCGAGGATATCCCCTGAAAATGGTGTTGCAAATAACAAATTGTTTCTCAAGTGGTATGATGTCCTGGAATCTACGTTCGAATTCTTCGCGCAATTGTCGCAGTATGGTCCAAGGTTTCTTCACACTGAATCACTGAGGATTTCATCAGAAAATGTAATGTCGTTGCAAATTATGTTTAGTAATTTATTTAGAAGTTTGTAACACACTAAACATTTTGCCGCGTCATTTTCTTCCATAAACAGAAAGTTTTTTCCCATTCTGCTCGAAACATCACAGGTGTGGACGACCGTCTTCCCAACGTGGATGTACCATCCATCGTAAGGACACCAGAGTTCCAATATGTAGCATTACACTACCACTGCACGGATATATTGGACTGTGTAGCTGTGCGGCCCGCAGTGAGTGTAATTAATGTTCAGCCCCGCGTGCCCTCAAGCGACCTTGACTCGACCTGGGGATGCCTGCACTAGAGCTACTGCCTAGGGTATAGTCAGGGAGCAGGTAAACGTAGCAGCCTGAGATGTGTGGGTGACAGAGATGGGGCAGTCGGTGGGTTAGGACCTGGAATTGGCATCGAACCAGACTAGGACCTAGAGCTCGGTAGTAGCATGCGGGCTCATGGTAAGAGGGAATAAGGTGAGGGTCTCATGTAGTAAAGAGATATTTGCTCGACCGAGGAACCCAACTCACCAGAGCAAATATATATAATCTACTGAAAACATTGTTTACAATATAAAAAAGTAATCACAATAACGAGGAGCAGGAGTAACGCCACAGAGGCCCGTGAAATAAAAACAAACGTGTCTGTCTCTATGTAAGAGATGGGCAGGATAATTCAAAGATTCTTTTACTCTAGACAATCCTTTAGATACACGATATATTTATCATTCTATTTTGCATGAACATTTTTTCGAAAATTTAGATTTTCTCAAAATGGCTCTAACGATTTCGTTTAAATTATCGAATATTAAAGATATTTACATGAAAAATAAAGTGTATATCTTGATTTTCTGGGAATAGTCTCTGGCGGCATCTTTATTCTGGATGAATTTTTAAGGAATTTTGCATAACTGTGTAAATCGTAACAGACAAACAAAACCTTATTACACAAAAAATGTAGACCTCGTTAAAACACACAATTTATGCCATTCATTTTTTTTTTTTTTCGTGGAGTTGATGTTTTCGAGATATTCCTTGTTATTGGTTTCAGTTTCAAAATGCTTATACTTTTCTCATACGGGAATTGGTCAACTGCTGGCCATACAAACAAAGGAACTGCGATCACATAGCAACCAGCTTTTAAAAATATTTGACTATTGCTTTAGTATGTGGTACTCCCTTATTTCCTTTCTACTTACAAGGAAACAAGTAAAAAGACCATTTTTTTTTCATCGGCATGAAGTAAAAGAAGAATAAACTTTCTAACAATAATTTGTTACCGAGATGCAGAGAAAATCATGTGAGTGGGACACATCAAATTTTTTTCTTCATAAAAGCTTGTTAAATACTCATCCAGTCATCCATGCTCTGATATTAACTCTGTATGCTGTTTTCGTTTGCTGTCCATAACTTAATATTTATTACCAATTTAAAATGTATTGTTGTCATTATTATTATTATTATTATTATATGGAAACTGTATATAGTGTATATAGTAACATGAATAGAAGAATCCCTTTTAACATTAATATGATATAGTAAATGATCCTATTTTGGGGGGTTGGAGCGTGGTGCTCTGGTTCCAACCATGGAATACTGTTCAAAGTCACTCACGTTGGTGTAGATCTTTCACCCCATATACCCTATCTGCATTGCGGTAATTTGAGGAGCTAGCGCCCTGTGGGGAATTTAATTTATTAAAGTAGTAAAAACTGTGGAGAAAATTGTTTAAATTGTCAACAATTAAACAGAGCAACCAAACGTTTTATACGAGACGAATGGAATTGTTCATACAGCTAAATAAAATAACTAACGTTCAGAAAATTCTTGGAAAACTGGTATTTTTACTTTTTCTAGTCCGTATGTACAATATTCATAGTAGATAGAGAAGGTAATGTATGCCATCCAAAAATTCGATGTCAAGATTTCACCGGAAATATATGTTTTGAGGTCCCCTGATTCCGAAAATATTTTTTTAGAAAAAGGTTGGTTTGTGTGTCTCTGGACAGCTTAGCTGAACAATGAAAAAAAACTGTTTAGTACCAAACTTGGTATTTATGTCCCAAGGATGCGACACGAAGGTTTTCAAGAAAATCCTCCCACCACAAACTACCATTTAAACATTTTTGTAAATTTTGTTTTTCTCTAAAATGGCTCTAACGATTTTCATTAAAACAAACGTATATTAAAGATATTTACCTCACAAATAAACTTTATATTTTGAATTTTCTGGGAGTAGCCTCTGAAGACCTCTTTATTCTAGATGAGTTTTGCATAACGGTTAAACCGTAAGAGGTAGACAAAAACTTACTACACAAAAATGTAGATCTCGTTAAAACACATAATTTATGTCATATATGTTTTTATGTAGAGTTGAGATATTCCTTGTCATTGATTTCAATTTTAAACTACTTAAGCTTTTCTCAAAAGAGAAGCAACTTTTCATTTCATCTCTCTTGTTTTATTGCAGGCCATGCAAAGCGAACCGAACTTCAGTTGTTTCACATAGGAACAGCTTTTAAAAGATTTGACTCGTAGCCTAGTGTAGGTGTTCCCTTATGCCCATTCTATTTACAAGGAGGCAAGTAATAAGCATTTGTAAGGAAAGTTTGTGTAACAGCTAGAGAAAGTCATGTGAATGGAACACATCAGATTTTCCAATTTAAAAGTTTACTTTATTTTATAACTCGCTGTACGTGCATTTCTGAAAATAACTTTTCTACCAATTTTATATAAAAGAAGTGACCGAGAAATTTTTTATTAACTGAGTTAATTTTAGAAATTACTTGCAGTAATCTTTACGTATGAAAGATCTAGTATATAAATCTGAAATAGGCAGAGTAAATCGTGAGAGTGTGCTACATTAGATTCTTTTTAAGATAACCAGGTTTTGCCTTGCTGATTAATGCTTGGAGTAAATAACGGGAGCTTTGTTTAGTGTTGGGCATTTAAGAGTTTGGTTACAGGCACCTAAAATTTTTCTTAAAAACCAGGATAGCAAATAATATACAGAAGCCGTTATATCGTGGAGGTGTCGAACCCTCCAGCATATTCAAACTGGCGCCGTATTATCTCGATTATTATCTACGCCTGATGCAATATAAGGAACAGAACGATGTCCTTGGTGTATGGAAATTAGGAAGTCTTGGGGACTTATGGAAATGTGGTTCTGCTTCATAATAAATCCTATTATCTTAGTCAAAGCAGTGATTCATATCTGGTGCATGTTCCAGGGGCGGTGATGAAGCATTGGATTATAATTCAAATTCAACCGCCATTATTATTATTTGTTATTATTATCAGTCATTATTACTAATAATTTTAACAATGCTGTTTTCTTACCTAAGTGGTTCAACGGGACAGATTAGCAACGCATATCTAGAAAATGGTTATAGGTACAAGAGTGTATTTAGTGAACTGCGATCTGCATTTTTCTGGTAATATATTTGCTATTACTTATAGTTATCTGAACTTACAAATCAGTTCAAAAAAAATTTTAACTACTTATCGCACCGCAGGCGGTAATACTGATGATACATGAATGAAGATGGAGCACCGGTGGAATGGCGGGGGAAACCGGAGAACCCGGAGAAAACCCGCCGCGCCACAAATTTCACATGCGGTCGCTTGGGATCGAACCCGGGCCGTTTAGGTAAGAGATGAGTGGTCTAACCACACGGCCACGGCGCGGCCAGTTCAAAATTAAGGGAATAGTCTGATGGAATTTGGTGTAAAGTGATAAAAAATATAAAAAGAAAATCTAATGTGTTCCATTCACATGACTTTCTCTACATCTCAGTATCAAATTACTGTTAAAAACTTATGCTTCTATTTACTTGTTGCTAATCGAGATAAACAGCAGAAATGCTTACTTGTAAGTAATAAGGAAATACACTACGCTAAAACGTTAGTCAAATGTTTTAAAAGCTGGTTGCCATGTGGATCAAATACGTTTCTTTGCATTGCCAGGAGTTGACAAATTCCCGCGTGTGAAAAGTTTTAAGTATTTTAAAGCTGAAACCAATAACAAGGAATATCTCTAAAACGGCCAACTCCAGGAAAAAATTATGTGACATAAATTGTGTGTTTTAACGATATCTACATATGTTGTATAATAGGTTTTTTTCTATCTCTTTCGGTTTACTAGTTATGCAAAATCCTGCAAAATTCATCCAGGATAAAGGAGTCTTCAGAGGCTATTCCCATAAAATTCAAGATACATATTTTATTTGCTGTGTAAATATCTTAATGTGCGGTACTTTAATTAAAATCGTTAGATCCATTTTTTAGGAAATCAAAATTTTCAAAAACGTTCCATGTAAAGTGTAGTTGGGGGTGGGAGATTTTCTGGAAAATCTTCGTGTCGCATCCTTGGAAGGTACCAAACTTAAATACTAAGTTTGGTGTTTCGCGGTCTTTTCGTTTTTGAGCTGTGCTGCCCACACACACACACACACACACACACACACACAGACACACACAGAGAGATAGACAGACACAATACACTGACATTTTTCTAAAAATGTTTTTTTTATTCGGGGGGTCTCAAAACATGTATTTCCGGCGAGATCTCGGTGTCGAATTTTTGGGTGCAATACAATGCCTCCTCTATACACTATATACATAGTATGTATGGAGAAAGTAATATAAAAACATATACATTAGTGTATCATTTAGTCTAGCCCTTTTTGGTATTGTAGGGATTTAAGGGTAATAGTTGCCATTTTAAAATCAGCGTGATCTGTGGGCGTGTCCATTTAAATGCTGCTACAAAAAGTTTTTCCTTTATTTCTTTCAGTTTTACTTTCTGTACTTCCTACATCGTAATTAACATCCAAATATTCATTCACCGGAAGTACACGATTTAGGGCCACCTGAATTCCCCCCCCCCCAAAAAAAAAATTAGAAAAAGAAAGTTTGGTTAAATACAAAACTTTTTATTCAAGTTCAATACTTTCAAGGATGCGACAGAAAGGTTTTCAATGCAATACCTCAACCTAAAGCATCCTTTATTTTCTAAAAATAATTTCAACGATTGACTAAAATGCCATAAATTAAAGATAGTTGCGTGGGCTAACAAAAAAGCGCATCTTAAATTTCCTGGGATTAACTTCTGAAGTTCTCTTCATTCTGGATGACTTTTGCATAACTGGCAAAGTGTAAGAGGTAGATAAAAACTTACTACACAAAATGTGTAGATCTCATCAGCATATGCACTTTTGTCTTAGAGCTAACTATTTCCGAGATATTTCTTGTTATTGGTTTCAGTTTTAAAATACGTAAGAATTATACTTTGAAATGTTTTATGCCATTTTACGTTCCATTCCTAATAAATTAGGAGTTGTAATTGCTCTTTTCACAAACAGGGAATTGTCATCCGTGTTTCTTTTGTTTAACCCCTGAAGAGTGAACCAAATTTCAATGACAATCGCTTAGCAACAGCGTTTAAAAGTTTTGACTATCGCTTTAGCCTAATATATTCCCCTAGTTCCCCTCTACTTATAAGGAACTGAGTAATAAACTATTTTACTAAGGTTTATCTTGATTAGCATGAAGTAGGTAGAAATATAGTCTTTCATAAGAAAGGTTATGAGAATGTAACATTTAAGATTTTAGAAAAAGGTACGTGTGGGTCTCTATGTGTCTGTGAGCAGCATAACTCAAAACGAAAAGTTAGTTAAATACTAAACTTGATATTTAAGTTCAGCCTCTTCCAAGGATGCAACACAAGGTTTTTCAAGAAAATTCTTCCATCCTAAATCACTCTTTAGATGGGAAAAACGTCCGAAAATGTTTATTTTCTCAAAGGCAGCTCTAACGATTTTGATTAAAATGCCATGTATTAAAGACATTTACATTACAAATAAAACGTATAAGTAATTTGAATTTCCTGGAAATAGCTCTGAAGTCCTCATCATTCTGAATGACTTTACATAACTGATAAACTTTTAGATACACAAAACTTACTATACAAAATATGTTGATCTCGTCAACCCACACAATTTATGTCCTGTACATTGTTGTTGTGGAGTTAACCATTTCCGAGATATTATTTTTTTTATTGGCTTCAATTTTAAAATATTTATACTTTTCTCAAGCAGAAAGTCGTGTTTTACACCTGGCTATGCAAAGAGAACCGAATTTCAATATAAATCACAGCTTTAGTCGTAGATAATACGGGAAGTAAGCCAATGCATTAAAAATGATTTTAAATCCAATTTCGGATAAAGCTTCATTCAAATGGGAGGTACTTAATTATCCCTCTCACAAACCGATTCACCATCCCTCTCACACATTTAGCTATCTTTTCCCTCATTAGTCCATCCATTAATCTCCTCATAAACCAATCCATCATCCGCTTAACTTCCTGAATGGCCTCTTTACCTAAAAAAAAATGCGTAATAAAGTTATTTCTGTGTATATTTATTTCGATTAACGCGAATCACCTAGAGGCACGGGTTCAATCCCAAGTGACCGCATGTGGAATTTGTGATGGACAAAGCGGCGTAGGGGCAGGTTTCTCCTGGTTCTCCGGTTTCCCCCGCCATCGCATTCCACCGGTGCTCCATCTTCATTCTATGTATCACAAGTGTCATCGCCTGCGGTGACACAAGTAATAAAAGTAGGCGTTAAACACTATAAAAAAAATGAACGCAAAGTAGATAAAAAGTCTTATTTGCAGTCACTACAGTTTCTCACCTTCTATTGCTTATTAGTGGGCATACAGGTTATTCGTAGAAAGCTTATTTTCCTATCTATTTCATTTTAAATGAGATAACTTTTCCGTAAAGAATTATTGACTCAAAATTGTTTACAAATAAAATCTTAAATTCACTACTGCAAATATTTTACTTGCGTTTCTACGGGTGGACACACCGCTAACTCTCCAGTCTCTCTCTACTCTTGACTTGTAATTCTTTCTTCTTTTATAAGTAGAAAATGAGTTTTCTTGAAGTTTTTGGGAACCGAAACTCTGGAAGAATCTAGTGTGTACCAGACGAGACGCGATATGAAGACTCTGGTTGCCGTCGCGCCGCACCTCCAATTGGCTGAATCACACTCGTAGGAGCGCCCACACACACGGCCGGCATTGTACATTTCTTTATAGACCTTCAAAAGTCGAAGCTAAATGTGGGCATTAAAATGTAATACTATTTTCATGACAGCTTGTGAAACAATTGAAAATCGATAGGACTTTAAAATCATGACTTAAACATTGAACAATTTAGAACATTAATGACAATATACCGGAAAAAGTTTGTGCAAAAAAAAAAAACTTTTTGAAATAAACTATGTGTTTTAAACTGATCTACACTTGATGTCCTTCGCTTAAGGTTTACGAGTTATGCAAGATTAATTATACACATCCTTTCGAATGAAGAGGTCTTCACAAGTACTCTCAGAAAATGTAAGAAATGTATCTTATGTGTCATATAAATATCTTTAACATAATTTGCATTGCAATATTAATCGTTATAGCCATTATTCAGAAAATCAAAGCACTGAAAAATGTTCTATGTAAAGGATGCTTGGGATGGAAGGATTTTCTTGAAGATCTTAGTATCGTATGCTTGAATGGTACATACACATACATGAACATTTTTCTAAAAAAAAAAATGTTCATCAGGGGGTCTAAAACAATTCCGGTAAATTTCGATATCACAATTTTGATTTAGATACAATTCTTACTCTGCATGTGGTAGATAAAGTAATTCTAAGCTTTTGAAAGATAGTCTGTGAAGCTAAATCAACATAAAGGGTAGTAACTAGAGAAAGTCACGTGAGTTTAAATTATTTTTGTTATTACTATTACTATTATTATTATTATACTATTGCTAACGCTACTGCTGCTATTAATTATTGTATTATGTTTGACCTGTATTTTCCTTTATTTTTTTATCTTTGATTTTATGAATATTAATTGCATTTTTCAACTTGTCTTTTTTCTTTAAATGGGCTCTTATATCTGAAATTAGATATTAAAATGTATTGGCACATATTGATTCATTCGTCTTACATAATGACTGATTTCTTTCCTTAAAATATTTACTTTTACTAAAAAAAGGAAAATAAAGCATTTGCGTTCAGATGGTTTGCAGACTTATTACATCATTATTTTCATCAGAATGAGAATCGATATCTTTTTGCAACATATGGAAACATGATACGAAATCTCATGTTATGATTACGTGAATTCTTTCTGAGAATTTGCATAAGAATTGTCACCAAAAGTGTTCGACGTTAGCCCTTCCTGCTTATTAGACTATTATTTCGACACATACATTCTTACAAGTCGAAATAATAGTCTAATAAAATAAACCTTCGAGTATGAATAATCGGAGATAAATTGTGGTTAAGGCTTTTAGGTGACAATAATTTATGAATTCTATTAAAAGAAATAATATTCTAGAGACACCTGTGAATCACTTTGGCCACACATTTTTCGCGAGTCGCCATTTTTAAAAATCCAACATGTTTCAAGTCACCATGCGCCATCTTTTGTACATTTATTTTGCGCATGAATTGTATTCCTCTGTTATGCTCTGTCTATATGCTAATTTCTAAACATACTCTCAAATGTCCTATCTTAAGCTATAAGGATAAATGTTATGATTGATTTGTTCATTTACTCAAAATATGAAGGAAATAAGGCAGTACGCTAGACTCAAGCGATAGTCAAATCTTTTAAAAGTCGGCCGCTGTGTATACAACCAAAACATCTTTCTCTTTGCATGACCAGAATAAAAAAAGTGGATAACAACTTCCCACTTGAGAAAAATCTAACTAGTGGGAATTTTAAAACCATAACAAGGAATATTTCGAAAATGATTACCTCCACTAAGAAAAATATGTCATAAATCGCATGTTTAAACGAGATCTCTATTTTTGGTGTGATAAGTTTTTGTTTCTCTCTTACGGGTTTACCAGTTATGGAAAAGTCATTCAGAGTACAGCATATTCAAGACATGCCTTTTAATTGTTGTGCAAACATCTTTAATATACGTATTTTAATCCTAATCTTTAGGGAGGTTTTGAGAAAATAAAAAATGTTGAAAAATCTTCCCTGTAAAATCCTCGTGTTGCATTCCTGTAAGGTACTAAGCATAAATGCGAAGTTAGGTATTTAACGAACTTTCATTTTTCAGATAGCTGCCTACACACAAACACACACAGACCATTTTCTAAAACTGTTTTTTTTTTTTTTTTTTTTTGTATGATTCAGGAGTCCTCTAAAATGTATTTCTCATGAAATCTCGCTAACCAATTTTTGGAGAGAGTACAATACCTTCTCTACCTACTATGCACATTGCACATACGTGCTAGAGAAAGTAAAAATGTAGCTATTTCTCTATAACTACCTAATATTATCGGCATAACAATTATGTCAAACTATTTTCAGGGTTTTGCAGTGTAAGAAAATGTCACTGTTTGCGTATGGTTTGTTGACTATGTATTTAAGTACCTCCTGAAAACAGATGAATAAATATCCTGGCGCGCATCACCCTTAAATTGCCCGTATAGGTGCCATTAAAGCGACCGGTAAACGTCAATACTGTTGCATAACTTTTGGCAGTCCGTGGTGCTAACAGGTTTAGCTAACACACCTGCAGTTTTCTTTCCGAGCTCAGCAGCACAACAAAGCAAACTCAATGAGGTAACAATGTATGTTGCATAATACACCTCTTTGTTATGGGGATTAAAACCTGCAGGCCTTTGATTATTCCTAGATTGTTTATCCCAGAATGAAGAGGACTTCAGACGTTATTCGCAACAAGTTCAATTATACATTTCAATGGGCTTTTCTTGAAAATCTTCATGTCGTATCCTTGAAAGGTGCAGCACCTAAATGGCAAATTTGGTATTTAACATATCTTTCGTTTTTGGGTTAATCTGTTCACACTTACATGTACAGACAGGTATAAACACGGACCTTTTCCTACAAACCATTTTTTTTATTAAGGGGTCCCCAAAACATGTATTTCCGTTGAAGTCTCTCTAACAAACATGTTTTCGTAAACTTCCACGACCAATGTTAAGAAGTGAAGACTTCCTGTTTTTTTTTTTTTTTGTTTTTTTTGACGAAAAATACACTTCCGGAGTCTGTATTCCTTTTTATTTTTCTCTTTTTCTGTTAGTCACTCTGCATTTGTTTTATAGACCTATTTGTTTACCTTTGCTTTTTACTTACAAATACACATATAAACCTTCAAACACCTATGCCCAAGGGGGGACTCGAACGCACGATCCCGTGCCCCACGAAACACCAAAGCTAGGGACTTTAGTGACCGCGGCCACGGGGACAGACACCTTTAGACTAAGCCTGCCATTCGTTGCGTAAAAACATTACTTACTTTCTCTACACGTATTATATACATAGTATATAGAGAAGGTCTTGTAATGTACCCAAAATTAGATACCGAGATTTCACTGGAAATACATGTTTTGAGTCCTTCTGAATCCGAGTGTGTGCGCGTGTGTGTGTCTGTGAACAGCATAGCTCAAAAACGAAAAGTCTTAAATACCGAAGTTCGCATCTTCCAAGGATGCGACACGAAGATTTTCAAGAAAATCCCCCACCCCCAACTACCATTTACATGGAAAATTTTTTGAAATTTTTGATTTTCTCAAAAATGACGCTAACGATTATGATTAAAATATCCAGTCCTCAAAACATGCATTTCTGTAGAAATCTCAGTATCGAATTTTTTAGTGGAATACAGTACCTTTTCTGCTTATTGTGTACATTGTACATACGTATTAGAGAACGTAATACGCCATTGTAAGAATAATTATAGAGGCTATATGAAGATAAATTATATTAGGTATAGAAAGTCAAGTGAAAAAATCTGATGTGTTCCATTCACATGACTTTCTCTAAATCTCTGCAACAAATTGGTTTTAGAAAGCTTATGCAACTATTTACTTCATGCTAATCGAAAAAAAATTAGCAGAAATAGTCTTATTACTTGCTTCCTTAAAAGTAGAAGCGAAATAAGGGAGTATCATAGGTTAAAGTGAGAGTCAACATCTGGTTGTTATGTGAGTGAAGTTCCTTTGTTTGTGTGGACAGGAGTTGACAAATTCCTGTATGAGAAAACTTTGTTTTTTAAAACTGAAACTAAAAACAAGGAATATCTAAAAAACGATCAACTCCATGAGAAAAAACGTATATAACATAAATTGTGTGTTTTAACGTTCTCTGCATTTTTTGTGCAGTAAGTTTTTATCTATCTCTTACGGTTTAGAAACTATGCAAAATTCCGTAAATTTCATCCAGAATAAAGTAAGCTTCAGAGGATATTCCCAGAAAATTGAAGATATACATTTTATTTGTCAGGCAAATATCTTTTATATACGACATTTTAATCAAAATCGTTAGAGCCATTTTTAAGAAAATCAAAATTTTCGAAAAAAGTTCCATATAAAGGGTAGTTTGGGGTGGGGGGATTTTCTCAAAATCTTCGTGTCGCATCCCTGGAAGATACTAAACTTAAATTTCAAGTTTGGGAATTTACTGACTTTTCGTTTTAGAGTTATCGTGTTCACAGACACACGGACACACACACACGAACCTTTTTCTGAAAATGCTTTTTTTGGATACAGGGGGCCCTAAAACATATGTTTCCGGTGAAATCTCGGTATCGAATTTTTGGGTAGAGTGCAATACCTATATATAGTACGTATAGAGAAAATAAAAAGAGTCGTGTGTGTGTGTGTAGTTTTCTCCATAACTTGATGGCTTTCAACGGGAAGCTCCCCCACCACTGGGCAATAACCATTAGAAAACAAAAGACGACCCTGTACTAGGGGTCAGAGGCAATGTAATAAAATATCTGTTTCCTGGAGACTCGAAGACTGCTTGCAAGTCAAGATTCGCGCCCCATTTATGGGCCCAGTAAGTGGAAGACTTGGCAACTGCGAGGGTTGGTTTCCAACCGCAAACCACATAAACCCAAACACACGCCACCTTTGGCAGAAGGTCATCATGTTTTGAAAAATATTGTATTTGTGTGTGTGTGTGTGTGTGTGTGAACAGTATAGCTGAAATCCAGATATATACAAAATTTGGTATTTTGGTTTAGCACCTTCTAAGGTCGTCCCTAACCATGTTTTTTTCAGGATCCTCAGCCAATTAAAACACAACAAAGAAGCTGGTATCTTTCTCACGATGTCGCTCCTATTTTTGTTTCTGGAGCAACAATGTAAGGGTTAATAGCCGCACACAATCACAACAGACAACATTAATAGATGGCGCCAGTGTTTTTGGCACAGCCTTCGCGTTAAGCACATGTTTTAGGATCTGTGCTGAGAACTCCAAGGTCTTGTACACAACGGAAGCTATACGAAATGAAATAAATTATTTTTGGCACAAGTAAAGCCGGGATCTTTTGACGTCAGTTGCATGGCGCCCTTTACCCTGGAGCAGGAAAAAAACCATTGAAAGTCTTACTTGCTTGCGTAGCTTGGATTTTGATTTACAGGATATTTAGCATCGGTAATCTCTGGTTTTGGTTTTATTGGACTACAACGTTAATGTCTTCAGAGAGAACAGATGTGAAAGTCCAGACTGAACCATTTGAAATATTAGTTTATTATATAAGTAGGTAGTTAATAGTCAAGTGTTAATTTAGCAAATATCAGAGTTTCATGTAGACGTAACATTTCTTTTGGAAGGCATTCTGAATTTTTCAAACTTCAATATGTTTTCATATTTGAGTTTTTGAAAATGTTGCCCAGTTATGAATGAGTACATCCTATTGTCAAGAACTGCAAAATCTTAGTTTTTTAATTGTTTTAATTTTAAGTTCTTTAGACTGGTAGATCATATCGGAAATAAGTGGATGAAAAAGGTGCAATGATACCCGGGGTCCATACAGCTTAGAGTTACCCGATATTTTGTCTTTTAAGAATAAGAGAAAACTCCAGTAAAAATAAATAAATAAATTAAAAATCCAGATATCCCATCCTAACCAAGATTCGATCTTGAAAATTTTTGAATATGAAGCACAGACAGGCTATTGCCACACTTAAGGGATTTTTTTTTTTCCGTGGAGGGGAAAAATTCATTATTGCATTTGACCACCAGCCGAAGTGCAATGACTGGGAGGATATATGGGGCTTCTCGCTCAGACGCGATATATTCACTATAACAAAATCTGATGTATTCCATTCACATGACTTTCTCTAACTCTCTGTAACAAATAATTGTTAAAAAGCTTATGCTTCTATTTACTTCATGTTAATCGAGAAAAAATTAGCACAAATAGTCTCATTACTTGCTTCCTTGTGAGTAGAAGCGAAATAAAGGAGATAATCAAAAGCTGATTGGGTTTTGGACTGTAGGAGGCTATAAGGAAGAATTGAATTTGGTCGTTGTGATGTCCTATGTCAATGTCCTATCGAGACGTGAAAAGGGCCTATTATTTAGGCGAGCTCTTATTTTATTCTTAAGAGATTTGCAGAGTTTGCGCTATGACTAATTTTAGGGTATAGGGCATAGAACGAAGGGGGATACCTGGCGCACTGCGAGCTAGTGAAATTTATTGCGTCTATCATACCAGAAAGAAGGGGACCACAGGAGGTTAAATGCCAAAGACGCGAGGAAGTTCCTTCGTTCCACTTCCTACTGGAATTGTCCAGAGAGGGCGATGACAGACATGAGCAGCCCTCTGATGTCTTCGGGAGTATCCTTTCCTTGAGTAGAGCACTGCTTCGTCTGACCGGCAAGTTTACGCCAAGAACTATAGAAACACGACTGAAAGGTAAGAAGGAAACGAAATGATAGGGAAATGAAGGCATGGGATCCCTACTAACCAGAGAAAACCACGAAAAACTAAACAGAATGGACAGTACATGGGAGTCGAATACGGGAGCTCACGAATGTGAGCCTCACACGTTACTGCCAGTTATCTCACTGTTGCGAGTTAGTTTAGTTTTTGGATTGAGAATTTAAGACTGAACAAGTAACAAGTAAAATTATTTAGGAAAGGAAGTTGACTTTGGAACAAATATACGAAGGGGGTTCAATAAGTCCTTGGAAAATGCAGAAAAACAAATTATTTTTTATATTTTTACTTTCTCTACACGTACTATGTACATAGTGCTTAGAGAAGGAATGCACCCAAAAATTCGATACAGAGATTTCACCGGAAATACATATTTTAGGACACCCTGAATACAAGAAAAGTATTTTTAGAAAAATATCCGCGTGTGTCTGTGTATGTTTGTCTGTGGCAGCATAGCTCAAAAACGAAAAGTCCGTTAAATAGCAAACTTGGTACACGGAAAAAAATTCGAAAATTTTGATTTTCTAAAAAATGGCTCTAACGATTTTGATTAAAATATCATATATGAAAGATATATACCTGACAAATAAAATGTGTATCTTGAATTTTCTGGGAATAGCCTCTGAAGACTACTTTATTATGGATGAATTTTACGAAAATTTGCATAACTGGCATAAGAGATAGACAAAAATTTACTTAAAAGAAAATGAAGGTCACGTTAAAGCATACAATTTATGTTATATACATTTTTTTCGCGGAGTAGATCGCATTTTATGTATTCCATGTTATTAGTTTCAGCTTTAAAAACTTATATTTTTCTCATTCGGGAATTGGTAACTCCGGTTCATACAAACAAAGGAACAGCAGTCACATAACAACCATTTTTGACGAATACTTTAGCCTATGATAATTCTTTATTTCTCTTCTATTTGCATGGAAGCAAGTAATAAAACTATTTCTGCTCATTTTTTCTCGATTAGCATGAAGTAAAAATAAGCATAAGCTTTTAACAATAATTTGTTGCAGAGATGTAGAGAAAGTCATGTGAATGGAACACATCAGATTTTTTATTCTACGTTTCAACATAATCTCTTTTTATCTCGATACCCTTTTCCTAGCGTTTTTCCAACTGTTTAAACCTTCCAAAAAGTAGGATTCGGAAGGTCCTCAAAATAGGCATCTGTCTGGGAGATGACCTCTTCGTTCGACGTGAATCGTGTTCAGCCGAGCCACTTTTTCGAGTTTGTATAAAAAAGGCCATTGTGGGCCAAATCTGGTGATTACAGTGAATTTTGTAATAATTCAAACCTTAATTCTACAGTTTTCCCCATCGGAATTGCGCATGTGTGCCCCTTGCATTGTCTTGATGGAAGATAATCTTTTTCTTTACCAGATGAGGGCGTTTTTTTCTTGATTTATCCGTTCAACGATGCAATACTCTCCATTTATCGTTCTTCCTTTCTGCAAATAATCAATGTAGATGATTCCGCATGCATCTCAAAAGGGAAAGAAAGAAAGAAAGAGAAAAAAGAGTCCATCACCTTGGCTGCAAATTGTACTTCTGTCTCTGGAGTGTAGTAGTGTATCCATGTTTCATCCATAGTTATGTATCGACGCAGAAACTCAGCAGGATTACGACGGAAAACCAAACCAGCTTCCGATTCAATCTCACGATTGCGTTTATTCTTCATTGAGAGCAACCGCGGCACCCATCTTGTCGAGACCTAATTTTTGGTGCAAAATTGAGAACACTGTATCCTGTGATATGCCTGTGGTAAACTTTGATTTGTCGATCACTCGAAAACCATATCCTGGATTTTGTCAATCATTTTGGAGGAAGTCGCTTCTATTGGACGTCTGCAACGATCTTCATCACTTATGGATGTACGGCCACACGAACCCATTAGCTTAAATTTAGCTTAATTTTCTACACTTTGGTGTAAGGTGCATAAAAATGTTTGATATTTAAAGTCATTAGCAGTAGTAGCACAACAGATTTCTGAGTATTGTTCATAAAATACTCCAGGACGATTAATCAAAAGGTTTATTCGTCCTCGTTTTATTTCATTTATCCAATTCGAAACAGTTGCAACTCTGCTTTTATCTCTTTCTGTGTTAAGTCTCTCAAACACCGCACGAAAATAGTTTTTTTTCTTTTCATCTTTCTAAATAAGCACAAGATTGTTGATTCAATCGCCTATGCCAACGAAACCACGTGATGAATGTTGCTGAATATTTAACTGCCATCCAGTAAGAGACGACAGTTATTAAATACAAACTTTTTACGATGCTAGGAGTGTAATTTCTTGGAATTTCTATGGACTCATTGTACGCCCCTTGTATTGCAGCTTGTTCAGCGAATGCTTCCTTTCAAATATGGTTACAAAATCAGACTTTTAGGCTGACGTGCGGGAGGTCAACAAACTCCAAATTCCGCTATCTCCTTTTGTTTATACGTCGGATCAACAAAATGGAACACAATTCTGATGTGTTCGATTCAAATAACTTCCGGTATCTGTTCCTAAAAAAAACTACACTTAATTAAAAATATGTTATTTTATCTACATCATGTTACTGGAGTTACACCTTAACAGAAATTCTCTTATTACTTGCTTCCTTTGTAAGAAGAAGGGAATTGAGTGAATACCTAAAGCGATAATCAAACCTTTTGAAAGCTGTCGTTATGTGGAACAACTGAAACTCGGTTCTCTTTGCATGGCCATGACTAACACAAATTATATGAAACGGATGAGAAACTTCTTGTGTGAGAAAAATTTTAAGTATTTTAAAATTGAAAATTGAATTTCTCGGAAATGCTTATATCCACAACAAAAATGTAAAGGCCTGGCTGGGTGGTGTGGTGGTAGCGTGTCTGCTTCATATTCAACAGGTTGTGGGTTCGAATCTCGCTTAGGGTGAGTTACCCGGATATGGTTTTTTCGGGGTTTTCCCTTATCCTGAGAAGACGAATGTCGAGTAACTTTAAGGTCCATGGACCCCGAGATCATTTGAGCATCATTTCACCAATTTCATTCATCGTCCGATATGACCAACCAGGTTAAAGGACCTACAAAAAAAAAATGTAAAGGACATAAATTGCGTTCAGTTTTTTACGTAGTAAGTTTTTATCTATTTCTTACAGTTTATGAGTTATGCAAAAGTGTTTCACAATGAAGGGGACTTCAGAGGCTATTCCTTGAAAATTCAAAATATATATTTTATTTATAATGTAAATATCTTTAATATAGGATATTTTAATCAAAATCGTTAGAACCGTTTTTGAGAAAAACAAAATTTTCAAACATTTTTCCATGTATAGGATAGTTTGTGGTGGTTGATTTATGTTTAATGTTCGTGTCGCATAAATACCAAATTTGGTTTTTAACAGTCTTTTCGTTATTGAGCATAGTCCACAGACACACACGGACCTTTTTACCAAAAGGGTTTTTTTTTCGGGCTCAGGTGACCTCTAAACATATATTACTAGTGACATTTCGAAATCGAATTTTTGGGTGGAATGCAATACTTTCTCTAGCTACTATGTACATTGCATATACATACGTGCTAGAGAAAGTAATACACAGCAGATTTAGGCAGATTTACTTACCGATGCGCTGCTCTTACTTTGCACTATATGCGCTTTAAAATGGCTATGATTTTGAATCTGGAATTGTTAGGATTATCTCCGTCGTTCTTAAAATCTACAAATATGAGTGAGAGAATAAATGTGTATACGTGTGAATTTAACAGAAATATGACATTTTATGGTTAAATTGTCCTTGGCGACCAAAGGACAGACATCTATTTTAAAACATCTAGAATCATGTACATAAAAGTTGAAATAATATAAACAAATTGAAGTAATATAAGAAAGCAGAAATTGCATTCACCTCGCTGAAATTACCGCACACCAATATCGTGCATTAGGCAATTATTCTGAGAGAATTAGTTTTGAGAAATCTCTCATAGATGCTAAATCTCATATTATTATTAGATATTATTATTAGTATCATTATTATTATTTGCAAAACCCGATCCAATAGTATAAACATAGGATATACAGTAGTCAGATGCGAATATAATGAGCAAGTTTATGCTACAATAACCTAATATGAATAGAACTGGGTCCGGGGTCACGAACTTGTCGGATTGAGATTCGGTGCACACCGAGTATAACTATGACGTGGTGGAGTAGCGTAGTCTCAACATCCCGTTTCGAAACGTGTTGCACTAACTAACATTGCTCTCTGCCTGGTCTCGTTCAGTTCCTGCTAGTAGATAAAGCAGTGAACACTGAAAGAGAGAGCAGATTGAAAAAACGTCGAAAATACGAAAGGGTAAGCGTTTGACACTGAACAAACCTATTTTGAGTGAGAGAAGGAGAGCTTTTTTTTTTTTTTTATATGGTGCAGTAAAGATGTATCTTGTAATTCACTGCATGAATTCTGAAAGTTTGGTTGATTTATGTGCATTGTCTTTTCAAAACTCTGCAGATTATTATCCTGATTTTTTGTATCAATCTTTATACTTTTATTTTTAAAAGTACAAAGCGTTTTTATTTACTAATCGCATTATGAAATAACTGTTTATTGTGTAACTTTGTGAATTAGAACGATGCATATAATGTTAATACATGTAAAGGGCTACTTTTGGAACAGATTATACCTAAACGTGTGCATCTTTACGCTACAAACCCCTCCCCACTACCCTCTATTTATAGCATTGACGGCTCTGTGTGTTCGTAACAATGTGCGCTTCGGAATTTAAAACTGAGCTCTAATTATGAAACACTCTCTGGTGTATAAGATTAGATTTAATACAGTAATTAATAAAATAATCATGGCACATGCACGGACAAATAAAACTGAGACATTTGCTAACAATTGTTCCAAGGAAAATACAACACGGTTCTTAAAATCTGATGTGTTCCACACATATGACTTTCTCTACCTATTCTGGATTCTTACAATAGCTTACCTATACTTCTATATTTTCTATGCTAATCAACATAATCGTAAACAGGAATAATCATTTTACTTAATTCGTTTTAAATAGAAGGAAAGTACGGGAACACGCTAAGATATATAGTCAAATCTTTTAAAAGCTGGTTGCTACATATGTGATTGAAATTCGGTTTTCTTTGCATGCCTGGAAGAAAAAAAAAAAAAAAAAAGGAAACCACAGACCACTTCCCGTTTGAGAAAATTGAAAGAATTTTAAAATTGAAACCAATAACTAGCAATATCTTGGAAAAGATTAACTCCTTAAAAAAACGTTTATGACATAAGTTGTGTTTTAAAAAGATCTACATTTTTATATAGTAGGTTTTTGTCTAGCTTTTAAGTTACCAGTTTACCAACATTCATTCAGAATGATGAAGTTTTCAGAGGCTATTCCCAAAACATTCAAGATATCATTTAATTTGTCTTGAAAATACCTTAAACATATGCATTTAATCAAATTCGTTTGGGCTATTGAAGAAAAAATAAACATATTGAAAAATTCTCCATAAAGGAGTAGTATAGTTTAGGAGGATTTTCTTGAAAATGTTCGTGCCGCATCCTTGAAAATCTTGAGCTAAATTTCTAAATTTGGCATTTAAGATATTTTTCGTTTATTATTTATGCTGTTAACATTTTTTGGGATCCAGGGGTTCAAAACATGTATTTCAGGTGAAACCTTGGTATGAAAATGTTGTGTTTCTCTACTTACGATGTACGTACGCAGTACTTGGTAAAGAAAGTAAAACATCAAAGAAAACTATCAAAACCTCTCACATTAATTCATAATGCCTTTTCTCAAAATAATTTGTCATCCCTCAAATACATTTTTTAGCCGTCATAAAACTTAAGATCCGTCAATTTTGTCTGAGAGTCGTCAAATTGGCAAACCTGTATTTTCAGAAGCTCTGTCTGCACCTAATGGACTTCTCCGTTTTGCCCTGATATGGTTCACACAATCCACCTCAGTGCTACACCGTTTCCTGTTGATGCAGTGCCTGCGTATTGTCACTGTGACAGCCAGAAGTCTCTGGCTCTTAAAATAAAAACACTTGGTGTGCACTTAAGTCTAGAAGTTCTGAGCACCTTGAGAACCAGCTGCCCCTAAACGTAACGCTACTTTCGTCTTCAGTAACAGATGAAGCGCGTTTTTGTTCATTCGCAGTGGCCATAAACTCCTAGGGAAGGAATTTTATACTTCACTGCTCCCTTTAATATACACTCATTTTTGGATTTAAAGGATTCGAACATGCACATAAATATGCCCTATAAAAACAATAAGAAATTTTGACGTATCTTTTTATAAAAAATCTTATGTCTTCTATTCACATGACTTTCTTACCTGTTCTGCAGATAAACTATTCTTAAAATATTATTCTTCTATCTACGTCATGCTACACTGGCGTCCCAGAAGTACCCAATCTGACGTATAGATAGCGTTGTTGTTTCAAACAACAACCATGGTAAAAAGTACCAACCTCAGGAAGCTTAAGTTTGAAGTTTAACGGTTTTACATTGTTTAGCATTTGTTTGGCAGCCATCATTAGTGAATGCTCTCAGCGAGTTTGTAAACATAGATAAAACTGATCATCGTCATGTGATACAATACTTTCATTTGAAATGTCTTAGTCCAACTAATATTAAAGCTGAGCTAGATTCTACTTTGAAGGAGTCTACTCCATCGTTTACAACAGTGAAATATTGGGTGGCAGAATTTAAGCGCGACGGTACGAGCTGCCAAGACGACCATCGCAGTGGTCGACCAAATGAGGTTACCAGCCCAGAAATAGTAAAGAAAATTCAAAAAATATTATTGGATGACCGTCGACTGAAAGTGCGCGAGCTACCATACATTGCAGACATTTCAAAAAGTTCTGTACATAGCATACTGACTGAAAATTTGGGTATGAGAAAGCTGTGTGCAAGGTGGGTGCCGCATTTGCTCACAATAGAACAAAAACAGCGTCATGAGGATGTTTCAGTTGAGTGTTTTGCAATGTTTCGGTTCAATAAAACTGAGTGTTTGCATCGATCCATAATAATAGATAAAACCTGGTTCCATCACTTCACACCTGAGACGAAGGAACAACCAAAAGCAGTGGATTGGAAGGGGAAAATCAGCTTCAAGGAAGGCGAAGACAGTTCCATCTGCAGGCAAGGTCATGACGTCAATTTTCTGGTACGCACGCGGGATAATTTTTATTGGTTATCTCATAAAAGGAAAAGCAATCAATGGTGAATATTATGCGAACTTGTTACAGCGTTTGAGTGATAAGGTCGAGCAAAAACGACCGCATTTAGCGAAAAAAAAGTTTTGTTTCTTCAAGAAAATGCACCAGCTCACACGTCCATTATCACCATGGCCAAAATCAATGAGTCACACTTCGAATTGCTTCCTCGTGCACCCTATTCGCCAGATTTAGCCCCTCTGATTATTTTCTGTTTCCAGACTTGAAGAAATGGCTTGGTGCTAGAAGATTTGCCAACAATGAAGAGGTGGAGTCTGCAGTTGATGGCTATTTCGCACACCTCGATAGTTCTCACTATAAACAGGGTATGGAAGCTATTGAACATCGCTGGGAAAAGTGTATGGAGGTGAAATGAGTCCATGTAGAGAAATAAAGATGTTTTCCCCCAAAATTGTCGTGCTTTATTTGTTAGGTCGAGTACTTCTGGGACAAACCTCGCAATTGAGATAAACTTTAGCAGAAATGGTGTTATTAAGTGTGGGGTGTTCCACACTGGGGCTGTGAGCTTATTAGACGTCAGACCCCTGGAGGAAGGTTGAGATGAATGTAATTTTAGAGGGCGCCATCTGGACAGAGACAGAGCCGTCGCAGAGGGTCCCTAACAGTTCACAAGCAGCTCTTTGACTCGAGAGTCAAGGAGGCCGTGACTCAACCCCGGTTGGACGACCTGAATCCGTGGATAACGCCATCCCACCGCCGAGAACTGTATTCCAGAGTGCAGTCTCCTCCACAAAAAGGCGCCTTTTAGCCAACTATTATGGTAAATTGGGATTAATAATTTGAGATCACCTTGTGGTTTACCGGGAACATGCGAGTCAGTTGAGAAATTCAATACTATGCCGGCATATTGCCATGGTAGCTCAGTGGCAGAGCAACCGGCTAGAGATCGGGAGATCCGTGGTTCAAATCCCGGCTATGGCATTGAATTTTTCAGTCTGACCCTACCTATCCAATTCCTGTCCTAGACCATTCTTGTTTCCACTTTTGGATAATGACACCTTGAACAAAGTTGCTGTAGTCCCGGTGTGGAGTCTTGAAATCTGGTAGGCTACACGGATGTTTGGTAGCTTCTTTGGCCGCTTCATCTGCCACTTTGTTTCTTGGTATACCTACCTACGTGCGACGAGAGCCAAAAGAGCAAGATCGTTTTACTAGAAAATCAGTATTTTGTTATGTACTCTTTGGATCTCCAGGAGCAGTGGATGCGTAGGGTGCTTCTGCTGAAGAGCAACTAGAGCACTCATGGAATCACTGAAGATGATGTAGGAGTGGTGCTCATTGGTTCGAAGAATGTATTCCATAGCGAATTTAATGGCTAGTAATTCACACGATTATTGTTAATAAGCTTATTCTTCTATCTGATTACTGTTAAAACATTAGCAGCAACGGTCTTACTTGTTAGATCGCTGGGGGAGTACTTACCTACTGAACGCCGTTACAGGCGGTATCGGGTTCCCCGCATGACTTGCGGGCACTCCCGGTAACAACGGCTTCAAACAAGCCAACAGCAAATTAGCTGAACTAAGTACTACCACCATTGGGAGTGGTAAATCAAAATTCTCCAACAAAAATAATTTTGATCAAATCAAATACCAGCGGAGCACAGGAAAAGGATACTACTTCTAAAAAACAGAAAATGCAACCGTTCGAGAAGCTTATCTAGCGCTACTTCCTTAACTTCATCACCCGAAACCTCACAAATATTTCCAAATATAAACCATCCTCCTCATTCCTGTGGTTAAGCCCTTGCCAGGGTAGGTACACAGAAGCTACTAGGTTCACCACGAGTCTACCAGATCACGGACGGTCGGAAACGGTCTTATTACTTAGTTCCTTTATAAGTAGAAAGGAAATAAGAGAATACACTAGGCTAAATCGAAAGTCAAATATTTTAAACTGTGGTTGCTATGAGATTGAAATCCGTTTCTGTGCGTGAGGAGTTGACAAGTTCCCATATGAGAACAATTTAAGTATTTTAAAACTGAAATCAATAACAAGAAATATCTTGAAAAAGATAAACTCCACGAAAATATATATATATGAGACATAAATTGTGTTGTGTCGTGATCTGCATTCTCTGTGTAGAGATTTTTGTCCATATCTTACGGTTTAGCAGTTATGCAAAATTCAATAAAAATCATCCAGAACAAAAAGTTCTTTAGAGGTTATTCACAGAAAATTGAAGAAAATTTTGTGACATAAATCTCTTAAATATAAGAGATTTTAATTAAAATCATAGGGAAATTTTTGAGAAAATAAAAAAATGTCGAAAATTTTTCCAAAGGGTAGTTTGGAGCGGGCGGATTTTCTTGAAAATTTTCGTATGGCATCCTTGGGAGATACTAAACGTAAATTTTAAGTTTATTATTTAACAGGCTTTTCGATTTTGAGCTATGCTGTCCTCACACACAGTGATCTTTTTCTAAAAAAGCAGTTTTTGGATTCAGGGGGTCTCAAAGCATGTATTTCCAGTGAAATCTCGATATTCGATTTTTTGGGTAGAATACAATATTTTTTCTGTACCCTATGTACCTGGTACGTATAGAGAAAGTGAAACTGTGGTGGAATGAATGACGGAGGAAACCGGAAAACATGGAGAAAACCCACTCAGTCGCCGCTTTGTCAACCAAAATTCCCACATCGTCCCTGGAATCAAACAGGGCCGCTTGGTAGAGACACCCGGTCTAATAATTTGGCATGGCGCCGCCAAAACATGATATCAGTAAAATTTGGGAGACGTCTGGTCTTAATGCGACTTGATTGGTACGCGAAGTGCCACCTCTTTTGTTTGTGTTTGCTAATCACGCGCACACTGTGTGGACCGTCCCTTCACCTTTGCAGTGACCATATAGGCCGAGCCGCGGACTTGTTTATCCTACTGATGCAATGAAATGGATAAGAACGTGTCATTTTTTCTTTACCCGTGATAAAAGTATTAAGTAAACAGCTCAGAAATAAGTTTGTCTGGCAGCTATTGCAATTTAATAGTGGAAAATGCCGATTGTTCAAGGACGTGGCCGTAGTTCAGAAGTAACAAAGGCGTTTGAACAGTAATGCCAGATATTCAACTACAGACTAGTGATGGGAGCATTCGAATGCAAAATGTATTCGATTCTTGGATGTTCTGTATTCGAATCCTTTATTCAGATGGATTCAAATGCACAGTTCTCGGTTGAGAATGTCCTGAATGCAGTATTCGAATGCGTACTCGGATAGGTGCAGGTGCACTGAAACGAATCGAGATCTCAAGGCAGAGTTCTACGCTGCAGCGAATGAGATGCGTTATCGTGCTCTGCGTTGCCAGGTCGCCACTCCACTCTTTTCATTTCCCTCTCACTCGCACACTGAGCATGCAAATCTGCTTGGCAATATATTGTTTATTCATGTGTATAATGCAAACTATTTGAGCTAAGAATCTGTGGTTTTTACGGTTCTGCTGCAAATTCATGATGCATTTTTTGTTGTTGCAAAATTTGAATATTTTGACTTAGGACAAGTAGTATTTATGAGAGACGGAATCACTTAGCGCGTAACTATAATTCATAAAACTCCGGCCCAAATACCTTTATTCGTTTGATCAGTTGAAATTACTGCACTCTTATTGTTATTATTTTTCCCAGTTTTAGGAGTTATTATTACTATACTTTTAACTGACTTAAATCTTAATACATCTTTCTTTAACCCAACTCCCCAGTAAAGTGCGAATGCAATAGTCAACACATCAGCAATGTTGGTATTTATGTTCAGCATTTTCAAGAAAATCTTCCCACCCTAAACTACCCTTTACATGCAACATGTTAATTTTCTCAAAATAATTAATCTTTTTTATTAAATTGCCCTATGTTTAAGATATCAAACGTGTAGTATATTTTGAATTTTGTGGGATTAGCTCTGAAGTCCTCTTTATTCTGGATAGTTGCATAACGCCAAAGCGTAGAGATAGATATCTTAGTACACTAAAATGTAGAGTTAACTTCCAGTATATTCCTGTTTATTGGTATATATTTTCAATATTTAAGCTTTTCTCAAATAGTAAGTTTTTCGTTTGTTTTGCTCATAGTCATGTCTTAGCGACTAGCTTCTATAAAATTTGACGCTTGCTTTGGACTAGTGTATTGCCTTATTTCTCGTTTAATTTCAAGGAAATAAGTAATAGGCCTTTTCTGCTAATGTTTAGCTCGATTAGCGTGAAGTAGATAGAAAAATAACCTTTTATAAGAACAGTTTGTTGTAGATAGTTAGAGAAAGTCATGTGAATGGAACACATTTGATTTTTTAATGTATAATTTTATTGCATAAGCTTCCTTGTACGGGGAAATAAACACCTCGCTAAGCTAATTGGAGCACTGCATAATTAGTCTTAGTGCAATGTACACTATGGTATAAAATTTCAGATGATATTGTTCATTGATGATTGAATTTGATTTTTGTTTTATACTGGTAATACAATTGTTAGTTGTGGCTATGGTTTGATGGTGCACTGCTTCCAGTTCATTTGCGTGGAGCGTTGGCCTGTACCAGAACGTATTCATTCAGTAAAAACGTTTATCAGAAGAAACTCAGTTTGTATGAAATCTTCTTCACGCAATTTTCTAACCCACAGTTAGAGGGAGTGTATTCTGATAAACGCTTCTGGTACAGACCAACGCTCCACGCAACTGAACTGAAAGTAGTGCATTGTTAGACCATAACCACAACTGTCAGCTGTGATACCAACCTGTAAAAATCTAATGTGTTCCGTTCACATGACTTTATCTATATCACTGCAACAAATTAGTCTATTTACATCATCTAATGGAGCTAAAATTAGGAGAAATAGTCTTATTACTTGCTTCCTTGTTAGTAGAAGCGAAATAAGGGGGTGCCATAGGTTAAAGTGAAAATCAAAAGCTGGTTGCTCTGCGACTGAAGTTCCTTTGTTTGTATGGACAGAGTTCACAAAGTCCTGTATGAGAAAAGTATGTCTTTATAGCTGAAAAAAAAACAAGGAATATCTCAAAAACAATCAACTCTACGAAAAAAATGTATATAACATAAATTGTATGTTTTAAGGTGCTTTACATTTTTTGTGTGGAAGTTTTTGTCAATCTATTACGGTTTAGCAGTTATGCAAAATTCCGTAAAATTGACTAAGAGTAAAGTAGTCTTCAGAGGCTATTCCCAGAAAATTCAAAATATACATTTTATTTGTCATGTAAATATCTTTAATATACGATATTTTATTCCAAATCGTTCGAGCCATTTTTTATAAAATCAAAATGTTCGAAAAAAGTTCCATGTAAAGGGTAGTTTTGGGGTGGGGGGATTTTTCTCAAAATCTTTGTGTCGCATCCCTGGAAGATACTAAACTTAAATACCAAGTTTGGTATTTTACCGACTTTTCGTTTTTGAGTTATCGTGTTCACAGACGCACGGACACACGGACACACTGACACACGGACACCACACGGACCTTTTTCTGAAAATACTGTTTTTGATACAGGGGACCCTAAAACATATATTTCCGGTGTAATCTCGGTATCGAATTTTTTGGTGGAGTGCAATACCTTCTCTATACACTATATACATAGCTCGTATAGAGAAAGTAATAAAAATAGAAGAAGAAATCAAATCATCAATGAACCATGTCATCTGAAACCCCATGTCGTGTACATTGAAACGTGAGCATCTTTGACCAGGCTATAGCATTCGGATTGGTTTAAAAACAGTCAGGAGTTTATACCCCAGCCCGTTATTAGGTGGCCCTACAGCGCCATATTTTGTGTGTACTGATAACTCTTCGTGACTTATAAGAGCTGCAGAACTCCACCGTCAGTAACGATGTTAGCGAGAGGGACCTTCGTTCTTCTGCTCTTGCTTATCAGAGGCTATGTACAAGTCTGGGCATTGCCTCTCAAAAAACTGATTCCTTCATCATTTACGTTGATGTGTAAGAGGAGAACATCGAAGGTGCCTCTCGCCAACAACGCAACTGAAGGGTATTTACTTTGTAATACCCCGTGGAGTCGTGCAACTCTTAAAAAACACGAAGGGTTACGCGCGAAATACGCGCTATTGGGCCACCTAGTGTATTTCGTTTCATAGTTGGCTTACCCTCCCCTCATGTAGGACTGACACCCCCTAGGACTTACAAGCGGATGCTTAAGATCAGAAGCCATTTGGGGAGCCAATGGCACGAAACCACGAATAGAGAACCTGGAACGAATGGTCCGCTCGTATCTAGGCATGAGCTTGAGGAAGTGGATGACATAAAATGATAGGAAAGATGATGATGGAGTAATTATGGAATGAGTGGTGGGGAAAACCAGAGGACCCTGAGAAAACCCACCCTGATGCCGCTTCGTCCTCCACAAAACAAAAGAACCTAAATATTATAAGATTCACTTATCCTATATTAATTGCATACGGAATGTCGTTATTTTAACAATTCCTTAACGTAATGAAACATTTGGGAAGACAAATCCGACTTGCCTTGTAATAACCAACAATGCAGAATGTGACATTTAAGAAGAAATATGTTCAGCGTTGTGAACTTATAATACAGTTTGATAGTGGGGCTAGATAACGGTGGTGACATCTCGCGCACTGCGATCTATGAAGATCTATAGCGCGCTAATTACCCCCCGCCCCCGGCCAGAGGAAGGAATGAAGTAAAGGAACCATATGTATTCACGGGCCGGCGGTAGACAGATCACAAAGACACGCCGAAGTCCTGCTTAAAGTTCTTCATCCCGCCAGGATTCGCCGTGTAGCCACCAACACCATGGGTTCCGGGTATCATCATACTCCCTTCCCACCCCCACGGGAACAGTGGCCACAACGCTGCCTCAAAGTTGAGAACAGCATTTATAGTGCACATACATTCACGTTCCATCTGCCATCACTGCCACACACAACGAGCCTAGAAGAACACGTGAAAGATAAGGAAATGGCGTAAAAGGGAAATGATGGAAAGGAAATCGTGGAGAATAAACACTCCAGCACCGAGCCAGGAGGTTCTGGCGTTTCGTCTGGGACTGGCATTCGGGAGATCCGGGTTCGCTCACCACTGTAGTAACTACCATGGTTCCTTTCCCTTTCATTTCTTCATTTTATTTCGCTTCTTCGTCTTTCAGGTCGGCGACAGGTGTGTCTTGAGGCTTTGCAGGCAGATGACACGGTTGCTTGCTCCGAGTAAAACTTTTCGCCCTGGTTGCGCTGGTTGAAACTATGTGCCGTTGTAGATGCCTCCTTCCTGCCTCCCGGCACCTGTATAGCCTCCGTGATGCGCCAGAGTTGCCATTTAGTGAAACGATTAGGGACTTCTGTGCTTCTCTGCGCTTAGCTCCGTCGTTTCCTGTGTGCTAGCCTGTGGTTTCCCCTCCTCTCATCCCTTCCTCGGGGGGTGGGAGGCCGTAATACATCAGCACTTGGTCGCAGTTGCCGCGGTGTACCCCATCGTTAACATCCTCATACCTCAAGCACCCCAGCATTCGTAAGTTACTCTTGGGAACCATGAAAAACCACAAGTCGATGGGGATCGAACCCATATGCTCTCGAATGCGAGTCGTACACGTTACTGTGGCGCCATCTAGCTTGTCTGAGTAAGAGTACTTATGCATACGAAGCATATGTTCTCGGAGTCGATCTCTAGAAGGAGTTCGGTGGCGAGAATCTACGTGAAGCCGAACCTCCATATACAACCAGGTGGTTGCCATTAGGGCAATACCAGGATTATAAAAAGTATCCCTCTTCCACAGCGTGCGAACACACCAGGACTGAAGTGAATACGCCACCTACGGACGTTAACCCCTAAGGGAAGACTACCAAAAAACCCCGGTTGGGCGGACAACAATTTAGCATGGCGTCTACTAAATATTCAGGCTACTATCGGAGGGCACTGCAGCGTCTCACAACTCCGTACCCTAAGGCATCGAGAACTACAACTCCACCGAGACCAACCCAATCCAAACAACTCCCTTTCGGAAGGGACTCAAACGTTCAACCCGACGTACTTCTGGTCATGCCAAGAGTAACATTGGTACTAGGGGCCCGGAGCGCCCGCACCACGGTAGCTCCAGAGGTTGGAACCTCCCCCCCACGGGGAGGAGTGTGATAGTGAGTAGGTATGCCACTAAGAGAAGGCCATAACATCATTGCTTGCGTTCCTGCCACCATTGCAACACCTGTTTTAGCACAATGATGATAGGGTTTAATTAAGTGTTGTAAGCACTGCTGTATTTCGAGCAGCATTGCAAGTTGCAGTCTTGAATATACATGAATCGTATATAACACTGGAACATAACAAACATATATCTTAAGAATAGATTTGAGGCCACACAGGGAATGAAGGTAACGCGAGAGCAGATCTGTTTGTTAAAACAGTCACATACTTACATACAGATTTATGCCCGATATCTGAGACAGTACATGTCTTGTCCCGGGGCAAAATTAAATTCTTAGAAGAGAAAATATAAATGTATAGTGAAAATGGGAAGGGTAGAAAGACTTTTAACACGTATAAGCCACGAGCTCGGGGTACAAGATCCCGTTACCTGCCGTGCATTGAACCAAGGGAAGGAGTGAATATGCCCTGCCCGAGGGAAATAACGGGATAATGCTCTCCGCTGGTCAGATGATATTTTAAGGCACTTGGTGAAGAACCTCCGGACCAATAAGATGTGATATTTAGAATTCGTGGTGGAGCCGAACAGGCTACCTTTTAATTGTAAGGCTCTTGACGAAGAACCCCTGCACGCACAAGATGTGGTATTTGAGCGCGTGGTGTAACCCTTAGTTGTGACGGAAGTAAGTGATTTTAAGACCGATCATAGTACGAGATATAACACTTCATCAAACGAATAAATAATAATAGTCGCGTTCGGGTTAAGTGCAACGTCGCAGTAAAAAAAAGTTAAGTATACGCGTGTGTTCTACGGCGGAAAAAGGCCGGACTCAGTTAATAAAGCACTTGTGTCTCACCACTACCAGAAAGAGTTTCAATGCTAATAAAAACCCTGTGCAAAGCCATAACCACAAACCCACTCCATTCATATAACAATAACCTCCACCCGAACACGAACCCAATGCCGCCCTATATCCAATAACAGCTATAAAAAAGCTGATGTGTTACAATCACATGACTTTCTCTACATCTCTGTAACAAATTATTGTTGAAAAGCTTATTCTTCTATCTATTTACATCATGCTAATCGAGATAAACATTAGCAGAAATTGTCGTTATTACTTGGTCCCTTGTAAGTAGAAGGGAAAAAGTCTAACGTGTTCCATCCATATGATGTCCTTTAGCTATAAAAACATCAATCTGTTATCTACATCATCCTAATCAAGATAAATATGAGCGTCTTGTTACTAGCTCGTTGTAAATAGAAGGGAAATAAGAAAACGCACAGGTTAAAGCGATGGTCTCGTCCTTTAAAAGCCGGTCGCTATATGAAACAATTGAAATTCCTGTTTCTTTGCTTTCCAGGAGTAATCAAACGAGAAACGAGAAGAAAGATGTCTTCCCGTTTGAGAAAAATAGTTAAAATTGAATCTAATAATCCGGAATATCCCGAAAACGGTTAATTATATATATATATATATATATATATATATATATATAAACATAAGTTGTGTGCTTAAAGAGATCTACATATTTTTGTGCAGTAAGTTCTTGTATATCTCTTACGGTTTGCCAATTATACATATTTCTTCCAGAATGAATAGGTCTTAAGAGGATATTCCCAGAAAATTCAAAATATACATTTTATTTGCATGTAAATATCTTAAATATAGGAGATTCTAATCAAAATCGTTAGAGCCATTTTTGATAAAATCAAAATTTTCGAAAAATGTTCCTCGCAAAGGATAGTTGGGGATGTGGGGATTTTCTTGAAAATCTTTGTGTTGCATCCTTGGAAGATACCAAACTTAAATATCAAGTTTGATATTTTACGCTTTTGAGCTGTGCTACCCACAAAAATACACACACACAAACACGAACATTTTTCTAAAAATGTTTTTTTATTCAGGGGTTTCAAAACATGTATTTCCGGTGAAATCTCGGTATCGAATTTTTGGGTGCAATACAATACGTTCTCTATGCATTATATACATAGTACATATAGAGAAAGTAAAAATAATTTAATGAATGAACGAATAGTAACAATAGCCAGTCCACAAAACCAGTGATTTTTTTTCCATTTGAAGAACGACGTAAGGCTAAACACTATGAATTTTCTTTCTAATTAACCTAGTTTATGGTTAGAAATGAAAATTCAAATCATACTTTGAACGTTTTAAAATAATTAATTCAGATGAAGCACTCTGTTCCTGAATAAATTCTTTTCAAAATATCATCCATTTTTTTTTGTCCAATATAAAGTATAAAGATATATAATTTAGAATATCTTAACTTCTCCCAGACATCTTTCACAGCACCTCTAATCCAGATGTTCAGAAGAAAATATTGTTTTCAAAATTTACTCATATTATTTTAACATTGTGATATAATTGTTGTTTGTATATTTAATAATTTATATATGAAATGAATATTGTTATAATGTTATAAACTAAAACTCTATCATGATTTTGTAAATTAGGGCTAAAGCTTTTGAAGAATAAATAAATCCTAACTTACTTTCATGTATTATATGAGGAAAAAATATATATTCCATTCACATGACTTTCTCCACATGTCTACAATAAATTATTGTTAAAAAGATTATTCTTCTATTCCTCAATGCTAATCGAGAAAAAATAAGCAGAAAGGGTCTTACTACTTGCTTCCTTGTAAGTAGAACGGAAATATGGGAGTACCATAGGCTAAATCGATAGTAAATTCTTTTAAAACCGGTTGCTATGTGATTAAAGTAGATATATAAAATAAATTGTGTGTTTTAATGAGCTCTACATTTTTTGTGTGGTACGTTTTGGTCATCTCTTTCGGTTTATCAGTTATAAAAAATTCCGCAAAATTCATCCAGAATAAATGTCTTCAGAGCTTTTCGAAGAAAGTTGAAGTTATACGTTTTATTTGCCATGTGAAATTCTTAAATATAAGAGATTTTAATAAAAACCGTTAGAGCCATTTTCGAGAAACTCAACATTTTCGAAATTTTTACCATGTAAAGGATATTTGCGTTGGGGGGATTTTCTTGAAAATCTTCGATAGAAAACTTAAATACCAAGTTTGGTATTTAACGGTCTTTCGTTTTGAGCTATGCTGTCCACATACACACACACCACAGACACGCAGACACACAGACGGACAGACAGATAGACATATACACGGACATTTTTCTAAAAAGGTTTTTTTTTTTATTCAGGGATCTCAAAACATGTATTTCCGGTGAAATCTCGGTATTGAATTTTTGGGATCAATATAATACCTTCTCTATACACCATGTAGACACATACTAGTGTAGAGAAAATAAAAATAGCCTTTTATCTAAAATCCGAGATCTAGATTAAGAAGATAAAACTATTATTTTCTAAGCCAAAGCTTGTTTGTTTTCGCTTAATTATATTCTTATGGGCAAAAATAGTAAAATAAACGTTGTGCATTTGTCTTCTGCATTAGGTGGCATCATGTTCGCAATCACGACTTTTAGCTGCCTACACTGACGACTATTTTGAGGTTCTAAATTGTTGTTGTTGTTGATATGCCGCAACCATGATTCACGTCGTTCTCCATCTGCAGTAAATTAATCCTATGGTCACACGATGTATGTCAGGTGATCATGAGTGTACAAAGGTATGTTTCAAATAACAAGTTTGAGGAACAGCCTATTGTTAATTAAATAAGCATACCTTTAAACAATTTTGAAATTATAAATACGTATAAAATGTTCTATTTGTTACTCCTTATTGTTGTATTTATTATAAGGTAATGCAATTATATTTTCTGAAGCTAAAAACGGCAAACTTCTCAACCACGTCTAGCACGTATGTACAATGTACATAGCAGGTAAATAAGGTATTGTATTCCACCTAAAAACTACACCTGAGATTTCTCCAGAAATACATGTTTTGAGGACCCCTGGATCCAAAAAAGTTTTAGAAAAACATCCATGAGTTTATCTATATATGTGTGCTGTGGTCAGCATTAACTCAAAAAACATGACCGTACCGTTGTTAGACCACTCGTCTCTCACCTAGACGGCCCGGGTTCGATCCCAAGTGACCGCATGTGAGATTTGTGGTGGACAAAGCGGCTTTTCTCCGGGATATCCGGTTTTCATAGGTTCTTCATTTCATGTATCACCAGTGTCATCACCTGCGGTGCCAAAAGTGGTAAAAGCGGGCGTTAAACATTACCAAAAGCTTAAAAACGAAGTCGGGTAAATACCAAACTTGGTATTTAAGTTTAGTATCTTCCAAGGACGCAACATGAATAATTTAGGAACATCCCTAAACTATCCTTTATATGGAGTATTTTTTAAAATTTTCGATTTTCTGAAAAATGGCTCTAATGATTTTAATTAAATGCCATACGTTAAAGATATTTACATGTCAAATAAAGTGTATATTCTGATTTCTTGAAAATAGATCCTGAAGTCTTCTTTATTCTGAATGATTGTAAGAGATAAACGTACTACAAAAAATGTAGATCTCATCAAAACACACCATTTATTTCATATACATTTTTGTGAGCTAACAACTTCAGAGATAATTCCTGTTATTGGTTTCAATTTTAAAATACTTAAACTTTCCTGGGCAGTAAATCCCATAGCGACAGGTTTTAAAAAATGTGACTGTCACTTTAGCCTAGTCTATTCTTATTTTTCTTCTACTTAGAACAAGTTTCTACCACTTTTGGTAATGTTAACCATTTCTGAAATATTCCTTCTTACCGGTTTCAGTTTTTCAAAGCTTGTGCTTTCTTAAATGCGGAATCGTTATTCGCTTTTCTTGCTCTTGCTTAAGCAAAGAGAAGGTAATATCAATGCCAGCACTTAGGACCAGCTTTTAAAATATTTGACTATTACTTTAGCCTAATGCTTCCCTTATTCTCCTTCTACAGCAAAGACAAGTAACAATTCCATTTTTCTCACGCTTATCTCAGTTAGTAGTATAAGGTAGCTAGAAGAATTAACTTTTATAGAAATAACTCCATGGCACGACAGCTCACGGGGAACCTTGGCCTACCGCCCGGCCGCTGCGTCCCCCATCTCGGTCCACTACAGACGTCATAGATGGGGTGCAGTATTGGAGGGTGAGACGTGGTCAGCGCCTCGAGCCCCTCCCGGCCGGTTAATGCGGTCCTCATGACCTGGAGCCGCTACTTCTCCATCAAGTAGCTCCTCAATTGGCCCCCCAGGGACCTCACGAGGCTGAGTGCACCCCGGTCCAGGTCTCCCAGCGGGGGAAAAATCCCCACGCCGGTACTGGGGATCGAACCCAGGTCTCCCGCTTGGTAGGCAGCTGCGCTACCACCGCGCTAAGGAGACGACCTTTTATAGAAATAGTTTCACAAAAAAGGTACAGAAAGTCATGTGAATGGAACACAGATTTTTAGTTACGCTGCTCAAACGCAGTAAAACAGACGCACATGCACCCATGCGCGCGGGTATTTTCTAAAAATGCTTAATTTTATTTAAAGAGTCTCAAAACTTACATTTACGGAGAAGTCTCGGTATCAATTTTTTATAGAAAGCAGTATTTAGATAACTAGCACAGAAAATAATAATAATAAAATAAATCTGATATAGTTGTACCACAAACAAATTTTTCTTACAAAACATTCAAAACATGCTAATCTAGATAAATATTAGCAGAAGGGTCTTCTTATTTCCCTTTTACTTAGAAGGAAGGAAGTAATGATTACATTAGGCTAAGGGTCGCTATGTAAACAATTGAGGTTCGGTTCGCTTTGCATGGTCCCGTTTAAGAAAAGTCAGTCTAAAATTAAAACCAATAACAATGAATATCTCAAATACAATAAATATACAAGAAAACCTTATATGGTATAAATTATGTGTTTTAAGGAGATCTTTATCTTTGTGTAGTAAGTTTAGGTCTATCTTTTACGGTTTACCAGCTATGCATAACGCTATTCCCAGAAAATTCGAAATATACGTTTTATTTCATAAAAAACTTTAATATACGGTATTTTAATCAAAATATTTAGAGCCATTTTTGAGAAAATCAAAATTTTCAAAAAATGTTCCATGTAAAGGGTAGTAGGGGGATGGGGATTTTCTTGAAAATCTTCGTGTCGTATCCTTGAAAGATATTGAACTTAAATACCAAGATTGGTATCTAACCGACGTTGCCTTTTTTGAGCTATGCTGTCCACAGACATAGAGATAGATAAAAACACACACACAGGACCTCCGGTGAAGCCTCGGTATTGAATTGGTGGGTGGAATACAATACCTCTCTATGCAGTGCTCACCTGGGTAGTGTGGTGGTAGCGTGTCTGCTTCACATTCAAAAGGCCGTGAGTTGGGATCTCGCTTAGGGTGAGTTACCCGGATAAGGTTTTTTTTGGGGATTTTCTCTTATCCTGAGAAGAAGAGTGGCGAGTACCTTTAAGTTCCAGAACCCGAGATGATTTGAGCATCATTTCACCGATTTCGTTCATCGTCCGATATGACCAATCAGGTTAAAGGACGTTAAGGTACCAAAAAAAAAAAAAAAAAAACTCCATTTTTGCTCATGCTTATCTCCAACCGCGCGCGGGTATTTTTCTAAAAATGTTAATTCTATTTAGGGAGATTCAAAACGTACAGTTCCGGTGAAGCATCGGCATCAATTTTTTTGGAGAAAGGAATATCTATAAAATTAGTAGAGTAAGTAAAAACTTGAGGACTTGGAAGAACCCTGAAAGTAAAATATACAGCACAAACCAACAACAGCGAAGGAAACCTGTGAAACAAAACAACGTCGGGTAGGCGTAGCTCCCAAATGTTTCGCGGCAGTACAACCACACAGTCTTCAACAGAAGTAATCAAGAGTCAAAATTAATGCCAGGAATGAGAGAGATCGTGCGATCACGTGACTAAAGAAAGTTATCTTCAAGTGTTCTACCTAGACTTGGGACAGAGTAAGGATTGGAAGGAGGGTTTATCACGTGCCGTGCTCGCGAAGGCGATTGGTGGATACGACAGCAGCACGTGAACACCAGTGTACCGGCCGGCGTTTAACGGCGCCACCGACGGTGTCACCCCAATGTGTACAGCCAGCAGAGAGTATCACCCGTCAGTCGCAAGGCGCAAACAAGCACGAGAGGAAGGCCAAACGTGGCTCTAGAAGAACCGCATCGACACGCGGAGCAATACTAATGCCATCCCATCAAAATTGACACTCGATAACAAGTGCATCGCGATCTTAATATGAACTATTACACTTGAAGGCGTATTCAAGTGACGTGATAACACTCCAAGTTCTTGCGAATTGAGACATTTTGTGATATTTTGTGGGCTTCCAGAGAAAACAGCAGTCCTGATTATACCAGGAGCAAAGATTTGTGGTAAGTACCAAAATAATATTCTCACAATGCTGTGGTCGAATTGGGTTTGAGTGAAGATGTGGCGATGTTTGAATGCTCAGTGTGATTGAAGAGAGTTGTGTTTTGATATTTAATTGGTGAAGTGCTTATAACAATTTCTGAAGTGTGCATTCCTGCATATATCTCGAAGGTTAGTGTACGTTTAATTACGAGTAATAAACCAGAGTAAAACCAACTCTTATCGTGAACGTGGATTTGTATAAATGTTCTCAAATGCTGATTTTGGCATATTTTAATAAGATCAATTTATTGAAAAAAAATTAAGACTTTGGTGAGGACAGCTGAGGAGTGAAACTTCATTGCTTCAGTTCATATATTATTTTATTTTAACTTTGACGTAGTGCTTCTCTAAAACATGATTTTTTTAAAAAAAAAATAATTTCGTGTAGGCTGAATGTATGACTTGTTTCCAAGTGGCTTTTGAAATACATTGCTTTGTGATGAAAACGAAATACAATTTTAAAGCAGTTGCAAACGTTTGTACGTGAAAGGAATATAGTTTGCACGTGGAAAGAATGTTTTCTAATTTATTCTTCATTTAAAGAAATGGGTAGTTTGTGCATAAATGAATACATTTATATATATTTATTAATTTAAAGGAATGAAGGGACACAACCGATTACTATTACCAATCTTTTTAGGATAGGTTTTAAACTTCTAATACTAGATTTTACCATCTCAAATCTGTAGAAAAGTTCTACTCTTATTTATTTACCCAAGTTTTCTGTATTTCAATCGTTGGACACTATACTATAAATAAAACGTACTACAAAGAACTGATTCACATTGTCTGTGACCGAATGATAGGTTATTTACTTTCATAGGAGTGTTGGAAGTGAATATATACATATATGTAGTTTTATTTCATTTCTCTTTGATGTGTTTAGTAAAAGGTTTTAGATTTTACGAGTTTTTGAGCATTTTGCGCATTGCCTAAATGCTCATGGGATTTCGTTGATAAAAGCAAACGAAAACAAAAACGCAAATCTTTTACAGAATTGCATGTTTTATTGTGCTGTTATTTCGAAACACATTTTTTATTAATTTGATTATTAGAAATTTAAACACGTTTTTATTCTTGGTTTTATTGCATAAAATGAGAGCTCAGCAAAATCTTGCATAAACTAACCTTATTTTATAGTTTTCATTTTCCAGCAAATCAAGATTTGTTTTTTCGGAAGTGTTTTGTTTTAAATGAATAATGAAAACTGTAGTTAATGGAACCATTCTCGCCTTATCTATCATAAAGGGTCCAGTAGGGCGAAGGAAAGCCAGTATCCCTCAGAATATTGTCATTGAAGAGTAATCTAAAAATGTGTATGTTAAGTGTTTGCCAATGTATTCCTTACGCGGTTCATAGTAAGGTTATGCTTAGTCCTTCAAAACATCAGCCGGGCAAGTGCATTGATTCGACCTTGAGGCCGGCGTGTAGACAAAATTACTTGCTGCACTTCTAGGAATTCCAGCCTCTTACTTAAGAGCGTTTGTTTTGGTTGTCTCCTAATGATTGTACTAGGAAAACAAAAAAATAGATGTGAAAGTGTGCTGAAGAATTCCTCTGTTTAAACAACTAGCTACTCGTTTTAATAGAATTCATAATGTGTAATTTAAGCTACGTACAGGCATAAAATGGAACTTCTCTACTTATTTGGGTAATTATTTACAAGTTGGGCCACTAACTCTCTCCACTGCGACTTATGCCAATTTTGCACTCTAACGGGATCGGTGTGGTTAGAGAGGGATTATGGGTGGGGAGATGGTTTAAAAAAACTAATGTTGTATCCATTGCGCTGTTAGGAGTTGTTGCAAATGTCGATAATGAGGTACTACCACGATATAAAATTAGAAACATAAATTTATATACACACACTAACCTAAACGGATTGGAACCTAACCTCGCGCTAAATTTGAAATCCACAGGCTTTGAAATTGTCATCATATATACAAAGTCAATCAATCCCAGTTAGTTTCATTCGATTTTAGAGTGGCCGAAGTTCTGCTTGATAAAATTCACTGAACAGCTGTATCTATCTGAAACATACATCAGCACAGCGTCTAGCGACATATGCCGGTGTTGCATTCCACAACACTGTTCGCCTGCCGCCGACAATGAAACTCAGGTTTTAGGCACTTTAGTGTGTAGTATTATTATATATTTACATTGCAAAAGTACTACAAGACTTCTTTATTTATATTCTACTCCTTCTAGGCAGCATACTTCATAAATATTCACAAAAAAGGATCGCTACGCGCACGTAATAAATTAGCGTTTAACTTAATTACGGAGCTTTTCCGATAAAAAAAATTGGTGAAAACATAACAAGTATAAACCAAACTTACAGTCAAACCACAATGTGTTTAATTTCTAGAGGGGCCCAAGTTCTCAATAATAACCCCTATTTGTAACAACTATTTTTACAGAAGCGTATTTTTCTATCTACTTCATGCTAATCGGGATAAACAGCAGAAATTCTCTAATTATTTGTTTCCTTATAAGTAGAAGCGGAATAAGGGGATACACTAGGCTAAAGCGAGTCAAATCTTTTAAAATCTCGTCGCTATGTGAAAGAATTGAAATTCGGTTTTCTTTACAGAACAGAGTTAAACAAAAGAGAGACAAAACGGAGGTTGACTTTCCGCTTGAGAAAATTTAAGTGAAACCAATAATAACGAATATCTGGAAACGGTTAACTCTATTAGAAAAGAAAAAAAAAGTAAACACACATTTTGTGTTTTGACGAAATCTATATGTTTGTGTCCTAAATTTTTATATCTATTTCACGGTTTACTAGTTACAAAAAAGTCATCCAGAATAAAGAGATCTTCAGAGGTTATTCTCATAAAATACAAGATATACATTTGCTCATGAAAATATCTTCAATATGTGGTATTTTAATAAAAACCGTAGGGCCATTTTTGAGAAAATAAAAAATTTCAAAAAATGTTGCAAGTAAAGGGTAGTTGGGGGTTAACCGACTTTTGTTTATAAGTTATGCTGTCACACGCGCACGCATCACAAACATACACACATCGGATCTTTTTCTAAAAATACTTCTTTTTGCATTCTAAAAACATGCATTTTCTGTGAACTCTCGGTAGCGAATTTTTGGGCTGAATACAAAACCCTCTATCTACTATGTATGCTGTACACATATGCTAGAGAAAATAACAGGATAATTTCACACGTTTAACAGTACTAAAGTTTATTATAACCAAAAATAAAAATATCTATTATGTGATGAAGCATTAGCTATATAGCAAATATGGTAATAAGATTGAATAAGAAACCATTATTGATCCTTCCTGAAAATTTCACAATGGTATTAAAACTGCGATGTGTGGAATGTATTAAAATGGTGGAAATGTAAGGAAAGTGAAAGTGCAGAAAATCAAATGTTTGACCTGCAATTCAAAGAATACCTTTTAATTTCTAACTCAGTTTAAATTGTAAAAATTATACAGTAATGAATCTTTGTCTTCGTGGATTGTCTGGATTCTTGTAATTAATACTATATATATATATATATATATATATATATATATATATATATATATATATATCTGTTTTAAGTTATGTGGAGTGTTATGGTTTCTCCAGTACATTTTATCACCATTTTAAGTTTAACAAAACCATATCGCTTGTTGTACAATTAGGCTAAACGATAAACACTTGCGGTCGGAAGTTTAAATGCTGCCCCGCCTGAGGGTTGGCTACTCCTTCCGACCTCGACCAGAACCAGAAGTGGCCCTCGACAAGGTGGCGTCTTTGCAGGTAGCTGGCTCAATTAGCGAAGGGATCTTTAAAGCGTTTTACAGGAGAGATGATTCAGGCGGAAATTAAATATACCATTCGAAAAGTTCATCTGGTGTATACAGTTGGGTTGTCTTCTCGGAAATAATAATAATAGTAATAATAATAATAATAATAATAATAATAATAATAATAATAATAGAGAGCAGATCTGTTTGCAAAATCTGCCGCACGTTCACATACAGACTTCTTATGCTCGATACGCTATAATATTTATAAAACATAATTTAAAAGATCAGATGCCTAATAAATGGAATGTATCGTGGACGAATAGTAACAATGGCCAGCTCGCAAACTGTGTTTTTACCAACAATTGAACACAGACTAAAATCTATGAACCCTCTTTCCAATAACCCAAGTCCGCCGGGTAGTAGGGTAGCGTGTCTGCCTCACATTCAACATTTCGCGAGTTCGAATCTCACTCAGGGTAAAAGGGATAAGGTTTTTGGGGAGGGGATTCCCTTATCCTGAGAAGACGAATATCGAGTAACTTTAAACTCCATAGACCCCGAGATCATTGAGCATAATTTCACCAATGTCATTCATCGTCCGATACGACCAACCAGGTTTTTAATTGCCCAATATAAAGAGATTTAATTCATAATAACATAATTTCTGCCAACTGTCTTTCACACCACCAATAAACTTTTCATAAGTTTATTCAATTTATTAGTCGTTTTTTAAATTATTGTAATCTAATTATTCTTTCCAAGGTGTCAAGCCAAGTTTTTACCTGGCTAGAAGCCCGAGAAGATTTGGAATTAACACGTCGCCAGGAAAGCTTCAGTTCTTATTTTAATTATTCTTTATTTATTTATTTAACGCTTTATATATGAATTCTGAATATTTGTTGTAATGTTATAAACTATCCGAAGCATGCTTCTGTAAATTAGGGCTAAAGCTTTTTGGAGAATAAATACAAGTAATAAAATACTGTGAGAATTATTTGAATTGTTTCGCCTCTCTAAGAACTCGTCTGTGCCAAATCGATCCAGTCGTGTACTGAAATTGTTGGAGATTCAGTCTGGAATGTTAAAAGTCCAAAAATAACAAATGATTCTTTCTTTACTCAGAGTTTATTGCTAGATTACACCCACACAGTCCTGGCTCTGCTCATCCTACGTTTGTGCCAAACGTGCCATCCGATTCTCGAGAATTCACAAACTTTTAAACTTTATACAGACCAATAATAGCAATACAGTAGTTGCGGAGGCATGTTTATAGATTTTTTTTATCTTCTTTACGCTTCCTAAGAGTTTTCCTCTTCAGTAATCTTCTATAAATGTTTTAACTGGAAGCAATCACAGAACTACATCCCCGTGGTAGTTCCAAAGACTGGGGCTCATAGCTGATCTCCGTTTGGATCTTGCTCAGTTTCCAACACAGGATCATACGAATTTGTTTTATAAGTCTTTATTTTATTACTTAATTTAAAAAGGTGTCTAACCTTTGGTAAACCGCTGGAATATGACCCATTACGCTTCTTAAAATTCTATTTTATTTGAGTTAGTTTTCAACTGATCATGACTAGCTTTAAATTTGTGAATCGACACCATTCTGGCTATTAATTTATAGAATTTAAGCGATTTATAATTTTATTCTGTTTCTTCAGATGTGTCACACATTAAAGTTTATCCCAACAAATTTTCTGATGTTTTAAATGTTTTTATTCAAAACACAGCTTTAATTAGGAAATTGTCACTATTGTAGATAAACTGTGGGATTTTAGGCCATGTTCCAACAGATGAAAATTCACCCGATGTGAATTGACTTGCTCTAAACATCTTCAGGGGTGTTGACTGTTGACTCCCGATGAAGTCATGTTAATCGAGATAAACGTTTGCAAAAAATGTTTACATATTTCCTTGTAGGTACAGCGGGATAACGGGAATACAATAGGCTTTAAGCGATAGTCAAATGTTTTAAAAGCGGGTCTCCAATAATGTCTATGGAATACCATTTTATTTGCATGCCCAAAGTGTGTGCACGAGAGAGAGGGAGAGAGTGTAAACAACGGAGTAGTGATTTTCCTCTTTAGAAAAATCTGATGTATTCCATTCACATGACTCTAGCTATTCCGCAAACAAACTTTTCTTACAAAATGTTATTGTTCTTTTATCTGCACCATATTAATGGAGATAAACATTAGCAAAATTGTTTTTATTACTTGCTTCTTTGTAAGTGAATGGTAAATAGGGGAATACACTCGGTAAAGCGACAGTCAAATCTTTTAAAACCCGGTCGCTATGTGAAACAATTGAAATTCGTCCTCTTTTTTTGCCAAGAGTAAACAAGAGGCAGAACAAAAGATGACCTCCCGTTTGAGAACATTTTAAATAGTTAAAACTTGAAACCAATTACATGAAATATCTCGGAAGCGGTTAATGCTACAAAAAAACCCAACATATTTTTAAGTCAGAGGAATCTAAAACATGTATTTCCGGTGAAATCTCGATATAGAATTTTTGGGCAGAATAAAGACCTTCTCTATGTCTCTTTAGTATAAAATGTCTCTAATTTTAAGGTTAGCTGAATCACTTCATCTGGGACTCCTATTAACGAATATGACCCAGCTTTAGTATTCGTTTTCAGCTGTACGTAATCACAGAAGTGACTCATCTCATCGTCTGTAAATATTAATGCGAGGGAAGTCCAAACTGCCCTTTGGATTGAAAAGAACAATATTTGTTTTTATGTGTAAGCCTTTGTATTTTCTGCCTCCCGTATCATTGACCAGGTATATAATGATAAGATAACCGAAATTCATTTCTAGCTCTTCCTGGAGACAGTTTTGCGATATTTTTAGTTGGATACGTGTAGATAATTTAGTTAGTAAAACTTCTCCAAACATCATTTCTGTATTAAACTATTTTACCAAAGAGTTTTTTTTAATATACATACCCTATCATGTACAACTACATAGTGGGTAGAAGGCAAGTACATTCCACCCAACAATTTTCTACCTAGATTTCACCAGAAGTACATGTTGAGAGGACCCCTGAATCCAAAATAAGAATGAAAATATCGGTAGAAAGAGCATAACATAAAAGTGAAGAGTCGGTTAGATATCAAACTTAGTATTTAAGTTTAATATCTTCCAAGGATGTGACACGAGTATTTTCAAGAAAATTACTCCGACAGAATAACTGCCTTTTACATGGAATACTTTTTTTGAAATTTTCGATTTTCTAAAAAATGACTTCTATTTTGATTAAAATGTCGTATATATGAGATGTTAACATGCAATTAGAATGTAAATCCTGAATTTCTTAGGAGTAGCCACTGAAGTGCTCTTCATTCTTGATGATTTTTGCATAACTGGTAATCCTTAAGAGATATAGCATATATATTACTTCACAAAAATGAAGATATCATTAAACCATGGAATGTTTGCTGTACACACATACACACACACACACACTGGTTTTTATCTAAAATGCCTTTTTTATTCAGGTGTCCTCAAAACATGCATTTCCGGTGAAATATCGATATCGAATTTTTGGGTGGAGTGCAGTAGGGACCTTTTCCATCTGCTATGTTGCCTTAGTATTTTTAAAGGTTTGGAAATAATGTTAACTTATAAGATATAAAAAATTAAGATAAAGATAATAGACATTTATTAATTAAAAAAAATGGAATATACCCGGCTGGGTAGTGTGGGGTAGCGTGTCTGCCTCATATTCAACAGGTTGCGAATTCGAATCTCGCTTAGGGTGAGTTATCCGGATAAGATTTTTTCGGGGTTTTCCCTTATCCTGGGAACGAATGTCGCGCCATTGACTCGGAGATCATTTGAGCTTCATTTCAATAATTTCATTCGTTGTCCTATATGACCAACAGGTTAAAGGGCGTTAAGCTGCTACAAAAAAGGGCGGGAGGAAGAGTGTTTATTAACATATGAAAGAAAAATTAGAAGTTAATTAAAACTGTTAAGAGGAACATTTATTAAGCTAATTAAAAGTGAAATTAATATATTATAACGATTAAAAACCTTTATTTAAATGATTAGTAATATAGCTTTTGGAAATTGTAGTTTAATGTTAGTGTATTTTATGTTAAAAGGTATCTGTAAAATAATGGGATAATTGCTGTATAAGAAATAGATGTACAAATTTAAATGTATCACCCGGCAGAAGAAGTTAGGTACCGGTATGATATTGTAGGTTTTTACTTGTTTATGCATTTTTACACATATGCTAGATAAAGTAAAATTAGAATATCAGTACATGAATACTTTTGAAAGTGTATTTTTGTGGTCTAGCTTATTATTCATATTTGTGGATTCTATGCAATGTTTTTATCATTTTCCACATTAAAACGTTTATCAGTATGTGATGTCCTTATCATTCCAGAGAAATTACATAAAGACTGTAAGAAGTTGCGTGTTACAGTGTAGCTGATTAGGACTGAATGGCATTTGTTTGTAAGTGGGTTAATGCCTAATAAACTTAGATGAGTGAGTCAAGAGCTAATCTACATGTGAAGTCCTCCCAGGTTGCACTGGGAGTTAAAAGTAACTTCAGAAAAGAAAGCAAGAGAAAACCTGTTGCTCGACCCTGTTGTAATTTTCCTTCGGATGTCTCAGCCTTCGCTTACATCACGAGGTTTGTGCATGACGTTCTTGGCGAGAACTTGTCTTTATTTTCGCTTGTAATGAATGGCCAAGGCAGCATGTTATAGTTTCCAGCATGCCAAGTTTACGAATAAGCCGCGGAGTGGCGTGACATTCATACACCCACTAAGACTAAGGCCTTTCCGAAGCAATTGCCCTCTGAGGAGCGTACTCGCATATTCATCTCCGCTAAGGACTGTGAAATATCACCAAGAAATAAATAAAAGCATTATTTTCGTAATAAATAGTCTGAATTGGAACTTTAAGAAAACATATCCTTTTTCCCAATTAGAGTAGTTTTAACTACCAAAAATGTTAAGCTTATTTTCTTGCATGACTTTTTGCCAACCCTCAAAATAATTCACATATGCAATTTTTACTTTCTCTACACGTACTATGTACATAGTGTGTAGAGAAGGGATTGCATTCCTCCCAAAATTTCGATACCGAGATTTCACCGAAATAGTTTTAGGGTCACCTGAATTAAAAAAAAAAATCCCTCTGTGTGTCTGTGAATACGATAACACAACTTGGTATACAAGTTAAGTATCTTCCAAGGATGCGACACGAAAATTTTGAGGGAACCCGCCCCCCACCCCATACTACCCTTTACTGTGATTTTGCTCAAAAATAGCTCTAACGTTTTTGATTAAAATACGTATATTAAAGATATTTACACGAAAAATATAATATATATCTTGAATTTTCTGGGAATAGCCTCTGAAGACCTCCAATATTCTGGATGAATTTGGTTGGATTTTGCATAATTAGTAAACCGTAAGAGATAGACAAAAACTTACCAGAAAGATATGTAGATCTCGTTGAAACACACAACTTATGTCATATATATACTTTTTCGTGGATTTGGCTATTGTTGAAATATTCCTTATTACTGGTTTCATCTTTAAAATACTTAAAACTTTCTCATACGGGAACTTGTCATCGCTTGGCCACGCAAATAAATGGATTTCAAAACCCATAGCAACCATATTTTAAAACATTTGACTTACGGTTTAGCCTATTGTATTCCCTTGTTTCCCTTCTACTTATAGGGAACTAACTAATAATACCATTTCTGTAATGTTTATCTCGATTAGCATGAAGTAGATAGAAGAATACGGTTATTAACAATAATGTGTTAATAGAGTTTTTGTTTATGTTTTATTTATTGGTGAGGTCTCAAAAAGTATATTTTCAGAGAAATCTCGAGAATTTTTGGATGCAATACATTACTTCCTTACTTACCTTACGTAGTAGAGAAAGTACCTGATATAAAATGAGAAATAGTTTAATATGCTTAGTCATGTAAATTTTAAACAAGCCATTTTTGTTGCATATTTATCATTTACTTTCTCCAAAAATAATAGGGTGATTAAAATTAATTGCTATTAATTTATTAATAAAGCTATTAAAGAGTTTAACATCTTTTTTTTTCAAATAGTGTATAACATCTTTTTTTTCAAATAGTGTATAACATCATTTGGAGAGATTGTTCAAAATTATAAATAAAGAACATCATAAAGAAATTTAAAAGTGTGCACGAAATTTGGCGAGGTATTAATACAATACATTTCAAACGGATTGAGCTGAAATTTTGGATTTTAGGAATTTCAAAAATGAGTGTCCTTAATACTGCCGGATTTCAACCAAATATGAAGTGTGTCGATAAAACTCTTATTACATAAAATCGCAATTCCGTAATTGCAGTAACGGCGAGTTAATTTCAGGCAGACAAATACGCATTTCACAATGGAATCCCTTTGCCAAGGCTATATATAGTGTTGGGGGAGCATACTGTTTTATTTTAACACCATACTGTTCTTTAGTGTAATGTGCAGTTCGGTGTCTGGTTGGAGACAAGTCAAGTGTTCTATTTTGAAAACCTGGCACGTTGTACGATAAGACACCGTGGCACCACCTCGAGATCTGTTCCCTTTAGAGTTCCTTTCCCTGACAAAAAAAAAAAACAAAAACAAAAAAACAGCTTACATCTCTGTTGCCTCTGGCTTGGGAATAACTCACATTCCCAGACATTCAAATTACTTTGATCATTCGGTTTCTGAAACAAGGGTTGCCTCGTATCGCATGTCAGATTACCTGTGTTTAATTTTTGTTCAGTGATTATTATCCATGGCGGGACAGGCCACGGACTATTTTACTTGAAACCAACCACGATTAAAAAGATACTGCAGACTTTTAAAATGTTCGATTTCAGTACACTGTATTGAAAAAACTAATAATAAAATCAGTAATACTTAACGAATATGAATAATATGTTCTTAGTATCTAGTAAACATAAAATCAACAAAAACAGATGTATTCCTTTCATATGCCGTTTTCTACATTTCATCTGTAACAAATTATTATTAGAAAGCTTATTCTTCTATGTACTTCATGCTAATCGAGATAACATTAGTAGAAATGGCCTTATTATTTACTTTTAAAAAGTGAAATAAAGGAATACATTAGGCTAAAGCGATAGTTAAATGTTTTAAAAGATGGTTGCTATGTGATTGAAATTCCTTTGTTTTGTATGGCTAAGAGTTATGAGAAAAGTATATGCATATTCAAGCTGAAAAAAATAACAAGGAATATATTAGAAAATGTGAGCTCTACCAAAAGAAAAAAAAACTGTGCTCCATTCACATGACTTTCTCTACATCTCTACGATAAATTGTTGTTAAAAAGTTTATTCTTCTATTTACTCTATGCTAATCAAGATAAAAATAGCAGAGATGGTCTTGTTGCTTTCTTATAAGTAGGAGGAAAATGAGGGAATACACTAAGCTGAAGCGATAGCCAAATCTTTTAAAAGCTGGTTGTTATGTGATTGAAATTCATTTCTTTGATGGACAGGAAGTGAAAAATTCCCATATGAGAAAAGTAAAAGCGTTTGAAGCTGAAACCAATAAAACCAGGAATATTTTAGAAAATGTCAGCTGTATAAAAATAAATAAATAAAAATAAATAATAAAATATTTTTTTTAACGAGATTACATTTTTGTGGGGTAAGTTTTTGTCTATCTGTTGCGGTTTACCAGTTTTGCAAAATTCGTCCAGAATAATATGGTCTTTAGAGGCTATTCCCAGAAAATTCAAGATATATATTTTATTTGTAATGTAAGTATCTTTAATATACGATATTTTAATCAAAGTCATTAGAGCCATTTTTGTGAAAATGGTATAATTATTTTAAAACTAAAACCAATAACAAGGAATATCTCAGAAACGGTTGGCCCTACATCCAAAATGTAAAGACCATACCTTGTATTTTGATGATAGCTATATCTTGTGGTTTACCAGTTATGCTGTGAATGGAGAGGACTTTAGGTCTATTCCACGTAACTTGTTATACATTTTATTTAAATATATTTTTAAGCAAATTCGTTATTGAGCAAACCAAAAGTTAAAATCTGTGTATAGGGTATTTTGGGGCGTGGGGATTTTCTTGAAAATGTTTCGTGTCACATCATTGGGAAATATTAGACTTACCAGGTGGCTCAAGAGCGCCGTATTTCGCGTGTGTGGATTAGATTAACCCTTCCTGCGTTATAAGAGTTGCAGAACTCCACGGGTTAAATCCGAGCAGACGGCGGTCAGTGGTGTTAGCTAGAGTGACCTCGGCGGGTTGTAAGCTAGAACAACCTTGTTCTTCTCCTCTTGCATGTCAGCGTAAACACTGAAGGAATCGCGCTCATTGACAGATTTGTACTAGAGCCGTGATAGTAAACAAGAGCAGTGTAAACACACGGAGTAAGTTAACACGCGTTCCATTTGTTACACGGTCTTAATTTTTTAGAGAGTAAAGTCACCTTTTAAATTCACAAGTAATTACATAGTCCAGTGCACCTATTAATATCCGCCAAAAACTAGTTTTTAAGTGAGCAAGACGCTGTTCTTGTTTAACATTAGATACTAGAGCCTCTCAAGGGTTAAATCAAAACATTAAGATGCCATAACAAACATCCTGCATGAGAACACGTTGTGTATTTTTATTACATATATAAATATAATAATAATAATAATTATTATTAATAATAATAATAATAATACAGCAAAATGCTATGTGCTCTCGCGTTGGCATGTTTAGTGTTACACACTTTTATGCCTTGTTTACTCTGCTTATGTGAATAGATGATAATGATGATGATAATAATAATAATAATAATCATATTTTTATGTTTTACGGCTCAATTTGAGAGGGAGTGTATCCGCGCGCCCTATTATATTTTACATACCTTTAATTACGTAAAAATTTTGCTTTTAAGTATTTTTAATACTCAGCTGTACACGAAACGTAGAAAATATATATATAAATTGTGTGTGTGTGCAAAGAATACAATAGCAATTGCACAATATATGTTGGTAAATAAAAAAAACAACAACATATTTATAGCATGATGAACGTGACGTGTTGGTAAAGAACTGGGATAGTGCCAGATTGTGTAACTGACGTAATCAAAACATCCACACTATTGCACATTGCCATACTTTCGTTCGCTCATTAGATCACACTGAAATTTAAATATCAGGGGCTCTTAAACCTTGGGTAGTGATTGACCTTGTAACTACTGAGGATCATGGGACTGAGAAAGAATAACCACCTCAGATTCTGCATTTGCTTTGACTCCAGAATATGTCGATGTTATTAGTTCAAGGTCAATAGTCTCATGCTAAGTTACTTAAGCGAAAGGTCCAAGTGTATCAAACGACTATCCTATGCTTTAAGGCAGTCCAACAGAACTGATAAAATAGAGTGAAAAATAAAGAGAATTGGATTTATTTCCACACTTACTTGTCAATTTATTGCCAAAATTCGTAAATATTAATTTTAATATTGTCACAGTACAAACCTAATGTTTTATGTAGCTATTTTAGCCTTTTAAAGATGTAATTAGCGATTTAAATGTCAGGCTATAAACCTAACTTGCTATAAAAAGGGGTTTAAGACGATTGATTCTGTGTACATTAAAGTGAAGAAACGATTCAAGAAATGCTTCATGAATTTTTAACTTTTAAAAATTTCCCGCATTAGAGGAGCGCCACAAGAACAAAGTGATACAGACAATATTTATATGTGAATGTATAAAACTTTCACAGCATAACAATGATAAATAATATACAATAGCGATGATTCATAAAATTAAATATGAATATCATTGTTTAAATTATTTGTTAGGATTGCTCCTGAGCTTTAATAACTAGAGTACCAGCAATGGAAGATTGACTTCTATAGACCATGCGAAGTACAAAACTAAGTGAGAAATTTTGTTGCTGTTCATCTTACTCTATCAAGCCGGTTGCTTTGGTGTCGTGGAATCAGTATCTGGTTTTGTAATATTATATTGTTCGTTCGTAGTATTTTTATTCCAAAGTCCACTTCTTCCGGTTGTCCACTGTGGGGGTTTTCAAACGCGCCTTTGGATCGTCAATCAGGCGTGTGTTTCATTTGATTTGAACACGAAGGAGGCCAAATCAGAAACTTCCCCTATAGATTGTCTATTCACCGATTTCGCATCATGTCTCGAATGTTATATAATTGGTCCAAGAAATATTTCAGGAGTTTTCAAATACTTGACTTGCATTTGTATTAAAGACTTCGTAAATAACATATCATATTAGCATTAAGTTTTAAACTCTTGTTTTCTCGGATTTTCATTGCTTTTTGTGAAGTTACTAAAAGCGATACTCCTATTTTAACCAAATTTGTTTAAATCTATATCTAAAATCTAGTTTCTTCCAGACTAGTAGTATAATTAAAAATTCAACCCTAAAATTTAAAATATTTTAATATCTAAATCAATTGCAAAACATCGATTTTATTTTCAAAACGGTTTAAAGACAGTAAAATAATATTTTGGAACTAATAGCTTTAAGATACTATAGCAATAACAGCTTCAGAAACGTTTTGAAACCTAAGTGTTCCATTTTCACCAACAAAAGTTTTATTTACGGCAGTTCAAAAAGAAAGTCCCATTCCAGAACAAACTTGGTCAGAAGTTGAGCATCGTAATTATAATTATCTGGGTTTTGAGAACAACTGAAAACGGTTACATGCTGCTTTCCAAGAAAGTTATTCTTGCTGAGCTTAAAGCTCACTGCCTCTTAATGATATTTAATGTACTCGGGTAAAGTACAAAACAAGGCGCTTTAACGTTTATCGCATATAAGACATGGTCATTAGCGAATTTTTCTTACAATATTGGTAAACTAATCTTCAAGAAGATAATGACTTTCAAGGGCATTATTTCAGTGGTCAACAGCACATTAGCATCCCAGTAGGACCAACAGATCTAGAAAGCACGCATACAGCTCTGGTGCTTGCTTTGGGGTTCAGGTAAATCTATTGTAACGCATTTTTTCAGTAAAATTAATTACACATTTTGATCGGAAAAATAGTTTTTCATATTTTGAATAAAATTAATACAGGAGATGCCGTCAGTAATGTGCTTGCAGCGAGAACATTTTGCATGAAGTATTTTTAACTATTTTTGTTTTGCATTTGAATTATTTGATTCTATGCTTTATGAGTAGAAAGTTTTAAATTAAGATTGGGACCTCACTAAGAAGAAATTACACCAGTTTCTATTTGGTTTTAAAATTTCTGAATTAGCAGACCCTTTACCAGTTAAAAATGCCATCTTATTAAAACGACAGTATAATTAGCATTACTGAGAGAGAGAGAGGGAGAGAGGGAGAGGGAGAGAGAATTTCCTGCTTTAAAATATTTTTAAACATATGTTGAAGGTCAAGAGTTCCATGAACTTCTGACCATTTGAAATTATACTTAGGGGCATTCCCTTTTAATGGCATTGATCGTTTATAAGTCCATAAATAAAAGTGCAATTTATAAAATTGTTATTTTTTTAAATTTTATAACCTTTAACCTGGTAGATCATATCGGACCATGAAGGAAATTAGTGAAATGGTGCTTAAATGAGCTCGGAGTTTATAGAGCTTAGAGATAACGTGACATTTGTCTTCTCCAAAAAAAAAAAAGACCGAAAAAAAAATTCTGGACAACTCGCCCTAACCGAAATTCGAGCTCAGGACCTCTTGAATGAAGGCAGACACTTACCTGCACAGATGTGGGCATTTTTGAATTCTTTCCGCTTAATCGTTTAAGGGACACTGGGAGTCACATTATTAATACAATCGTAAAAAAAAAAAAAAAATGCTTTTATATAGCAAATAGTTTTTGGAACCTTTGGACATCTATAGAAGATCAAAATTTATCTGTCTTCCCCTTACTTTGGGATCTACAGCCATTTAAAGATCGCATACATCATATGTTTTCTAGCATACTATTTTATATAATAGCGTTTTTCTTAAAACTACATTTTCACATTTTCAAAATGTTCCACACAATTATTCTAATACTAAGAGTAATTTTTCCAACAAAAAAGTTAATTTTAGAGATTAAAATTTCTAATTTTGTAAAAAATCAAAACAGTTTTTGTGTGTGGTTCAAAATTCTAATTCAGAAAATTCCAACCAATTTTCTTAAATTTTGAGCCGCGTGGAACATTTTGATTATGCGTTGTATTTAATAATGATACAATTTATTAAATAAATGTAATCTTGGAAATTATTTCTGCAATTTAAATTAAAATTGATATACTGTATTAACAGAAGAACGATGCATTCACAGAAACATTTATACAGAAATATAGAAATTTGAAGTGTCACGCCCAGTGTTCCTTAATGGGTGCTGAGATTCTTCTCATTACAGCTTTGGTGTTTTCTTGTTTTGATATAATTGCAAAGCAAGATTGCATTTATTCGTATCTGTTGATGCCGCAAGATTCGCACTTATTAAATCTAAAACCAATTGAAGATTCATAGTGTGTCTCGTGGCGAAGAGGAACAAGGCTGTCCACCATAAGGGCATGCATCTGACGCAAGCCAGCAAGAGAAACATTCGCATCCCTTATGAAGGCCAAACATCAAAATTATCATAACCGCTATAATAGAGAAGTTAACACTGGCATATCCCTGTGAGCTTTGTCCTCACTTCATTATCATATCCGCTATAATAGCCTGTCACAAATAACGCAGTCGGCTTAATAAGATCGTTTGAAATTGTTATTTTGTCAATTACTGTGCTATTGCTTTTGACCTTTTTAATACTTAAGGCAATTTTGCTTCACATCTTTCAAGGAAGTAATTTTTACTTTCTCTACTTCCTATGTAGCATTTAGGTAGAGACGGTATTGCATTCCATCCAAAAATTTGATACCGAGATTTTACTGGAAACACGCGTTTCAGGGTTTCCAGCATATTAAAAAGATCTGATGTGCTTCTTGGAAAACAGCATGTAACCGTTTTCAGTTGTTCTCGAAACCCAATAATTATAATTACAATGCTCAACCTTGGGACTTTTTTTTTTATGTATGGACACCAACTGCCGTAAATAATACTTTTGTTGGTGAAAGAACCCCTAAGTTTCAATACGTTTGTGAAGCTGTTATTATATGTAGTATTTCAAAGCTATTAGTTTCCAATATATTATTTTATTATTTTTAAACCGTTTTGGAAAAAAAATCGATGCAATTGGTTTAGAAAAAAAATATATTTAAATTTTTTAAACGTATGCAATAACTTTTAGGATTGAATTTTTAATTATACTACTTGTCTGGAATATATTTGATTTCAACTTCTCTAACAAATTATTGTTAATAACTTATTCTATTTCATGTTATCGAGATAAACATTCACAGAAACGGTCTTATTAATTAGTTCCTTTAAGTAAAAGGGAAATAGGGAATATAGAGGCTAAACCGATAGTCAAATGTTTTAAAATGTGGTTGCTATGGGATTGAAGTCCGATTCTTTGCGTGGCCAGGAGTTGACAAGTTATGCATGAAAAAAGTTTATATTTTAAAACTGAAACCAATAACAAGAAATACCTCGAAAAGGGCCAATTCCACAAATTCCACTCATAAATTGTGTGATTTAACGATATCTACACTTTTGTAAGTACTTTTTGTATACCTCTTATGGTTTACCAGATATGCAACATTCAGAAAAATTCAGTCAGAATAAAGGGTCTACGACATTTTTAAAGCATATAAATACTTCGTCCACTTATAATGTAAGTTATTCCAGAAGATAAGATATTTGTGGGTTACAATATACCTATAAGCAGTGTAACTTTTTGTAAATCTGTTGAGTATGAATACGGCTTATATTAAAACAATGTTGCTATTGTTTTGACGTAGGTACGTGTTAATTTGTAACGTAAATATTTGTATGATTATTCATAAGTGCAGTTTAAAAGAATGAGATGCAGAAACCATAAGTCTTCTTTCGCCAAATTTCACAAATGCTCAAACCCGGTAGCCCTTTCGTTTAGTTATGTGGAGATATTTCTGTGGGAAGTTCTGAAGACTAGAATGGTTTTAAAGATTACGCATGCTTGCTTCAACGTTGTGGCTTAGTAGTTCTTTAACATGTTTTATTGTATCCTCTCAGGGCGGACCCTGGAATGTTCCGGAAAGAAAACAGCTTTACCATCCCTCCTTTGACAGGAGAGAGAGAGAGAGAGAGAGAGAGAAAAAAAAAAAGAAGAAAGAAAAAAAAAAACAGTAGGATACTTAGGGAGGTGTCTGGGGGTTTCCTGTCCCTGCGTCGTTAAGGGCTTTTCAAACCGAATATATTTATTTATCCGCTTCAGTGACATTTTATGTTTAGTTCAGGTCAGACAGCGTGGGTTCTGATTCTGTGGAAAGTTTGTATCCACTAAGAAGTACAGGTAAGCTCAAGATTGATATCGAAGCTTGCATTCCAATCGAGGAGGTCTGGGTGTGTAGAAATGTTTGCTTCCTGCTTAAAGCTAACGAGGGAATATTACCTTTGCATTAATAACCATGAGGTAGTCGTGTGCGAAAGACATCTGAAGGTAGACAAGTCATTTTAAATTCTATTAGATGTTAAATTTATTATACCTGCAATAGTTACGACATATATTTAACTAGCCTGCCATATTTGTCTTAATATAGTTTCTTTTGTTTATGTTCTTTATCATGCTATTGTTTTAAGAACAGACGAATGTAATTTTACTATTGCATTTTATAACTATTAAATATCATAAACATTAACACGTTTTCGCTATACAAGTACGGTAAGCTTCTCTCTAATATGCCCAACAATTAAACAAAGATCTTACAAAAATGAGCTGTTTGTATCTCTCCGTATTTCTTTCTTTCTTTCTTTCTTTCCTTTCTTGTAGGCACCCATCACTAGGGGAAAAACTCTAATGTGTTCTACATCTCTGTAACATTTTATTGTTAAAAAGCTTATTTTTCTATCTACTCGCGGTAATCTAGATCAACATTATTAGAAAGAATTACTTGCTTCCTATATAGTAAACTCTTTTAAAAGCTGGTTGCCATGTGGTTGAAATTCCCTTTGCATGACCAGGAGTTAACAAATTCCCGTAGGAGAAGAATAAAGTATTTTAAACCAATAACAAGGAATATCTCGGTAATGGTCAACTCCACAAAAGAAATATTTATTACATAAATTGTGTGATTTAATGATATCTAAATTTTTTGAGCAGTAGATTTATGTCTTATCTCTTACGGTTTAGTAGTAATGCAAAAGTCATCCAAAATGAAGAAATCTTCAGGGGCTATCCTCAGAAAATTCAAGACACACTTTATTTTTCATGTGAACATCTTCAATATACAGCATTTTAATCAAAAATTTCACAGCTATTCTTTCCATGTAAAGTGCAGTTTGGAATGGGGGAATTTTCCTCAATCTTCGTGCCGGATGCCTAGAAGATACTAAACTTAAATATCAAGTTTGGTATTTTTCGTTGTTGGGTTTTTTGATCATATACACTGACCTTGTTCTCAAAATTCTTTTTTATACAGAAGACCTTAAAACGTATTTTTCCAGCGAATCTCGGTTTCTCATTTTTGGGTCAAATGCAGTAGTTGCCTTCTTTATCCATCTACTATGCACTGAGTAGAAGAAGTTAAAAGGAAACATTCTCTTCTCTAAAAGGACTGTTGGTTTTAAGTTATCTTTAGTGCTGTTCTTGCGTGCAAATACTTATAGACTCTATGCGTGTAAGTTTGTTACCAGACGATTGATCGTTGGACTGAAGACAAACCTAAAATTCAGCCGTTCCAACTTCAAGTTCCATCACGCCATTATCAACATATGTTGGGCCACATTAACAGTGGTTTCTCGATTAGGGAATTTCTAATTCGGAAATTCATCACTTTGTGCCCATGACGACTAGGGACCAACTCATCGCCCATATATGACATTAATGGTGAAATCAAGAATTGCGGACGTTAAACATGGTAATTTAGACCAGAAACCTTTTCTTTCACGGTATGGGGTTTCTTTTACAAATAAACAATACACGGGACCAACGGCTCTACTTTCCTTCTGAAGGAAGCCATGTTAAGGAGTTTACATCCAAAAAGCTACTTCTCTCCACCAGGTTTGAACCTTGAGTATTGGAATCTGGCAAGTACTACTCCATTAAGAAACCCTAAGTGACATAAAACCGAATTGTGTGGTTTTTTCGATATATTTGTACTTTCTCTAGCACGTATATACACTGTACATAGTAGGCAGAGAAGGAGTTGTATTCCACCCAAAACATTGTAAGAGATTTCACTGGAATTACTTGTTTTGAGGAGCCACTGAATAAAAATAATTTTAGAACAGTGTGTGTGTGTGTGTGTGTGTGTGTGTGTGTATCAATACTCAAAATCGAAAAGTCTGCTAAATATCAAATTTTGTATTTAAGTCTGTATCTTCCAAGGATGTGACACAAAGATTTACAGAAACATCCTCCGCTCCAAACTATCCTTTATATGAACATTTTCCGAAATTTTCTATTTTTCTAAAAAAAAAAAAAAAATAATAATTTTTATTGAAATGGCACAGTTTAAATATACTTTTATAAAAGGAAATGTATGTCTTGATTTTTCTGGGAATAGTTTCTGAATGCCGATCTGGATGACTTTCTTGTAAGGGTAAACGGTAAGAGATAGAGGAGAAGTTACTACGCAAAAATGGAGATCTCGTTAAAACTCACAATCTATGTCATAATCACTTTTGGGGGGGGGATAAGCCATTTCCGAGATATATATTGTTATTGGATTCAATATGCATATAATGTCGACATATGTAATGAACTACTTTTCGAGCAGATCTCAACGTGTGCATGTTTACACTAGAAACTCCTACCTACTACCCTTTCTTTATACTGCTCTGTGTGTTCGTAACTGAAGGCGCTTCGAGCTCTACTTATAAGAAAAAGTTATAAAACCATTCTGCTATTATGTGTCTCGACAGTATGAAGCAGATAGAAGAATAAGCTTTTGTAAGAATAATTTATTGCCGAATAGATTTAAAAAAGTCATCTGAATAAAACACATCAGATTTTCTTGAAGAAATTTCAGCTCGATCTGCTACATCAAAGTGACAATGACTCCTTGTTAGCTGTGCTCTAAAGATTTTATCAAGAAGCAACAAAAGAGACGTTCATCTGTTTATTGTGTCAATTAAGGTGACGCATTAGGGAAGGATAACCCCATTTCACTTCTCCGTATCTTATCTAAATGTGTACAGCTGAGGAACTAGATAATGGACTGCGCAGCGGAAACTAACAATGAAGTCCTTTCCTAAATTACCACATTAAGCTTAATTTACAAACGCATTTCCGCAAGTTCAGAGGTCAGTAAAATGAGATAACCTTAACGTCTGTAACAAAGTGCGATTCAGCTGTACCCACTTAAGATCTAGGGATTCTAAAAACCGTTTGCGGACGAAAAATGATATAGCTTAACGGGTGACGTAGGCTAAAAATTGCGAATTTTCAATTTTTTTTATTTCACTAATTAATTTTAATACATTCAGCTTTATGTTCCCAAAGTTTCATAACCTAATTCAATTTCTTTGTGGTCTAAATACATTCACTTTTTCTGCTTGCTTGATTATCAGCTTTGATCCCTTGTTTCTGTACATTTCTTACAGGCAAATTAACTATAAATATTTAGAAGGTATGTTTCTTTAGTTTCTGACCAGGAAGAAGAAGCTGACTACAGTTATGGTGGATTTTAGGCAGTACGTAGATGACTCCCTAAATAAAGCAATAAAACAAAATTCTCTTTTCTCGTTTTCTGAGGTTTATAATTTTTCACACTTATGTATCTTTTTCTTGGAAACTATTTGAGATATTGCAATGGAATTTTGTACAAAATTATTTCAGTCCACAATGAGTATTTTGGCACAGTTATCTTTCTTTTGATTTAGATTTTATAGGTATTGTGCTATGAAATACATAATAATTTGAAATAAAAAAAAACTCGCATACGTTGAAAAATACTTTAAAAATCATTGAAGGGAGATAAAGAAAAAACTTCTGCGCCAAAATATACTATGATTCTAATACTTTATGTACAGTTGTTTTCAAGCAACTTCACCAACGGGTTACTAATAAAAAGGTACATGAGTTTTTTGATGTTTTGAAAATTCCAATGTAGTGTAATTTCTTTATATTTTGACAAAATTACTAATCAAATAGCCCAGTAATAGAATATATGTAAAGTGTGCAAAATTTCATTGCTTTAGGATAAAAACTTTGGCCATAGTAGAATTTTTGTTGTGTTGAGGTATTTCTGCCTACGTCCCCCCCCTTAACATTTAATGCGCACAGACCTGCTAATAAGCATTTCTTGAACATTCGGCATTCATGAGAGAAACACTCTTGCGTATACGAGGGCCACTATTTATATTTTGAGCTTTGGCAACACTGATTACTGTAGGTTTAGGTTCAATCTGGTGTTTCTGCTGTAACCTACTTCAGATATTTATCAATAGAGCGTTGTTTGTATTGTTTACAGCGACTTTAACTTTGTGCCTCAGAGAAAAGATGGAATTGACTCGTTCGTGCGATGATTAATATTTATCAAGACAAGAGTGCATTGATCAACTTATACTACGTTTGGCGATGAAGCTCCATCCTTTGCCACTGTTAAACGCTGGCATAACGAGTTTAATAGTGGCCATCATTCGTTCACTGACGAAATTCAATTGTGTCGGAATTCAATTGATGCTGTACAAAAACTGATAGTGCAAGATTGTCAAGCCCCATGTCAGAGGCAACGCTAAACATTTGTTCCAGCAACATTGTATATAAAATATTGCATGACCATTTAGTCGTGAAAAAAGATTTGCTCGTTGTATCCCATATAATTTGACACAACTTCAAAAGGACGTTCCTGACGATTGGTGCACACAAATGCTCAAGAAGTACAATGGTGAGGCTTCAGAAGACGTATAAGATTGAAACAGGTGGCGAATAGTGGATCTTTGCATATGACCCGGAACGTAAATAGCAATAGACTGTAAGGGTGTTTCAAAATGAACCAAATCCAACGTTCGCACTCGAAGCACTTCGAAACAAATGGTCATCTGTTTTTTACAGAAAAGCTGATCCTGTTGCGACAGTGCCTTTACAGGAACGTAAAACGGTCAGTTATGAATGGTACACAACCACTTGTTTGCCGGAAGTCTTCGGTGAAATTAGGAAAACAAATAAGTGACGTCGGATTGTTCGTGATCAAGACAATGCGAGCGCTCAACAACCGTCTATTTGAACACTCCAATAATCGAATTCTTGACTCATTCGCTGTGCAGTCCTGATTTAGTATCCAACCCCCCCCCCACCCCCCGAACTTGGACAACGATTTTCGTTGGCAGAAGAAGCAGTTGCTGTATTCAAAAACCCATGTTTTGGTGGTACTTAAAGTAGATTGGCAAAAATACTAACGAACGCATGCAGAAGTGTATTATCACAGAGGAGAATATTTCAATAAACAATGAAGCAATTTTCAATGGCAAAATTACTGTTTTTATTATTAAGCCCAAAATATAAATAGTGCCTGCCAATTCTGACACGCATGTGTTTATCCTTACGATGGATGTGGGGACCTGATGATAGAATAACTGGGAAAGGAAATTTGGGAAGGAAATGTTGCAGGCCTAAGGGATACCTCCCCAGCATATCAATACACAAATAATATAAGTATTGTTCATAGTGGACAAAACATACACTTGCAAACATAAACACACAGACCTTTATTCAATTTTGTTTTGCTTTCATTTGGCCTCAAAACAGTAAAACAGGTAAAATTTAGATATTGAATTTTAGACTTGAATGCAATACTTCCTCAATAATTGTAGAGAAAAAAAAAAACGTAAGAGGAACAAACAAGTTGGAATAATTGTATAACAGTGAGAGTGACAGTTCATTTTTTCCTCGAGATAAAATGTTGATTAGAATATAATTTGGATAAACTTCAATAGATTGTCGACAGCTCCACCAGTTTAACTGGAAGTAGATAGCAAGCGGATTATAATATACAGATAAGATGTCCAGGAAATTATGGCGACATTCAGAACGCATGACAACTGAAAGTCATTGAGGAATTCCCACTAATCTTCTAGGCAGGTCGTATTGTAGTTATTTTATGAAGTTGGGCGATGTCTAGGAATTTAATCTTAGTCTCCCCCCCCCCAGAGCAGTTTGAAACATTAATCCAATAATACATGTAATGGGGAAAAAGTATGCGCACCATGATATAACTCTGGGCTTGTCTGTCCGTCCGTCCGTCTGTCTGTCTGTCCCGTTGAAGTTTCGGTTGAGGTTATGCTTTAGCTTGAACATTTTCATGTTTGGTAAGATATATTTTTAAATTTGATCTAATTTTCAGCATTCATTAAACCTCACTTCATACACACACTTGAAATTTAAGGAGCATCATCTATGGAAACCACAGTACTTTTAAATTAACGTATTTTATTTTTAGTGGGAATAAAAAGAAAGAGAAAAGTTTTTTTTTTTTACCGTTGTGCTATGCCTAGAATTGTATTCCATCCCCCCAAAATCTCACATTCATATGACTTTCTCTAACCATTATTGAACAAACTTTTTGAAAAAAAATCTGTTGTTCCTTTCGTATGACTTTGACCTATTGTTCAACAAATTAATCTTAAAATCTGATGTGTTCCATTCGCATTACTTTCTCTAACCACTACGCAAACTGTTCTTAAAAAAAGTGATGGGTTCGATTCACATGACTTTCCCTAGCTCTACCACACACCTTTCTTACAAAAGGTTAATCCTTTATCTGCTTCGTACTTATTGAGATAATCACTAGCAGAAATAGTCTTAAGTAATTCTTTGTAAGTAGAAGAGAAATAAGGAAGTACACTACACTAAAGCGACAGTCAAATCTTTTAAAAACTGGTTCTTAGGTGAAACATTCAAACTCGGTTCTCGTTTGCATTCCCGGAGGTAAAAGAGAGATGAAACTAAAGTTGAGTTTCCCATGTAGAAAACTTTAAGTAGTTTAAATTAACAAGGAAAATCTCGGAGACGGAAGTATATATGACAAATTTTGCGTTTTAATGATATCTAAATTTTTTGCTATAATACGTTTTTGTCAATCTCTTACATTTACGAGTTATACAAAAGTCATCCAGAATGAAAAGGTCTTCAAAGGCTATTCTCAAAAAGTTCGAGATATACATTTTGTTTGTTATGAAAATATCTTAAACATTTTAATCAAAATCGTTAGAGGCATTCATGAGAAAATAAAAATTTTCGATAAATGTTCCATGCGAAGGGTAGTTGGGTGTGGGAATTTTCTTAAACATAGTCAAATTAAGGACATGGCAGAGAAAATAAAAAGTATCATTTCATAGGTTTATATTATAGCCATTTTTCTGAGCCGGCATTACATTGCGAAATCTTTAAATAGCTGAGAAATTTAAAAGGTATTTTTTTTAATTGGGTTCAATTCATCCATGTAATGATGCACTCTAGAAGCAACATAATTTTATCTGCCCTCTTGGATAGTGTGGTGGTAGCGTGTCTACCTCACATTCAATAGGTCGCGAGTTCGAATCTCGCTTAGGGTGAGTTATACGGATAAGGATTTTTTCAGGATTTTCCCTTATCCTGCGAAGACGAATGTCGAGTGCCTTTAAGTTCCATGGACTCCCAAGATCATTCGAGAATCATTTTCCCAATTTAATTCGTCGTCCGATGTGATCAACCAAGTTAAAGGACGTTAAGCTAACAAAAAGGAAAAGCACCGGAGTCGCTCATTTTGGGTTTGTTTTGCCGGAAGCTATGGCCTTCAACTGTTTGATAATTACTTTGTGATATGTTTTTCTCTGAAAATATCTCAAAGGCTTTGGGTTTTAGCCGGTTTTATAATAGTAAATTCTGTCTTATCTTACGAAGGTTCGCCCTAGGAACTCCCATACACCATGAGCTGTGTATGTTGACGAGTTCAGTGACATATCTCATTTACATAACTGAAGGTCATTTCATCATTTGAACTTTGTTATCGAATGACAGAGATGTCGTTAAAATGAATTTACTGGAAAGTGCGGTAGGACTGAGGGACACGTGTTTGACACTTGTTGTAGGCGTTGCGATATGTGACACAGTTTATAACGTCAGATAAATCATCTGGAGCATTTATCTTAGAACAGCTGGCATCCGAAAGAGGGATGTTTCAAAACCGGATTTATTACTTTGCGTGCCCATCATTGTCATCGTTAGAAGCCTTTCTTTAGAAACAGTCCATCTGTTACGTGTTGCCATTTCTCTCTTTGGTTTTACCTCTTTCCTTCAAGGACGCCTTGTCCTCGATCCGCTAGTGTTTCTCTTGGAAGAATGTAGTGCATTTCCTTCCAGTATAAGCACCATATACAATTCTTTGAACACAGCGGAGGCGATGGATTTTGTTTTTTCGGGCGTAAAATTCCTTAGCATGGCTTCCTTCGAAAGGGAAGTAAAGCCGTTGGTCCCGTGCCGGAGATTTACCTCAAGCTTGATAGAGAGGCCTCTGAGCAAAATGGGACGCTGAGAACCACAGAGCGTTAAAGAGCGTCCATAAATAAAACGCCATTTCATTTCATTTAAAAAAAAACTATACAGTAAAGAGCAGATCGTATACTGTTTGATTTATTAGGGAACTGGGAGGGTTGGAAGTTCGAGGAGTTGGAAGGAATTACGATGAGCTTAGATATAAGTGCTATAACGTAAAAGCCTTACGTGGACCAACCTATGAAAATTTCAAATTCAATGTTACTTAAGGATTACGTTAATTTTTACTTTCTCTAGCCCGGTATGTACAATGTACATAGTGGATAGAGAAGGTATTATATTGCACCAAAAATTCCATGTCGAGATTTCATCGAAATATATTTGTTTTGGGGTCCCGTGAGTACCAAAAAGCATTTTTAGAAAAAGGCCCTGAGTGTATGTGTGTCTACAGGCAGCATAGCTCAAAACGAAAAGTAACTTGTAACTTTGTATTTAAGTTGAGCATCTTCCATGGAACATTTTTCGAAAATGTTTATTTTCTCAAAATTGGCTCTAACGATTTTGATTAAAATATCGTATATTAAAGCTATTTATATGACAAATAAAATGTATAACTTGAATTTTCTGGGAATAGCCTCAGAAAGACCTCTTCATTCTGAATGAGTTTTGTACAAGCACACAATTTATGTTCTACATTTTTGTTGTTTTTGTAAAGTTAACCGTTTTCCATTTATACTTTTCTCAAACGAGAAGACATATTCTTCTCGTTTCTCGTTTGTTTAACCTGTGCATTCCCTTATTTCCTTTCTACTTACAAGGAAGCTAGTAGTAAGACTAATTTTGCTTATGTTTATATTGATTAGCATAATGTAGATAAAATATTATTTTTTTTAAATAAAGATTAATATTTGAATAAAATGTTTGCCGAGCAGCTAGAGAACGTCATGTGAATGGAACACATCACCAAAATATACTAATGTAACACATGTGCTCAAGTTATATCGCTTGCTTAGTATTAATACAGCGTTATTCTAGTATTGAGTGACAGAAGTTCTATGGCTTTGTAAGGAAGGAGATCTAAGAACAAGACTGACCGCTTTCCGAGATATCGACAGCTATTTAACTGCAAACCGTTATAATGTACATACACACACTTGCAAACGAACGCTCAAGGCCAACTCGTGTAAATGTCAATATCTGTGTAATACGGGCAATCTCTGCGGTACGAGAATCTGTAATCTGGTGTGATTGAAGCGCTCAAATTAAGCTCTACCAAAGTAACAGCTCAAAAAGGGACCAGTACAATGAACCGTCCTGCATTGTAATAAGGTTAGTCATCCGGCATAACAAACGTTGACTCTCCTTTCAGTAACAATCTAATTATTGTCTTGGTGTTGATTTAACGACCTCGTTAGATTAGTCATCCTTCCGGCCGTGATTGGTTGAGTCCTTAGTCTGTTACCACTAGAAAACCGTTGTATATGCCAACAGTGTAAGAACATTATTTGATAACTAGGAAATGTTCTACTTCTAAGATTCTCGGGTGCCCTTTCTTACCATTTCTTAATTTCTCTAGATAGTACATATGTGCAGAAGGTATTGCAGTCCACCCAAAAAGTCGATACCTTGTTTTCACTAGAATTACACGCTTTAGGATCCTCTGAATCGAAAAGCATTTTAGAAAAAGTTCCGTGTGTCTGTGAACACGATAACTCAAAAACGAAAAGCCTGTAAAATACCAAACTTAGTATTTAAGCTTGGTATCTTCCAAGGAAGGCACACGAATATTTGGAGGAAAACCCCCAATCTAAACTATCCTAAACATTTAGATAATTTTGATTTTCCCAAAAAATGCCTCAATTTGATTTTGATTAAAATACCGTATATTAAAGATATTTATATGACAAATGAAATTTAGTATATCTTGCATTTTCTGAAAAAATTCTATGAATATCTCTTTATTCTGGATGAATTTTGCATAACTGATCAACCGTAAGAGATAGACAAAATCTTACTAAAAAGAAAATATGGACCTCTCGTTAAAGCACACAATTTATGTTATATAATTTTTTTTTTTTTTTTTTCTTGGAGTGGATAATTTCTGAGACATTCCTTGTTATTGTTTTCAGTTTTAAAATATTTCTCTTATACGGAAATTTGTAAACTCCTGGCAATGCAAAGAAACAGATTTCATCCACATGGCAACTAGCTTTTAAAAGATTTGACTATCGTTTTAGCCTAGTGTATTCCCTTATTTCGCTTTTACTTACAAGAAAGCTTTTCTGCTAATGTTTATCTCGATTAGCATGAAGTAGATATGTTCCATGTGAATGGTAAACATCAGATTTTTTTTCTTGAAATAGGTACCTGGTGTGTATCCACTATCGAACACTGGTCAAATTGTCTGAAGTTTTCACTTACAATGTATACTTTTATACATTTATAAAAATAACACATAAATCCAAAACGTTTACCTTTCGCTTTTATTCCGAGAATAAAAGCGAAAGTGTCAACTCCCATACCTGAATTCTTCCTGTGGAAGGTTTTAAATGTTTGTAGGTAAGGTCAAGAGTAACGTTGGTGCTAAAATTAGTGACGTTTACATCTGGCAGGCATATGACACAAAACAAAAACTCTGAGCCAAACATAAGTCTCAGCTGTTGGGAAGATGCACAAATACTCCCATGCCTTACCTTGCAGCGGAAGTATAGAAGTTGCCATCAGGGGTCTTTAGAAGAGGAAACATCGAAAATGGCAATCAAAACCCTTGTTAAATACAAAGGGTTTTGGAAAAGTGATAAGAGGTTTGAACGAATTAAACTTGGTTCCGTGTAAGTAGAAGGGAGATAAGTGAACACACTAGGCTTAAGTCATAGTCAACTTTTTTTAAAAGCTATCACTTTGCATCTGTTATTGAAAGCCAGCTCTCTTTCCATTTCCAGGAGTAAAACAAAAGAGAGATGTGGCAATTATTTACAAATGGAATCTAATCACAGGAAATATCTTTAAAATATAACAAATAAGTATATGACATAATGTGTGTTTTAACGAGATCAAACTTTTTTGTGTAGTAAGTTTTTGTCTATCTCTTACCGTTAACCAATTTTGCAAAAATGATTCAGAATGAAGAGGACTTCATAGGCTATTCCCAAAAAACTCAAGATAAACATTTGATCAGTCATGAAAACTTCTTAAACATGTGGTTGAGTCGTTTTTTAAAAAGTCAACATGTTCGAAAAATGTTCCACGTAAAGGGTAGTTGGTGCGGTATTATCTTGAAAACTTTCGTGTCGCATCCTTGGAAAATGGAAATTTCTTAACTTATTATCAAGCTTGGTATTTAACAGACTTTTCTTTTTGAGTTGCATATGTTGTTGAAAAGGTGCACGAACACATACGCGCGTGCGTGCGCACCTTTTTTTTTAAAATATCTTTTTACTTTCTCTATCCCCGTATGTACAATGTACATAGGGATAGAGAAATATTGTATTCCACCCAAAAATTCGATACCGAGATTTCACCGGAAATATATGTTTTAGGGTCCCCTGTATCCAAAAAAAGCATTTTCACAAAAAAGTGTGTGTGTATGTGTGTGTGTCCATGTGTCAGTGTGTCTGTGAACACGATAACTCAAAAACGAAAAGTCGGTAACATACCAAACTTGGTATTAAGGTTTAGTATCTTCCAGGGATGCGACACGAAGATTTTGAGAAAAATCCCCCCAACATCAACTACCCTTTACATGGAACATTTTTCGAATATTTTGATTTTCTCAAAGATGGCTCTAACGATTTTGATTAACATATAATATAGTAAAGACATTTACCTGACAAATAAAATGTATATCTTGGATTTTCTGGGAATAGCCTCTGAAGAGTAGTTCATTCTGGGTCAATTTTACGGAATTTTGCAAAACTGCTAAACCTTACTACACAAAAATGTAGAGCACGTTAAAACACACAATTTATGTTATATACATTTTTTCCTTGTTTCTGGTTTCTGCTATGAAAAACTTACTTTTCTCATACAGTTATTTGTCAACTGCTGTCCATACAGACAAAGGAACTTCAGTGACATGGCAACCAGCTTTTGACTATCACTTTAACCTATGGTACTCCCTTATTTGGATTCAAGGAAGCAAGTAATAATACTATTTCTGTTAATTTTTTCTGATTAGCATGAAGTAAATAGAAGTATAAGCTTTTTAAGAATAATTTGTTCTAGAGATGTAGAGAAAGTCATGTGAATGGAACACATCAGATTTTTTTTTTTATTCAGGTGTCCTCAAAATATATATTTTCAGTGAAATATCAGTATCGAACTTTTTGACAGAATACAATACCTTCTCTACCTACTGCGTACTTTGTAATGGGCAGAGAAAGCAAAAAGAGAAGAAAACCGTAATAATGAACCCTCATTAGACGAATAAAACTAGAGGTATTAGAATAGTTGGAACATGTCGAAATTGCAGTGAGTGGGTGTAGGAATGTGCCATGAGGTTTATGAGCAATGCCCACTGAGTTGGAGGGATCCCAAAATAGAGCTGTGATTTTTCGTTTTGGCTGTCTTCCGAGCAATACTGACGTCTTGGAGCTGTGAGAGGAACAGGATTATTGCCTCTATTCTTCTAAAAGAAGAACGAAATTCGCTCTAGGTCAACTCTAGTAATGAGATCCTTACTAGTTGGAAATACGTTTCTTATATACAAGGGTTGAGCTTGAATAGTGACAATAATTTATTTACAAGTGATACAAAAGAGAGAAGTATCATTAATACATTATATTAAAGTAGTCCTTTAAAGTAATCATGTGCAAGTCGTAGGATACCTTCAGCAGCGCCTGTTGTGTTGATAGTTCGAATGGAGCGGTCTGACAAATCTCTGGAACAGTTCTGAAGTGAATGTCAGGAGTGCCTTCATCTTCGAAAGGACATAAGTCCGCGGAGTATGGTGGATGGTGCAGCGCTTCTCAACTCCACTGACGAACAAATCAACCACAGTTTGCTCTGTATACGGTTGAGCGTTGTCGTGCGATATGACCGGAGGGTTCTGCAGAAAGTGTCGCCGAAGATCAAAAAGTCAAAAGTCGAAGATCGGAAGTTCGTCAGAAGCAATGTGAAAGTTATGGTGCTTCTCGTGTATTGGTGTGTTAGTGTGATCCTAACGCATTACGTTCCTCCACAGCAAATCGGCAATGGGCAGTATTGCTGTTCAATTTTGGAACGCAGCCAGTTTTGAGAAAGAACCATCAAACGCTGGACTTAGATCAATTAGTATTAATTAATTGTTTATCCACACAAGCCGTTTGTAGGCTAGGAGTTGGATAGTTGGCTAAACTATAAAGCCCGCGAGTTAAAGAAGGTACTTACAATATTGTAAGTCGCCTTTGGAGTATATCTATCTCTAAATAATGTTAACTCATCTTGTGGTTTACCGGGAAACATGCGAATGAGTTGAGAATTTAATGCCGTATTGGCTTGTTGCAATCGACTAGAGAACGAGAGACCCGTGACTCAAATCCCGGCCATATCACTGAATTTTTCAGTCTGACTCTATCACACTATGTACAATCTAGGATACTGGATGAGGGGGATACCTGACTCACCGCGATTCCAAGATGGGTCGATTGTGGCTACACCCCGGCAGACAGAACGAGGTGCAGGAAGTCCCAGGTCCGTAGGTAGTCAGGCTCACAGAGACACGCAGAAGTCCCTAACATTTCCAAGTAAATAACCTGGGCACCATAAGAAGTTCTCACCAGAGGGTGACGAAGCAACCCTAGCACGCGAGACGGGATAAAATATTTCCATTGCGCAAGTGACTCGCCATCTGCCCGGCACCACCGCCACTGTATGACCTAACATAACTGAAACATGAAAGGGAAATTAAATAAGAGGATTAGGGAAAGGAAAATTGTCATAAAAAATACACCACCCTGACATTCGGTTTGGCGACCAGGAGAAAAATCATGAAATTCACCAAGGTCAGAGAATCGAGTCCGGAACCTCTCGAATGCAAGCCTTACACGTCGATAGATACTGATATATAAAATTCGTATGCTAGAAGGTTATTTCTTAAATAATTATAAAATCAAATGATTCGCGATTGTTTGGCTAAAATATCCTAGATAATTTTTGATTTGGTTATTCAGTAATTGAAATAGTAAAGTTGAAAGCTACCTCTGTATGTCGCCACCAGATGTGTATATAATTGAATGCATTCACGTCAGATCTCTGGCTGACCTCCAAATAACACCGGAACCCAACATCCTCAATAAGCAACAGAATGCAAAAATAGAAACGTCTCTTCGCCGCCATATTCTAGCGAATAAAACCTGTTGGAGGCATGGAAACATTCTTGAAATTAGAATATCTTGTCGAAGTACACCGACCTCTAGTAAATATTTACTTATTTCCCTATCAGGTCCTTGGGCATCGTCCAAAGACTGTCTCCGACAGAAGACTGGAAGCTAATTGTCTGAATTGTACATGTTCCACTAAAAGAACAAAAAAAAAAAAAAAAACCTGAATGCGCAAACTAGTCAAAAACTAACCACAGCTATTTGAATTCCGATGTCTTTAGATGTTGTAAAATGAAATTTACTCCATCTCAGCTGATCCTTTTCTTAGAAGTAATCGTATAACTCGTCAGTTTTCTCAGAAGTGTCCATAACATTTCTTATATCTGTATACATTCTTGTTAGCATTAACTATTCCCAAAATAAATTGGTCATATCTTTCAATTTTTCGAAGTTGAAAAGTTGAGCATTCGTATTAAAATTGTGTAAAAACGCTATTCATGTATATATCATGTGTAACCTCATAGGCAAATGCAGAATTATAATATCTACCATTTTAGTTGTGAATGCTTATTTCAGCAAAAAAAAAACAAAAAAAAAACAATAACATGTTGTTTCCCTCGATTGTAATTTGCATACGTAGTGATTAACAGGTATGTTTTTTTGAGGCATAGGAGAACAAATAATAACATTTTTATTTTCTATACTTCCTTCCTTAAACACCTCTTTTCGCCGTAATTTAAAACTTTTGTTTCCTACATATTTACGATGAAGTTAACCAACGTATATGGAGCAATAGGACGAGCGCGAGAATTCAACCTGGTGTCTACTGTTTTTTTTCATGAGCTGTGCAAGGTGTTTTATTAACAATTGACAGTTGCCTCAATCTATCGAAACAATTTACAACCGTGATTAATAAAGTAGAGGAAATATATATTGCTTTTTTTACTTTCTCTACCACGCAGTATGCACATAGTGTGTAAAAACGTTTGTATACCATAAAAAATTCGAGGTCATTATTTCACCGCAAACATATGTTTTGACCTCCCGTGACTAAAAACAATTTTTTTTAGAAAAATATCTGAATAACATTACCCATAAACGAAAATCGGTTAAATATGAAACTTGATATATAAGCTCTGCATTTTTATCAGAATGCGATACGAATATTTTAAAAGAAGTACACTTTATACGAATCATGTTCCGAATATTTTGATTCTTCAAAAAGTGGTCTAATATAAACCTTGTCAGAACATACAATCTTAAATTTTGCATCATTAAAATGTCCGAAACATTATTACTAGTATGCTTTTTGAGATACTTTTAGTTTTTTAACATCTCCATGCACAAAACAAGAAAGAGGCGTTTCAATGGCTAACATATGCCGATCCGCTTTTCGAAATTCTTGATTATGGCCTTGGCCTACAGTATTCTAAATTATAAACTAAATGCTAAATTCACATTAGCCACAAGACATGAGTGTCTAGTCAAACATCTGAATCACATCGGCATACTCCAAAACCCAAACTGTATTTATATATTTATTGAATATATGTATGTCGTATAATCTTTTTTTTTTCAACTGTGAAATACATGTCTATTTGTTTAATGTATAATTATTGCTAATAATGATAATGAAAAGCCTTGTTTTTTCACACAAGCCGTGTGTAGGATAGGTAGAGTAGCCTGAAAAATTTAATGTCATAGCTGGGTTTTGAACCTCGGATCTCCCGGGCTCTAGCATGGCAACATGCCGGCATAGCATTGAATTTCTCAACTGACTCGCGTGTTTCCCGGTAAACTACAAGGTGATCTCAAATTATTTTGAGATGACAATGTTGTAAGTACTTTCGAGTCCCAGGATTCTTAGTATAGCCAACTATTATGGACAATCTGTATTGATTTAATTATTTTCCATACGAGCCGTGTGTAGGACTGGAGTTGGATAGGTATGGCATTGTATTGTTCAGTCTGACTCTACCTATCCAATTAAAAGCCTTGCACTACTAAATAAACTAATAATAAATAAAAGCTGCCTCTATAACAAGAAGTAAAGAGCAGAATACACTTTCGTATGAAGTGGAAAAGTGTAAAACTCGTGTGGATGTAGCATTTGATTTTTAATCTCTCTTGGCAGTCTCGTATCTCTGAAATCATTCACATGACGCTACTGCAAAGAGGGGCGAAGTAAGCGATGGCTTGGTGGGACGTGGCGAGGTATTTACAGGCCCATATGACTTGTGCGTTTTCAAGGTCAATAGCAGCCTGACCTCCAGCACGTGACATTCACGTGGTGATCCAAGTTTAGTATACCTTCCGAGTGGGCAGACCTTACTTACAATCCTAAGTATAACGCATTTTTTAACATAGCCAGAGGCGTCCAAACTGTGGGCTGCAACTTTCTAACAAAGGCGTGGAAAACGTGTGCTGTGTGTTATATTTCGTACCACTCTTGTTGGACAGACTAAGGTTACATTAAATGGTTGAAACAAGGGTTCTTGACCATATATGCTATTTGTGGAAAAGAGAAAAAACTTTTGATTTTTAATTTCTCTACACGTACTATGTACAAGTGTATAGAGAAGGTATTGCATTCCACTCAAAAGTTCGATACCGAGGTTTCACCGGAGATACATGTTTTAGGGTATCCAAAAATCATGTTTAGAAAAAGGTCCGTGTGTCCGTGTTTCTGTGAACACGATAACTCAAAAACGAAAAGTTGATAAAATAACAAACTTGGTATTTAAATTTAGTAACATCCAGAGATAAGACACAAAGATTTCGTGAAAAATCCCCCGAACCCCAAACTACCCTTTACATGGAAAAAATATTGAAAATGTTGATTTTCTCAAAAATGGCTCTAGCGATTTTGATTAAAATTTCTTATATCTCAGAAATTTACATGACAAATAAAATTTATATTTTGAATTTTGTGAGAATAGCCTGTAAAGACCTTTTTATTCTGGACGATTTTTATTGAATTTTGCATAGCTGGTAAACCGTAAGACAAAACTTACTACACAAAAAATGTAGATCACGATAAAACACAGAACTTGTCATATACCTTTTATTCCTGGAGCTGGCCATTTTCGAGATATTCGTTGTTATTGCTTTCAGTTTTAAAATACTTTTCTCATACAAGTACTTGTCAACGCTTGGTCACGCAAAGAAACTGATTTTAATCCCATAGCAACCACATTTTAAATTATTTGACTGCCGGTTTAGCCTAATGCATTCCCTTATTTCCCTTCTACTTAGAAAGGAACTAAGCAATAAGACCGTTTCTGCTAACGTTTTAGCATTAAATAGAAAACCGTATTAACCATAATTTGTTACAGAGAGTCATGTGAATGCAGCACTTCAGATTTTTCGTAATTTAGACGACGTTTCCCTTCAAAGAGAAACAATTTCTCCTTTATTTATTGGTAATGCTATCTTTATACCACGGTCTCAGGAATCTAACGTTGCTTTTAAAATAATATTCGTATTGTAGTTCATAAAACTAATGAACGATGCAGTACATTAGTGAGGAAAACTTGTGTTCCTGTTACCCGATTTTGTGCAAAACAGAGGTGACAGCATAGGATCTCCTCACGTAATCCATGCGAGGGCTAAGTTGCAAATTACAAACTTAGCGAATGATAGAACTCAGTGTGGTTTAAACTCAGATCACGTAAGATTTTTAAGAACAGACCTAGTTCATGAGCATTTACACCCAAAAGTAATCTCAATCCAACATCAAGGTCAAATGTTCTCTTTCGATAAGAACCCTAAAAAAAAAACATATGCTGTTAGTGTTCAAGAAGGGAATAGATAATGTATTTGGTATCTAATGAATAGATGCTGTAGAATATTTAAGTAAAAAATAAGATATTGAGCATCATACTTTTTAATTAAGTCATAATGCCGAATAATAATTATTTTATGAATTATCTGAAAAAGAACCCTAGAATCCAGTCATATTCCAGCTGTGAAATATTTAAACAAAATGCTGGCATCGAGATATCCTTATTTTTTGGTAATACATTTCCATAGCTTTTACTACTTCGATACCGCAGGCGATTTTACTGATGATACATGGAATAAAGATGGAGCATCGGTGGAATGCGATGGTGGGGGAAACCGGAGAACCCGCAGAAAACCACCCCTTGCGCTGCTTTGACCAACAGAAATCTCACACACGGTCGCCTGGGATCGAACCTGGGCCATCTTGGTGAGAGGCGAGTGATCTAAGTTATACAAAGGCGTTCGGCTTTTGTGGATAATACCTACTCCCATCGTGTTTTTTTTTAAAATAAAATATAACCTGTCTAACGGTGACTCTTGGTATTTGTTTCTTTTGAGTCGTTAATTTGACTAGGCATTTCAAACCAATGTTTAAGACTTCGTAGATCTGCTTATATAACAATGATTACAATGGTGATCTTGAGTAGTTGCGCTGTTTTTTTTTAATATGAAATAAGCAGCTGATGCTGAAAATGACAAGTGTTTTCTAGTAATAATATTTGGCAAGGAATTCCACGTAGAAAGTTAATAATTAAGTTATATGTAACTACGCGAGAAACTGTCATTCTATAATAAAGAATACAAATTCTTTAAAATGAAAACTCCTAATGAAGTAGATGCCTGGAGGTGGGCAGGAATGAAATTAAAAATTAACACCCTCTCGTGTAATACGCATCAACTGCTTTAATTCCTTCAGCGATTGAAGCTGTTTTGCGAAACCTAAAATAAGTTTCTGGAGAATGGTCTTCTACATTTCTTCAAGCTATTATAAATTGGTATCCATATAAATACATTCCAATTATTTATTTTTGCATAAATTGTTGATCGTTTGTGGAGTCTTTTGCAGTTTATAGGTAGCGAAGATAAACTTTTATTTTTGTGATTGTTTAAAAATAATTAATATGAATGATAAGAGTCTGGGAGACAAAACAAGATGATTTAATCCAACTGGCCCGCACAGAAGAAGCCTTAGCTTGTCATGCGGTATCTCCCAGTTTTATTTCATCCAACTTATTGTCCCAAAGAGTTTTAGGAATCCCTGAACTATGTCCTCTCTCCACGAGGTTGTAAACTTGACCCTCAACCCTCTTGCGAGACTAATCTTGAACATAATAGGAAGGGTCATTTCAAGAGTATATTGAGAGGGGCCTTCCGATTATTTCCAAGTCATTAGTGCCACAAGGGAACAAGTTAACAACTGGTGGAAAGAGGACGTTAAGACATGGACTGATACTATTTCCTTGAGGGTCTAACTCCTCAGTAGACTGTGTCGTATATTTAATAGATGTGAGGCGGTTTCGTTTGTTGCATAAGCTTTATTTAGGGAAGCCTTTTTAAATCTCCAATTGTATGCAGGTGTTTTAAAATACCCACGTTCAGTCATTTGACCACGAATCTCATCTGCTTCGTACCCAAGTTCAAGTACAATATTTTTCAGAACATAAACCTCTGTCAAAGGCGGCTGATTTTAAAGTTTGGGATTAGGGGGTTTTCTGCTGGAAATCAACCCTCGCAGTGGACAGTCTTCCACTTACTGGTCCGCTAACTCAGACGCGAATCTAACTTGCAAACAGTCTTCAGAAAGCAGATTTTATTATGTTCACTCTAGCCCCTAGTACAGGGCGTTTTTTTTTTGTTTGCTAATGGTTATAGCCCAGTGACAGGGGGAGCGGTCCCGTTTGAAGACCATCATGTTTTGGCGAAAACTATGCTTCTGTTTAAGCATGACATATGCATTATAAGCTTGTCCTTGTTTTGTTTAGAAACCTTTACCCAATATCCTTCCTGCATGCTGTCTATGTATCTAGTTTTAGTAATTACGCCCTTTTCGGCCCAACAAAGTTGTGGCATCTGGCTTGGTTAATTTATCTGAATTTCCGTTGCCAAATATATCTAAGTGGCTGAGAACTTATGCCAAGGTAACCTTGGTGCACTTCCCCCAACCTCTCAAGGACTTCTTGGCAATCTTTAACGATCTTTGATCTCTTTGTCGCCCTCCGTGGTGTGATGGTTAACATGCTAGTTGCATATACCCAAGGTTGCGGCCGTAAAAATCCTTAGCATGGCTTTCTTGGGAAGGAAGTAAAGCCGTGGGTCATGTCGTAGATCCTCAAGCTTTATAAAGAGGTCTCTGAGCAAAATTAAGCGGCCTTTCACGCCCAGTATAGAATGGACGCTGAGAACCACTGCAGTTAAAGAACGTCCATTAATAAAACGCCATTTCATGTCATTCTGATCCCGTTATTGATGGAAATGACGCCTTCAGCGCTGTCAGACATTCTCCTCCACACAGACCCGAGCACATATACTTCCACCTGAAATGCTGTGTCAGTTTCCCTAAGGGATAAAATGTCTCTTATTTTTACTGACGCCCAAATGGTTATTGTTCAACATCAGTACAGTTGTTCACCTTTGACCAATCAGTGAAACAAATGATTTTCCCTGATTGGTTTTGATGGTTTTTCTTTCACTGTTCTTTGCTTTCGATATTAATTAATATGAATGTAACATAAAGATGCCATGCTCAGACATTGAATGATTGATTTTGTGTTTCTTTTTTTTGCAGTAAATGTGCACTTTGGTTATGCCCGCGGACTATGAGATGCTGATAGCTCGCAGTCCACCAATAGGAACAGATTTTCTCAACAACTATCGGCGTTACGAACCCCGCACCACGTTTCACCGCCCCCGCCAACAGCTACAGCCGCCGCCACGATCCTCCCCGGCGACTCCTCCCCGAAACATGCCCGTTGCCGTCCCGAGGCGCCCCTGCCTCGTCGTGAGGCCGGAGGATGCGCACTCCAGTTCTGCGGAAGAGAATGATCTTCCCAGTCCAACGCGACTCAAGAAGAAGGTCGTGTTTGCTGACGACAAGGGGCTCTCTCTCACGCAGGTAAGCTGCACTATCCTAACCCATATTTATTTCATATGAAAGCTTTCAGGGGATGAAACATATAACATGTAAATAGACATGAGAAACATTGTAATTAAAACTTATTTGGTAATAGTTCTAAACTTCTGGAGTAATTTGATATGAGGTAGGTATCTGTTAAGGTAATGCATCTGTGAAATTTGACCAATAATTGTGTATAATCAAAAAGATCAGATGTGTTCCATTCACATGAGTTTCTCTACGTCCTGTAACAAATTAGTGTTAAAAAGCTTATTCTTCTATCTACTTCATGCTAATCAAGGTGCATAACAACAGAAATTGTCTTTATTATTTGCTTCCTTGTAAGTAGAAGGGAAATAAGGGAATATTTAGGCTAAAACGATAGTCAAATCCTTTAAAAGCTAGTTAGTTGCCATGTGGTTGAAATTAGAGCCATTTTTGAGAAAATCAATTTTCAAAATGTTTGCATGTAAGGGGTACTTTTCAGTGGGAGGATTTTTCTCAAAATCTTTGTGTAGCACCCTTGGAGAATACTAAACTTAATTCCTAAATTTGTTGATTTATCGTTTTCGTTTTTGAGCTATGTTCACGAACACAGAATCTTTATCTAAAACAGCTTTTTATTATACAGGGGACCCTAAAATGTATATTTCCGGTGAAATTTTGGTATCAAATTTTAGGTGGAGTGCAATACCTTCTCTAACTATATACATTGTACTATGGAGACAAAGTAAAACTTGAAGAGGTAGAGTCAGACTGAAAACTTAAATGGCATAGCCTGGATTTCAACCACGGATCTTCTGGTTTCCGCCCAGTTGGCCTGAACATTGAGCTACCTTGGCAACATACTGACACGACACTAAATTCTGCAAAAAACTCGCATTCTTCCCGGTAAACCACAAGGAGATGCCAAATTATTTTGAGATGTTATACCTCAAAAATAACTTACAAACTTCGTACTCCAACTTATGTTGTATACATACTGATGTGGAAGAAACAATCAATTCACATTAATTGACTTAACATCTGGCTAACTCGGGAGTTGAGTACTTAAATGTATTGCCATAGAATACAATTTCAGATACATTATATCGTAAATATCCTATATTTCTAAAATCGGCGTTTTAGAGAAAAATTACGAGAAAATTCCCAAGTATAATAAACAAAACTATGAATTGCCTAATGGACTAAAGCGATGTTACGACTAACTTTACTTGGGACGTAACATGAAGTTGAGAAATGTTGCTAAAGAAATAATAGAATTAGAATGCACCTAACGTAACGGGAATGAATTTTGATAGGTAGAGTGTTATCTGCTTCTTTTCACTGCTTCACGCTAATTAGTTCTAATGACTACGTGACATCAAACTTAGCGTAACGGGAAGAAAATGCTTGGGCTTGCCAAACTCTAAATTACGTCTCTTATGTCACATTAAACCATTACAAAATAGTTCCATTGTGCTCCTTAACCTTTCGGAAGCAGAGTAGCACAACATTGACACATGAAGTACGCTATACACCGCCATCAAGTGGCTTCAATGCATATGTTTCGTTTAATAATTCAGCTACTTCACAGTAGATAACCTCTTACCACAATGACGGAGGGCCTCAAAGAAAGAAACTTTCTTCTCTTTCTTATTCCCCCCGGCCCTCTCGACACCCAATAGTTTTTCGTCGTGGTTAAGAATAAAAGGTTTGTGAAATATATGATAGGTTAATTATTTCAAATATTGCTAATCGTAATGTTCCACAAACTATTAGTCCGCTCTGTTCTCTTAGTTAATATATTGGTACTGAATTAAAATTTGTGAATGTATCGCCCAAGAAAAGGTGCGCTCATAGTGATACACTGTGTTAGACTTTCATGTTCAACACGTTATCTTAAGACAGGCCAGGTTTGCCGTAATCCTGATATTAGCGGCGCATAGAACATATTTTCTTAGACAGACATGCTTATTTGCATAAGTAGTAGACCTTCATAAGGTAAGCTACAGTCAAAGAAGGTTGCTGCGTGCTACCTTGGGCGGTAATTGAATATTTACTGCAAGTTATGGAGATTTAAATATATCGACAGACTTTTTAGATTTAAGCATTGATTTTCGCTACATTTATTATTAGTAACTTACCTTTAGATTAAGGTCAAATTTTATGATTAAATAAGTCCAGGGCAAAAGTCTGAATTCAACCCCAGTTAATACGCTGATTGAAAATACATTTCTTATTAGTTGGTAGCTAAATTTAGTCTTCAGATAATTAACTTTATATTCATAACCTTGAATTTAAACTGCATGAATTTTCTATCAAAATGTAAAGTTATTTTTGAGTCACTATATATAGAAAACCCTAAATTGCAATCAAATAGCAAAAGAAATTATTTCAAAGGCTTGCAAATGTTGCTCAGAGCGAAGAGAGAAAGGGGAATAACACATTTAAAACAGAAAGAAAACTGTATAGTCTAGGATGTGTTCCAGTCTATCTGTTAATAAGCAATTCTTATAAAAGAGCTGCTTTTATCTAATGTTAATTCAGATGAACATTGCCAGAAATTATCTTATTAATTATCTCCTTATAACTAGCAGGGAAATACACGAATGCACCAAACTAAAGTGACAAGTCAAGTCTTTTAAAAGCTGCCGCTATGCAATTATTATTGAAATTAGGTTCTCTTTCTGTGGCCAGGAGTAAAACAAAAGAGACATGAAACGGGTGAGGGCATCTCGTTTGAGAAAAGTTTAAATATTTTAAAATTGAAACCAATAATAGGGAATATCTTTGAAATGGCTAGCTCTACAAAAATTGTATGACCCAAATTGTTTGTCTCTATGTTTTTGGTAGGATTTTTTTTTTTGTCTATTTCTTATAATTTATCAGCTATGCAAAAGGAGCATTCCGAAAAAAAGCAGGATATTAATTTTATTTGTCATGTAAATATCTTTGGCATTTTAATCAAAATTGTTTGATGCATTTTTTAGGAAATTGGAAAAAGTACTTTGGGGTGGTGTGATATTTCTGAAAATCTAGGTGTTGCATCCTCGGAGGATATTAAACTGAAATATAAAGTTTTACTTTTCGTTTTTGAGCTATGCTGTCCACGCACAGACCTTTTTTTATTTATTCGGGGGACTTCAAAACATGCATTTCCAGTGAAGTTTTTGGTGGAATACCATACCTCCTTTACCTACTATGTACATGTACCTACGTGCTAGAGAAAGAAATATATTGAAAAGTATTATTTCAATACAATATTTCATTCACTAGCAATTCTGATACAACAAGGAATATACATTCTTAAAGCTCATATCTGCCAAGTTCCTATCTACTCAATTTCGTGCTATTACACAAGCTATAGGCACGAAACAAAACTTTTAATGCACCTAGCGATAAGAGGAAAAGCATTTTGCAAGAAATTACACTCTTTTAGGATTTGCTGTTGGCAAGTTAATGAGACAAGCGCCTATCTTCATAATGCAATGCTAGTAAATGCTTACGTAAGTTGTAAGATTCTTGTATATTCGCTTTTGAAATCAATTAACTGATACATTAAATAGAAACTTGCAATTTATTTCCTCAGTTTAAAAAAGGGAGGTATTGAACCCTCGTGCCGAAATCCATCTCGAATGGACATTTATCGTTACAAAAGTTAGGTGTCAGAAGATTCCAAAATAGAGCATCTATTTAAATTCAAGGAAGTAGTACCAATAGCTAGTAGCAAAAAAGATTAAACGGCCCGTTAACTTGCTTGAATCTCATGTTGTTGAAGCCTGATATACGTAGTAGTTTAGCTTACATTTATATACCTCGCAATTGAAACTGAAAGATTTATTATTGTTATTATTATTATTATTTATTATTAATTTACAGACTGATCTTATTCAATACGGCTTTTCTCGAGAAAATTACAAAGTAGGTTTTGGTATACAATTTTGTATACAAAACTTTTTACACTTCATACATTTAAACAGAAGCTGTTACTCCTATTCCATAATTTATCCTAGAATCTCTTATAACATTAAACTTCACAGTCAGCGCTATCATATAGGTACAAGGTAGCATTTCAAATGAGGCATTGAGCGTTTTTGCAAATAAATGTATTTTAATAGTATTAAAACTACCAATTGGTGAATGCTAGTGAGAATTGCTATTGAGTCGGTGGGTAATTATCAAATGCCTCTATATAAAGAGAAACTATATTAGAAAGAAGGCATGCGTTTATTTTAATGAATAACACTGTACCAAGTGTGTGTTTGATGATTTAGAAATCGACAGTAAAATCGCGTATTCTGAGATGTTAGTGATGAGCAAAATGCAAATAATAGGTTTAAGATATAAATGGGAATTGAAAAGAACAATAAAACGTTCAGAAATGCATATTTCTGCAGCTGTATAGCACCAACAAAAAATTAGTAATACTCCTTAAGCGACTTCTGAAAAAAAAAGAAAATAAAAGACAAATAATTTTAGTAATAAACTCTTTTTTCGTGAAGCCAAATCATATTAATTTTATTTATTCTTTTTTTTAACTTTGTGTGCTATGGTATCGTTTCTTTCTCTGCTAAGAAAGTCACATAGTATAAGAATTAGGTAAATATTTTGCTCACCTGTTTATTAAAAACATGGTTTCTTGATATATTTAAGAGATCTAGCCTGCCCACTGAACATTTTTGAAGGGCCGCGGTATATTGACTGTGCGAAGGTAGCATAATTCCTAAAGTGGAAAGGTTGTGTACTGTAATGTTTCTAGCAGTTATCTCGCACATTATAGAATAAAATATACAGAAATTGTACCAGCACAAAAGGAAACACTTTTGAAATGCTCCTTGTGGTTTCAGAATAGTTCACTGTGATTTGTTATTCTCCAAAATAGAGAGTTACTAGAAAAATGTATCTACGCTTGCAACACCACTTAGGGCAAAAGCCTTGCAATACGGTGAATTACGTCACACCTTTGGGCCTTTGGTGGGTCCGTCAAAGAAGTACTGTGTGCGAAGTTAATTCATTTACTTTTTAACGGTATTTTTAAAAGTAGTTCTCTAAGTTTTTATTGCTGGACATTCTGGTATAGTACTTCTGTGCCCCTTTACCATGCAGAACTTGGCGCATATATATGAAAAATATGCTCAATACATGTAGTAAGACGATGTCTGTTTTTTCTTTCCTGAATGCTAATATGTTTAACTTAATCCTAGCAGAATACATTTTAACATGTGTGGAATAGGGATCAGGCCCCTAACATGTTTTTGCTATAGTAAAACTTTAAGCTTAATGATGTGTATTTCCTGGAAAGTATGGAACCAACTGACAAACAACACATTTCATCTCATTGTTTGTGGTCGAGGACGTGTTACTAAGCTTTATTTCAAATGCATAATAATCTGGATTTTATGTTCCTTAAAATGCAGATCACAAACCTACAACATATTCAATGGAAAGTGAACGCCTACAGGAAGAGGGTATGTTGCAGCACTTTCCAATAGTTTACTTAATATTTAAGAATTACTAAACAGTTAAAACGTGTTAAAAAGAGTTAAAACATATGCTTACATGCCTTGGACTTGTCTCTAGGAACAGAATTCTTCCTATGAATAGTCTTAAGCCACTTTGATTTCAGATCGTCATCTTCAGGAAAGGAAATATAAAACACCGTCTTTTTTTAATCATTCGCATAATTACATTACAGTTTGATACACTACACCTATGAGGGATTATACTTTTAACATTAGGTCCCAATTTAAAACCACCAACTAGAAAATATTCCCACTATTGTACACGAATCAAACACATGCCCAAAGACTCTGATGTCATATGCTAATGTTTGATGCAAGGCTTTTCTCTTTAGGTGGTTTTGATTAAATGCATGATGGACTAAATTTATATTTTCTAATGGTTTAGAATGTGGACATGAAATATTTCCCTGGCAAACACACTCGGCGGTCTAAACTTGTTTGGACGTACTTATCCACATTCATTATGTTCTTAGTGCTTCGGTACTGACGCATGAGGTATGCTTTAAGGTGGATACTAACTGGGACGCACTTAGCCTGAAGCTGTCATCCAAATATAGCTACCACTTGAAATCAAAATAAGACCACTTCTAAAATAATCCAGACCTCTCAAGAGGAAGGGTTTAAACATGTTTCTTGGTCTTAATGATCCTAAGCATTGATTATTCCCGAGAAAACATTCATTTGCATAAAATAAATGAGCGGTATTCTCTAATAATAAGGCCCGTTTCAGGTTTTATAAAAGGCCATAAGAAAGATATGAGAGACGAAAATGAGTTTTAAGGGAACTATATAACAAACAAGAAAACATATAGGACAATAAATGACGAACTACGTGCTACCTGTGGCTGATTCATGCTCAGGACGGCAAACAGGTTATAGGGTCGGCGATGCCACTGCACTGTAGAACAGGTCGATGTTTGAAAGGCCAAATATTGCATCTTCTTTTTTAATTGGATTAGCTCCTTTCTATTTATTCCCGCTTCGTTCGTTATTTACTCTCCTCGTATGGAAGCCTTAGACGTGGTCAAATTATTATAGTAAACCCATAAATTGCATCTTTATTTGGATATATTTTTACTTTCTCTATACGCACCATGTACATAGTGTATAGAGAAGGTATTGCACTCCACCCAAAAATTCGATACCGAGATTTCACCGGAAATATACGTATCAGGATCCCCTTTATCTAAAAAAAAAAGAAGCATTTTCAGAAAAAGGTCCGTGTGTGTGCGCGCGTGCGTGCGTGTGTGTCTGTGAACACGATAACTCAAAAACGAAAAGTCTGTAAAATAGCAAACGTGGTATTTAAGTTTAGTATCTTCCAGGAATGCGACACGAAGATTTTGAGGAAAATCTCCCCACCCCAACTACCCTTTACATGGAACTTTTTTCGAAAATGTTGATTTTCTCAAAAATGCCTCTAACGATTTTGATTAAAATTTCGTATATTAAAGATATTTACCTGACAAATAAAATGTATATCTTGAATTTTCTGGGAATAGCCTCTGAAGAGTACTTTATTCTGGATGAATTTTACAGAATTTTGCATAACTGCTAAACCGTAAGAGATGGACAAAAACTTACTGCAGGAAAAATGTAGAGCACGTTAAAATACAAAATTTATGTTATATACATTTTGTTTTTCGTGGAGTTCATCTTTTTTTAGACATTCCTTGTTTTTTGTTTCTGCTTTGAAAAATTTATACTTTTCTCATACAGGAATTTGTCATCTGCTGTCCATACAAACAAAGGAACTTCAGTGACATAGCAACCAGCTTTGACTATCACTTTAACCTATGGTACTCCCTTATTTGGCTTACAAGGAAGCAAGTAATAAGACTATTTCTGCTATTTTTTTCTGATTAGCATGAAGCATATAAAAGTATAAGCTTTTTAAGAATAATTTGTTGCAGAGATGTAGAGAAAGCCATGTGAATAGTACACATCAGATTTTTAAATAAAAGTAACTCATTGTTCCCACGTTAGGTTTTTAAACACGTAATTTTCGACACCTTTTGGTTCATATTTATACAATAGAAACAGTAGAAGCTTTGTACTGAAAAATATGTAATGTTCTAAATATTAGTATAAATGTTCAAACATTTGCGTGATTCTTGCATCAGAAACTTAACTGTTTGATCAAAGACAATTACTGCACAGTGTAACTGTGCTAATATATCAAGAAATGTTTCAAAATCTAGATTTCCGCAAACGCAGTTCTTGCCGAAACATTAATAAACATTTAGAAAGGTACAGCACAACTGCATTTTTGTAAATAATTATGAAAAAATAAAGGACACAATTAAAAATACTTACCTGGCTAGCAAAATGTGTGTTGAGGTCTAAGGAATAATAATATTATCTGCTGTTTAATAATGTTTTAAATGCAATAAATTAACGATTTATGTTTCATAAACTTTTTTTTTCAGAATTGGTGAACGAAAATGTTTACTCTAATTATTTGTCCACGTCTGTGCAATGCGCGCACCTTTTCTTGGGCTCCCTAGTTATTCGGTAGGATTCACACAATTTCGTAAGCAGAGCTCGGCGACAATATTGAGTTACACAACTCTGCTATCTATTGTAGTGGCTTACTGCTAAGGTTTCGCTCTGTCCCGGAGTGCAGTCATATCTACCTGGTTTGTTTCGCTTAATACTTCAGCTATTTAACTGTAAATTACATAACCTATTCAATATAATGGCTGAACGTCTCATCACTGCTCAAAGAAAGGTGAGCGAGTGGTCAGCGAGCTGACTTCCCACCCGGAGGTTCCGAGTTCGATTCCCGGCTAGAGCGGGGAATTTTTCTTTAGTCAGCATTATTCCCTATACCCCATAGAGTCTGGAAGTATGTATGTGAGAGTGAATGTGTTTAGGAAAATAAAATTATTTAAACAAAACTTAAAAGAACCTACAGACAGCGAGTTGTTTCAAGTGCAAAACACCCGATATGATAAAATAATAGTAATAAAAATAAAGGCGAGCGAGCTCTTTCTTCCTCACGCTCTGGCGTCCAAGAAAAGGTGCGCGCATACTGCAACGTCCCCTTAATAAAATAAACCCTCGCTATTTGTATTTATATGACCTACGTGCGCACGCAACAGAGGCCAACAAACATTTAACCATCTACATTTGCATAGAACACTAGAGAATTATTCAGAATGGAGATATCAATAATCAGTATTTACGAAGTTTTTGTAAACATATTAAATCCATATATAATTAAACCAAACAGATTTGTAAATACATTTTATAATTAATATGTACTAATTTAGAGCAGAATGTAATTGTAAAAATAATCTAATTATGTAATGAAAAACAAATATAACAACTCCTGTGATAGCTTGTAGTAATATATTGACTACAATAAATGCTATTATAACGGGGCATACAGATGAATGCTTAATAATAAAAAAGAAAGTAAGAAAAAGTGTTAATTTAATTATTTTTTCACACAAGCCTTGTGTAGAACATGATTTGGTAGGTATAGTCAAGACTGGAAAATTCGATGCCATAGGCGGGATTTGAACCACGGATTTCCCGGTCTCTAGCCGGCTGCTCTACCACAGAGTTACCTATCCAAATCCTATTCTACACAAGGCTTGTGTGAAAAAAAATTAAATCAACAGTAATTAACCACAATAGTTGGCTATACCATGAATCCTGGACTAAAAGTACTTACCTATGACATTGTAAATCGCTATCGAGTATGTCAACTCAAAAATAATATAACATCACCTTTTCGTTTACCGTGAAACAAGTGAGTCAGTTGAGAAATTTAATTCCATGCCGGCATGTTGCTATGGTAGCTTAGTGGTAGAGTAACCGGCTAAGACCGGGAGATCCGTGTTTCAAATCCCGGCTGTGGTATAGAATTTTCAGACTGATTCTACCTATCCAAAGAAAGAAAAAACCATCGTTTCCTTCGATTCTTATTCACATTGACCCCCTAAGAAAGCGTTCGTTGACTCATAAGTAAATATTCTGCAGTAGGCTTTAAATATAGAAACTGTTGTATATTATAACCCGATATCTTCTTTGCAGGTTCGCCTGATGACGGAGCCCTCCAGCGTTCCACCGAATCTGAACTTGCAGTTCCTAGCCCAGGTAACGCAGGGCATCAAGGCTGAGGTGACACCTGAACCCTGGGAGGTTATATTCCCACAACCTGCTTCCGATTACCTAGAATTCAGGCGCCGACTGGACAGATGCAACGTCTCCCTTGAAAACGTGATTGTCAAGGAAGCAGAAGACATCGTGGTGGGCACCGTCAAGGTCAAAAATCTATCATTCCATAAAGAAGTGTTCGTTCGAGTCACTTCCGATAAGTGGAAGACGCACGAAGACGCTTTCTGCACATACGTCCCCAGTAACAACACAACGGCAGCTGCAGCAGGAGCCTACGTTCTCTACGACACCTTCTCTTTCAGACTGACGCTACCTCCTCGTTCCACATGCGTCGAATTCTGCGTCTGCTTTCGCTGTGCGGGCTCAGAGTTCTGGGACAACAATGGTGGTAAGAACTACATTCTGCTGAAGAAGAATTCTGTTTGTGTTTCTGCAGCGCCCTCAAGTAAAGGTGAAGTCGACTCGATCTTCCACCGAATGAGAAATCGAAATGGGAATGATCCCACAGTTCCCGTCAGGTGCACTGATGCAACCAACGCGAAGCTTGGGACTTGGTCAGAGTTCGCCAGTTGGAACCATCTGGACAACAGCTGTCCATACTGGTGAATAGATATACTCCTCTCGTGAGGAGATTTTGGACATCAAGCGCCTACCTGGCTTGAAGGCTAAACGATCCTTCCTTACAACTACCAGGATTATTGAAGTCTTCCAATCAGCTTTCCAAAAGAGGTAAGCATCATTTTACACAGCTAGTGACTATAATTCCAAATATTTCGGGCATTCCATCTTTTGAAACCTTTTAAAGCCACGGTAAAGCTGCTTAGTTAAAGAATAAAAAAATGTGGATTCATATAAGGCGCCAAGTAATATTTGCTTAAGGCTTTTATTACAGTAAAACACTGTTTAGCCATTTTAATGAGTTTATCTTGTTGAGATAATACAGAGAACTCGAATACGAATTTAAAACAATCGAATTATTCAAACACCGAATTAACAAATATGCTATTTTTGGTAGAAAGCATACCTTCAGATAATTTTATTTCCTGTATATAAATAACTCCTAGTGAAACTGTCTGTTTTTGACTGAAAACACAAAGTGCTGGACATTTCAGTCCAACGTATGTGTGCAAGTTGGATTATATTCAAATTACGATGTAGGTATACAAAACTTCGAATTAAAATTCATTTTAATATTATTTTAAATAGGAGTTTCAATGGAATTGTTTTTATTCGAATTATTAAAACATTCGAGTCTCCTATGTCGGGATTTTTCTCTAAACTTTTTTCTAAATGCAGGGACAGTAAAACGTGTATTTTCGGTGAAATGTGTCAAACTTTTGGGTGGAATGAAATACCTTCTGTACTTTTGTAGTACGCCCTCTACTTTCATGGCATCGCCTTTGTTTTGAGTTTCATAATTTTAATGTTAATTTCCTATATACTAATTAATAATCACTTTATTGAAATCATAATTATCCTTTCTGCATTCATTGGGGCAATTGAAATGTATAATGTGGTTGTAACTGCACAGGCTTTTATTATAATTTTCCTTAACATGCCTTGTTTTAATATTTAGGGCGTATTCTCTTCGCAATGGGATAGTCGGAAGAGACGTGTCATGATATCAATATTATCATGAGAGGGATTTTTCATTCATTTGACGAAAACTTTACCACAAACAATTGCGAGCAGCAAAACCTTTCGCTTGCTGAAGGTGAAGCGAACTGCTGCCAACTTCAATGCAGCCTTTGGCAAGGTCCTCGACATTTGTGCCAAGGTGGATGCAGACAGTTCATAGGTGCTTTAGTGATGATCCACTTTGCACAGAAATACTTAGCGAATGTCAGGAGGTAGAATATAGTTTCTTCAGTTTTGAAACCAAGAACCTTTTATTATATTGAAGCAGTTGTGTTCTTCGGTTTTGAAACTTAATTGTTGTAACCTTCAGACGTTATCACTTCCGGTAAAGTCGAATCATACTAGGCATAAAGCAGTCAAGACATTTAATATATTTTAAATACCTGATGTATTCAATTTACATAACCCTCTCTGGCTATTCCACAAACAAATTATTCTTACAAAAGATTATTCTTTTATCTGCATCATGCTAATCTAGATAAACATCAGCAGAATTGGTCGTATTACTTCCTTATAAGTAGAAGGGAAATAAGTAAATACATTAGGCGAAAGCGATATTTAAAGTATTTTAAAAGCTGGTCGCTATGTGAAACAATTGAGGTTCGGTTCACTTTCCATGGACCCGTTTGAGAAAGGTTAATTAGTTTAGAATTAAAATCAAAACAATGCATATCTCAAAAATTGTCAACTGTTCAAGAAAACGTATATAACATAAATATGTGTGTACATTTGTGTGTATTACGTTTATCTATTCCGGTTTAACCGTTATTCAAAATTTTGCATTAACTCAACCAGAATAAAGCGTACATCAGAGGCTATTCTCAGAAAATTCGAAATAAACATTTTATTTTTGATATAAATATCTTTAACATACGGTATTTTAATCAAAATCGTAGTAAGGGTAGTTGGGGGTAGTGGGATCTTCTTGAAAATCTTCGTGTCTCATCCTCTGAAGATACTGAACTATAATACCATGCTTGTATTTAACCGACTTTTCGTTTTTGAGCTATGCTATCAGACAGACAGAAAGTCCCTTTTCTAAAAGTGGTTTATTTCGGACTTATTTTTGGTAAAATCTCGGTATTCAATTTTCTATCCACTATGTACATTGTCCATAAGAGCTAGAGAAAATAAAAACGACCTGCGCTAGGGAATGTTCCTTACATGTTTGTATGAATTTACAAGGAAGATCTTGACACTTTTCCAATTTCACGTTCAGCGCATTTGATATTTATGATAAGAAATATAGAAATTGTGTTGGTTGAACGCATCTAACGCTTCGGTAAGAAAGGGAACGCTCGTGTCATTTTGTCCAACCATGATTTTATTCGATATGACAAAAATTATAACATGCTTAACTTATTACTTTCTCTACCGAGTATAATGTACATAGAGTTAAAGAACATATTGTATGCATACCAAACTTCGATACCGAAATTTCATCGAAAATATATATTTTAATGACCCCTGAATAATAGTAAATATTTTTAGAAAAAGGTTCGTTAAATACCAAGAATCCAGCACAACAAATTTCAATAAATTCCCTCCACACAAAACTACCCTTTATATAGACATTTTTTTGAAACTTTGTGTCTCCCAAACATGGTTAACGATTTTAATTAAAATCCTGTATACTCAAGATTTTTAAATAACAAATAAAATGTATATCTTGAATTTTCTGGGAATAACCTTTTCGTTGCAGATGAGTTTTGAATAACTGAAATCATAAGAGATAAACAAAAACAGAACTGCACAAAAAATATTTATCATATCCATATTTTTTTAGACTTAAGATATTCCCTGTTGCTTCAATTTTAAACTACTTAACTACTTAAAATTTTCTCAAATGGGAAATCATCTTTCATTTCTTATCTCTTTTGTTTTACTCCTGACCACACAAAGCAAACTTAATTACAATTGTTTTATACAGTGTCCAGATTTTAAAAGATTTAAGTATCGCTTTAGCTTATGATATTCCCTTATTTCATTTGTACTTATAAGGAAGCAAGTAATAAAACAATGTCTACTAATTTTTATCTTGATTAGCATGAGGTAAATAGAAGAATTAAGGTTTTTAAACACTATTTTTTATAGAAATGTAGAGAAAGTAATGTGAATGGAACATATAAAATTTTTGGCTGTAAAAAGTGCTAATATAGGAATTTGGAAGCGCTAAAGAGAATAAAATCGTGCAGTATTAATATGGATCGTTCAGGAACTTTATAAATAGAGCATAAGGAAAGGAATAACATTATAATTGGGAGTGTAATCACAGGGTTTTACAGTCACCCTCTGTGGTGTAATGGTTACCATGCTAACTTCATATACCCAAGGTCGAGGGTTCAAACCTGGCGGAGGACGATGGATTTTTTCAGGCGTAAAAATCCTTAGCATGGCTTCCTTCAGAAGGGAAGTAAATCTATTGGTTCCATGTCATAGAATTATGGCGCGTAAAAGAACCTCAAGCCGGACAGAGAGGCCTCTGAGCAAAATTAAGCTGTCTTTCACGCCCAATTTAGAATGGGACGCTGAGAACCACAGTAGTTAAAGAGCGTCCATAAATAACATGCCATTTCCATTTCCAGGGTTTTACTATATATAATTTTGTAACACTTCTGCTTCTAAAACTGCTTTGCTTCTTTTCAGATTACCAAAAGCTGAAGATACTGGCAGCTATGCTCTCAAAAGGCTTTCCTCCTTGCTGGAACATAAGGAATGAATATGACTTTGTTATGCAGCTGTTGTAATATTGTCTCAGCAACTGTCTTTCATGCTTATTGTATTTGTCATCTATGAAGCATTGTGGAGGAAATTTTAATTTGAAACAAACGTCTAGAAATTATTTGTAGAAGTTAATTTGAATAAAAGCCACTTGTTTATTTCTTACCGAGAGCAATGGATTTAAGAATGTAAATGGATAATTTATTTTTATAGGGAGTACCGTATACATAATGCTCTTAACAGTTTGGTATCATAGAATGCAATATAGAGATTAAATGCTAGTCAGCAACATAAGCTATCACACATATTTTTTATTGTTGTACATAACACAAACTATAGTTGTAAAAACTGTTAAAGCTGTTGGATTTTGCTCTCGTTAAGAAATGTTGACAATTTGGCTTGAAATTATATACGTTTAGATGTCACTGCAACTTATAATTATTTTAATCTGAATGTAGAAATGATTATTGGTTGCAGTAAAATAGAATGCTAAGTTTAAGTAGGTGAAAGTAAAATGGATGTATTTATTGGATGTGTCGTGTGCTGAAGAGAATTCTGTGATAAACTAAAACAAGTGAATGAGAGTTATTGGAGTGTAGCTTCCTGATCTTCGCAATAATCTGATTAATGAGTGAGATGTGAGTGACAATAGGGTTTTATTTAATGTGAATATGCGAAATGTATACATGTGTAAACGTTAAGACTGAATAATAGATCCTATATGAAAGCAACAATGATTATTTTAACTTGTGGTTATTATGTATATATTTTTGCTTTTCATTTTGTATGTCACAATGAATGGAGATATTAATTTTACACAAAACTTGCCAAGGTGTGAATATGTACGTGTGTGGGTATTTTTTACAATGATTTGTTCGCATGTTTATATTACATTAGAGGCTATTTACATTGGTCAAGAATTCATGCACTGACTGATTCTTGTATTAATGTGTTTTACAGTACATAGGCTTTCATTATTTGAATAACAATTATCATTGTTGCAGTATATTATATTGAATGAGGCAATAATTAGACAGGGATGGATAATGTTTAAAGTAGAAAGGTTGTAAATACAGTGCAGTTTTATTAGATATGGTAACTGAAATGCAGTTGTGTTTTTTTGAGAGTACTAAGACTTTTAAGATTTAGTGTTTTATAATCAAAACTGTACAAAATACATTCAACTTTGTAGGAATTTATCAAGTACATGCATAAAGGTTTACAAGTATATTTTAAAGAGAGTGGTTTTCTTTCAGTTTGAAAAAATATTCAGTACTTTTCAGGTACGAGTGAAATTTTATTTGTATAGAGAACCAAATAGATATAAGTTCAAAGTTGTGCCAAATGGGCAGATTTATCAGTTATAGGACTAGCAGTTCTTGTATGTTTCATTATTCTAGTCAAATCACCATAACATTTTAAAAATATGTTTAATTGCCTACCTTATATTTAAGGTTAGTCACCGTTTGCAACGTAGATATTGAAAGCAAGAGACTGATTCATTATATTTCTGAAATCTTTAAACCGACTGAAACTGCTGGTTTTTATGTTAACTACATTGGATTTATGATGAACTGCTGCCAGTAAAATGATATAACCTCATAGATTGGCAGTAGTTTAAAAAGTACAAGCTAACCTTTGAAATAGTAAATGGGCTAGTGTTTCTCGAACTGTAACTTAGAAATGCTAAGATTTAACGTTGTAAGATTCTTTTGTAAGGATATTTTAGCAGTTCTTAAGTCATTTAAATATTTAACAACAAACAATTATTTTCTATATCTGGAATTTTTACGGGAATCAAACTGAATGAAAACCTGTTTATGTAAATACTTAAATGCCATATTTTATAGCCTTTGGAAATTGAGCTTATTGTTATGTAATTTTATAAGCATGTAATAAAGCTGCAAATATATTTTCATCTATTTACAGAAACTCTAGCGTTTAGTAGAACAATTTTAGGGATATTGGATAAATTGGATATTTTGTATAAAAGAAAGTTATACATTCTTTATGGCCATATATAACTGTTTTTGCAATACTACGAAGAAAAAAAAGCTGAAATGTACATATACCCATTTACATATATTTGTAGATAATAAAAAACACCTTGCATAGTTGAAAATGTGTGTTTATTTATTTCAACAATTCTTTCCGCATATTTGCCTATGTCACCTTACCATTCCTTGCCATTTGTTAAACCAGATGGATATTTCTTACAAACAAGTTTGTTTAAAAAGCTTTATTTATGGTCTTTTAATCTCTTAGGGTTTTATTAGGAACTTATCTGATTTGCATCAATACAATAATATCTATAACTTACAATTACCAATTAAAAATTGTTTTTGGTTCCTTTGCTATATAAATTTATGTACATTTAATTCTTTGAGGTAACTAATTAACAAACAAGTTGGAAGGAATATACCATTACAATATTGTAGGCTAAATGATGTGGTCATTTTGAATAAATTATATTTTATTTAGTAAGACGTAATGTTGCACCAGTTTCAAAGATTGACATTAGTGGCAAGATATCAAAATGATGTGTTCTCCTAAAACAATGCTGGCATAAGCATAGGTTTTATTATAAAAGCTCCAAGAACATTGTTCATCTGAGATACTGACTTTATAGGACACCCTCCAATATACCAGGTGATTTAAATGCTATTCCTCCCCAAATGTACACCTTCCTGCATCTTCAACCCTGAGAGCACTTGCTTCCCTCTCGCAGGCATGACCACATTTTACCTCTGAAGCATTACTCTGTAAGATGCACAGTGTAGGGGTAATTCTTAACCCACACTTGGCATATTACAATATTTCTTTGTATGCTTTTTAATTGCTTATTCTAAACAAATACACACAGAACAGTGTCAATTATGGCAGCCGAGCATTGCTGCTCTATAGTAAAGAGCCTTGTTTAAGATCATGAATGGGCCCGAACTTATATGCACTAAAATGTCCCAGATATGCACAGAAATATGCACTAAAATGTCCAAAATAAGCAAAAATTTAAAAAAAAAAATGACCTAAAATCATGGTTTTATTCACTCACTATAACCATATTATCAAATATTGCAAAAGGTAGCATCACAATAGGTAGTCTTTCGATATTTTCTGAAGAGAAACTTTGTCTATTATCTATCTGTCAAAATGGGTTGTAAGGGGAGAATGATCTTCCCACATTAACTGGCATGATTGGACAGTATTTATACTCTGGCGCCGAAGCTTCAGAGCATTCATCTGGCAAATAAATTTCACGCAAGTACTGACTTTTAGATTGATCTTCTGTAGCCCAGGGTTCGAGTTCATCACACTTTCTACTTCTTAATGTGCTTCCCAATTTCGCCTGGAGTGGAACAATACACAATACTGAATTAATCGTGTGGGGTGTACCACACGATTCTAGGCTTTCAATGGCTTTTGTAAATTTAGAAAAAGGCGCATAGATGATCTTGATAAATCGTATCGCTTTCAAACACTTTTTGCATCACGGACATGTGCAGTATCATTTTCAACCACTTCTTTTACTTCATGGAAGTCCTGGTAAAACGAAGCTGCAGATAACTATGTTCCCCACCTAATTGGGACAGATGCAGAACTCAGAGGAACTTCAGGCAGGTAATCTTTGTAGAAATGGACACGAGTTGGTGCTTTCAGAAATATTTTTTTAGCACTTGCAATTAAATTGTTAACAGCTGGAAAATGTACAACACGGCATGTGCTAAGCAGGTTGTGTGCATTAGATTTGGATAAAACACCTGTTTTCATCATATATCTGCGAGTAATACAAGCACCTTGCAGCAATTATTCCAGTTTCAGAAGGCCACAGAAACCGCAAAGAATCATTAACAAATCTTGCTATTGTATTATGGTTGGTTTTAAGCTGACGGTCAAAATTTGGTCCAAAAATGATATACAATGTGAACGTTGTGTACAATTTCTCCATTCCATTCCCATGGGAGTGTGTATTGGTCAAAATATATCTCGCATGCACATGAACAGCTGATAGAAAATGGTGGAGGTTGCTGATTCACAATTATTTACGCTCGCTGTAGCAAGCTTAGTTTATGTGACCATTGCAAGAGCATATTAAAATAGCAATAACGGGGTGTTGGTGGGCTAGACCGTGGCTGTAACGTAGGAATGCAGACCATGGAAGAGGTGTACTACATATGCTACAAACTGAACTCGTTTCTGACTCTGTAAATTATTTTAACTTCCTTAGAATGGACAAACATTTGTTTGGAAAATTGCTATCCTTACTTGAGGCAAAAATCACTCCCTAAGACACAAATATGAGGCACTCCATACCAGCAAGTCAAGAGTAAGACCACGTTTAAATATTTTAGTTGAGAAAAGAAGGTTAGGTACAAATGGATCCGATAAAATACATTTGTAGGAGTTACAAATACCCGAGTTATTATTTCATAAACTCTGCAGCACAAAAAAATGTGTATTTCAACAATAGCTCAGCTTCTATAACCATATTCTTTAGGACACAGTCTACAAGATACAGCAAAGTTTCATACAAACAATCACATGGGCGGGAAGGAAGACCCAGATCTAGCTGCCATTTTATTACTGATTGCCACCAGGTTGCTCATTGGTTGATTACACACGTTTGGACCAAACATTAGAAACCGCTATATTCTGTTGTAGAAAATCTTTGAATATATTGAAGCACCATTCACCGTTGCAGATTCAGTATTCGGCTCCTCTTTCTTTGTAGCAACAGGATTTCATGGTCTTCATGTAATTATTGGAACCACCTTTCTAATTACATGTTTATGTCGAATATTATCTATACATTTTACATCAATTCATCACTTTGGATCCAATTTGTAGTTTGAAGGTTATTGGACCTAAATATTTGACCGTGGGACATCGGACATTGCACGCAAGAAGATGAGGGTTGCCAGGATCCTCTGGATGTATCTTACCAACCATGAACTTTGCTATGTAGCACTCACAAGAATCCGTTGTCTCATCCATGGAGATCCAAATAGAATTCCTTTCGATACCAGAAACGAATGGATTGCATGGTAGCTTGCAAGGTAGATTCATTTATTGGAGGCAGATAGTTTTTCTAAGAGTTTGGAATGTTTTGATTTACACGATATTTTGCAGAAATGATCACAGATTTGGTTTATTTAATTTATTCCATGGAATGTAGTTGCGTACTAAAGACTGAAAATGTGTTAACAAAGGACTTGGGTTTAACCTGCGTAAGCAGAAGTTGTGACGTAAATGTGTACAGTGGTTTTTCTATGTTGTTCAAATTGACATTTTTTCGCACACTTTATTTTCTACAAGTAAACTTGGCAATACACTATTGTTCCTTCTGTTGGGCAGTCACAATTACCCGACACCCACTGGTTTAATAAATCTCATTTGCTGCTCTTTTCTTTAGGCATTTTTACAAATAAAAACTAGTTGCACTCTTTCAACACAAAAATTAGTGAAATGCAATGAAATGGAGTATTTATGGACGCTCTTTAACTATTGTGGTTCTCAGCGTCTCATTCAATACTAGTAAAGGCCTCTTATTTTGCTCAGATGCCCCTTTCTCAGGCTCGAGGTTCTGTGCCGTAAATCTACGACACGGGACCAACGGCTTTACTTCCCTTCCTAAGGAAGCCCGAAAAAATCCATCACTTCAGAGGAGTTTGAACCCGACTTTGGGTATATGAAGTTAGCATGGTAACCATTACACACCGGAGGGGCACTCGAAAGTTAATGAATGAACGAACGAACATGTCTGCTGCGCATAGTAGTAAAAGGTATGTACGGAAACCCCACTCCGTCCCTCTTAAGCTAGGTACCCGCTTCTATTGAAGCTCTGGTGCTATTACAACTAAAGGGATGCACAACACTTTTTCTTAGAGATTCTTGGAATTATATCATTTATGCCAAAAATGTTATTATACAAAAATGTATTTCCGTTAAAACGTACAATTTATGTTCATTACGTTTTTTATGCAGTAACCATTGAAAAATTATTTTTATTACGGTTTAAATTTTCAAATACTTTACTTTTCTCAAACGGGAAGTTGTCGTTTTTTTCTAGAACACAACAGTAATAAACAGTCAGTACGGTCAAAAGAAATAATATATTTTAAAAATTTTAAAAATTCATATAATTTTAGCAAATAACGTTTGCTGTACATGTAAGTTGAATGAAGAAATGTTAAGACATTCTGAATTTTTTCTGGTGGTGACGGGGCTTAAGTCCGTTAATCTGGGTAGTCATATCTGCGATGAAATGATCTCGAGAGTAAGGAAGGAAGCAAGAATTAAGATCAATTCTGCTAATGTTTATCTCGATGATCATGATGCAGACAAAAGAACTATCTTTTAGAAGAATAGTTTGTATCTGGCACAGCTAGAGAAAGTCATGTGAGTGGAACACATCAGGATTTTTTTTACTGGAATGTTTCTCCTTATTCAGTTTTTAATATGCATGCCTCTTTTCTGCTTATGTAGATGCCATCTCTAGTAGTGCAGTTTGACATATAACATTTAAAAGTTCACAACATGCACCTTGATTACAAACTTTCAGAAACATACTGAATTTTCACTGCTTTTTATTCTGGTGTTTTTAATACGAGAAAAACAACATTCAGTTGTAATTAATTATACTTAACACAAGGGTGAACTCTAAAGCCAGAAATGTATAATCAGACTGAAACGTTCAATACGATAGCTGAGGTTTAATCTGGGATTTTCAGCTCTAATCAAATGATTATCAAAAATGGTCCGACATTAAATAACTGTACTGCAATTTTTATTGCAATAATGACAGCTGAATGGACAATAATAATGCTATAAATCACTTTTAATTATTATACTTTTCTACTGTAAAAAATTTCCTATTACTTTCTCTACACGTACTATGTAGGTACATAGTGTATAAAGAAGATATTGTATTGCACTCAAAAATTCGATACCGAGATTTCACGTGAAATATATGTTTTTGAACCCCCTGAATCAAAAAAAAATTTATAAAAAATTGTGTGTGTGTTTGTGGGTAGCATAGCTCAAAAACGGACCGTCGTTAAGCACCAAAATTGATATTTAAGTTCAGTATCTTCCAAGGATGTGACACGAAGATTTTTAAGAAAATACTCCCACTCCAACTCTCCTTAATGAGGAAAAAAGTTCGAAGATTTTGGTTTTCTCAAAAATGGCTCAAACGATTTTGATTAAAATCTCTTATATTTAAAATATTTACATCACAAATAAAGTGTATATATTGAATTTTCTGGGCATAGCTTCTGAAGACCTCTTTGTTTTGGATGAATATTTCTGAATTTTGCATAACTGATAAACCTTAAGAGATAGAGACAAAACCTTACTATACAAAAATTGTAGATCTCATTAAAACATACAATTAATGTTACATTTTTTTCGTAGAGTTGACCGTTTTCTAGATATTCTTTGGTATTGATTTCAGTTTTAAAATACTAAAACTTTTCTCATAAGGGAACTTGTCAACACCTGGCCAAGCAAAGAAACGAATTTGAATTCCATAGGAACCGTATTTTAAAACATTTGACTATCGGTTTAGCCTAGAATATTCCCTTATTTTAGTTCTATTTATGAGAAACGTAAGTAATAAGATTGTTTCTGATGTCTGTCTATCTCGATTAGCATCAAATAGATAGAGGAGTAATCTAACCAACAATAATTGGTTATAGAGATGTAGAGGAAGTCATGTAAATGGAACACATCAGATTTTTTCAGCAGATTTTATATCCAAACGTATGGATAACAAACATGCAGGTATATTGCTGTACTAAATGGCATATTTCTCTCTACTGGCGGTAACATTGTGTTGACATAAGAACGCTGTTGTTTACCCTCAGAGGAGTGAAGGCTCACTAATGGAGGTAAACAAAACGTTTGGAAAAAATTGACATATGCTACGTAGCATAAATGTCTTGTAGATAGATAATCTTTTGACCTTTTTCACAGTTACGAGTCGATTAGTTTTCTTTTTCTGCTGCACTTCTCGCAGGATGTATAAGAAATATTTTTCGGATTAAATCAACTGATTATTTGTTGCTAATTGGAGAATAATATAAAAATATATAACTTCTTCTGGTTTGGGTTGTTATGCAGAAATAATAGTATCATCCGGAGGTCTGAGGTCAAATGCTGTAAATCAAGTTAATTTATCCCTCAAGAAATTACAAATGCATTATATAAGAATTATAACAATTCAATAAATCAAATTCTAGCACACTTTCATGTGAATTAATGACAATTTTCTCCAAAGGATGCACTGGATGACTGATGATTTCGTGTAATTTGCTGCATTATTAAGGTAGTATTTGAAAGGTGTAGATATCGATTGAAACGGAGCGTAATGATTTTAAAATGAGTTCTCAACATGTCATACTTGTATACTAAATATTTTGCAGATTTTGATATTAATCCTACTTTTCGTGTTTGATTTTGTTTTTACAGGTATACGTGTTCAACAAGTTCGTGCGTGCGCGCGCGCACACACACACATTCACACTCACGGATCCTTTTGTCAAAACGCGCATTAAAGGGGAGAAAATAAGCTTAAATGAACAATTGGAAAAGTAAAACAGAATATTAACAGTAACAGTAAGAAGTTTGAAGATCGAATGAATCATTTGAAAATAAGAAAATGTTAGAATCTCTTTCCAATGTTTGTGAATATCAGCGATAAAATGTTCAAATATTTTCCTGTTTGAAGCCATCAAAAGTGATATAACCTATTATTAGCAGCAATACTTCAGTGTTTTCTGATCCAGTGTTTAAAGGTGTTTTTAAAATTTAAAGATGCACCATAAGATTTTTTATAGTGAAACACTTGAAAAAAAGTCATATATTTAAGCAGAACTTTCCCAAACATTGAAATTGCGTCAGAAAGTAATGTTGAGCAAATGAGTCACAAAATAAGATCTAATCATATCAGTTATACAACAACTTTACAGTGATTACATAAACTATTTTGTAATTTTCAAGTTGGTAATACTGGACTTCTAAACTATGTGGTTACCGCTTGTATGTACTTAGAACGGAAGCTGCAATGTCAGAGCCGGCAGTGCCTGTCCGGTACAAAATGTTACCTTCTAGCAAATGCTGAAAGAACCGTTCTTCTAGCCATGCTTGAAACAAATATTTTATTAAGCGTCAACCGAACGACAACATGCTAAAGTTAGTTTTATTTGGTTACCATAGCAACGTTTGAGGTATAAAGCAATTAATAACTTGGATAGATAGAGTCAGACTGAAAAATTCAATGGCATAGCCGGGATTTGAACCACGGATCTCCCGATCTCTAGCCGGTTGCTCTGCCACTGAGCTACCATGGCAATATGCCGGCATAGCATTGAATTTCTCAGCTGAATCTCATGTTTCCCGGTAAACCATTATTTTGAGATGACAACCCCAATGGCGACTTACAATGCTGCAAGTACTTTAAGTCCCAGGATTTATAGTATGGCCAACTATTATGGAGAATTGGTATTGGATTAATTGTGGCAGAGCAACCGGCTAGAGATCCAAGCCCGGCTATGGCATTGCATTTTTCAGTCTGACTATACTGTATTCTTGTATAAGCCATGGATACAAGAACGGCTCTTGAAGGTACGTGAAGCTTAAAGTTACTCGACATTCTTCTTCTCAGGATAAGAAAAAAGTCCGAAAAAACCCTTAATCGGGTAACTCACTTAAGCAGATTTTAACTCACAACTTCTTGAATGTGAGGCAGACACGCTACCCTCTCATTACCAAGGCGGATTACTTCTCTTTTTGTCTCTTGTTGTTACCTTTTCCACTGACCTAAGGAATTTCCTATCCTGGGTTCTTAGGATCCATGTTTCACCACCACATAATAGTACAGCATTTGCTAGAATATTATAAAAGAGAATAGAGAAAATAATTAACAATATTGAGCAGAGAAAGTCTAAATTATACAGTAGTTAGAATGCTTACTTTCTCTACCAAATACTATGCACGCAGATACATAGTAGGTAGATAAGGTATAGTACTCCAACCAAAAAATCGATACCGAGTTTTTATCAGAAATACATGTTTTAGGGTTCCCTGAATCCAAAAAGGGCATTAATTGAAAAAATGTGCACGCTCGCACGCATATGTGTGTGAGTGTGTGCTTGTGTGGACAGCATAACTCAAAAACAAAAGGTCGGTAAAATACCAAACTTGGTTTTTACCTTCTCTACACGTACTATGTACATAGTGTATAGAGAATGTATTGCGCTCCACCCAAAAATTCGATACCAAAATTTCACCGGATATACATATTTTAGGGTCCCCTGTATCCAAAAAAATGTATTTTCAGAAAAATGTCCGTGTGTGTTTGTGTGTGTGTGTGTGTGTCCGTGTATCCGTGTGTCTGTGAACACGATAACTCAAAAACGAAAAGTCGGTAAAATATCAAACTTGGAATTTAAGTTTCGTATATTCCAGGGATGCGACACGAAGATTTAGTGAAAAATCCCCCCCACCCCAAACTACGCTTTACATGGAACCTTTTTCGAAAATTTTGATTTTCTTAAAAATGGCTCTAAAGATTTTGATTAAAATATCGTATATTAAAGATATTTATTTACCTGACAAATAACATTTATATCTTGAATTTTCTGGGAATAGCCTCTGAAGACTATTTTACTCTGGATGAATTTTACGGAATTTTGTATAACTGCTAAACCGTAAGAGATGGACAAAAACTTACCGCACAAAAAATGTAGAGCACGTTAAAGCACACACTTTAAGTTATATACACTTTTTTTTTTCGTGGAGTTGATCGCTTTTCAGATATTCTTTGTTTTTCGTTTCAGCTTTGAAAAACTCACACTTTTCTCATACAGGAATTTGTCAACTCCTGTCCATAGAAACAAACGAACTTCAGCCGCATAGCAACTTTAGTCGCAGCTTTTGACTGTCAATTTAACCTATGGTACTCACTTATTTCACTTCTACTTACAAGGAAGCAAGTAATAAGACTATTTCTGCTAATTTTTCTGAATTAGTATGAAGTACATAGAAGCATAAGCTTTTTAACAATAATTTGTTGCAGAGATGTAGAGAAGTCATGTGAATATAATATTTCGAAATGTTGATTTTCTCAAAAACGGATGTAATAATTTTGATTAAAATACGTATATTAAAGATATTTACAAATAAAACGTATATCTTGAATTTTCTGGGAAAAGTATCTGAAGACCTCTTCATTGAGGATGACTTTTATATAACTGGTAAACTATAAGAGATAGACAAAAACCTAGTGCACAAAAATGTAGATTTCGTTAAAACACATAATTTATGTCATATATGGTCTTTTTATAAAGTACACCGTTTCCGATATTCTTTGTTATTGATTTCAATTTTAATCTACTTATACATATCTCAAATGGAAAGTCATTTTTCGTTTCCTACTTCTTTGATTTGTCGATGCAAAACAAACCGAATTTCACTTGCTTTACATAGCGACCTAAAAGATAGGACTATCGCCTTAACCTATTGTTTTCTCTTATTTCCCTTGTATTTACAAGGAAGCAGGTAATAAGACAAATAATGCTAATATTTATCTCGATTAGCCTGATGTAGATAAAAGAATAATCTTTGTAAGAGTTGTTTGTTTGTGGCAGTGACAGAGAAGGTCATATGAATGCAACACATTAGAAACTTTCACTTTCTCTACACGTACTATGTACATAGTGAATAGAGAAGGTATTGCGTTTCACCCAAAAATTCGATACCGAGAATGCACCGCAAATGCACATTTTAGGGTCCCCTGTATCCAAAACAGCAACATTAGAAAAAGGTCCGTGTGTGTGAGTGTGTGTGTATGTGTCCGTATCTCCATGTACCTTTGAACACGATAACCCAAAAACGAAAAGTCGATAAAATACCAAACATGGTATTTAGTTTAGTATCTTCCAGGGATGCGACACGAAGATTTTGAGAAACCCCCTCCCCCCCAAACTTAGCGTTCACATGGAAAACATTTCGAAAATGTTTATTTTGTCTAAAATGGCTCTAAGGATTTTGATTAAAATACCGTATATTAAAGATATTTATATAGCAAATAAAATGTGTATCTTGAATTTTCTGGGAATAACTTCTAAACGCCTCTTTATTTTGAATTAATGTTGCTGAATTTTGCGTAAGAGATAGACAAAAACTTACTACTCAAAAATGTAGATCAGTTTAAAACACACAACTATGTCATATACGCTTATTTTTCGTGTATTGACAAATTCTGAGGTATTCCTTGTTATTTGTTTCAGATTTAAAATAAAACTTTTTTCACACTTCGGGGCATGCATAGAAATGGATTTTAACTAGACGGCAACCAGCTTTTAAAATATTTAACTATGGTTTTAGCCTAGTGTATTCCCTTATTTCCCTTTTATTTACAAGGAACCAATTAATAAGGACAATTTCTGATATATTTATCTTAATTAGGATGAAGTAGATAGAAGGATAAGCTTTTTAACAATAATTTGTTACAGAGATGTAGAGAAAGTTATGTAAATACAACACATCAGATTAATTTTTGTCTATGCCTCTATTTCTGGTGTATTTCAAACGTTGCCAAATTTCCAAGCATCAGCCATTATAATTTACTTGAGCCAGGCTGGAAAGTTTTGTGATTTCATTCAGGGCATACGAAACTGAAATATTTAAGCTGCTGAAATGTAACACCGGGAGCACTTTCTCAAGGCCCCTTAGCTACTTACCGTGAACAGATATTGTTTCCTCTGCATAACCGGCTCCAGCTGGCTAAACGCTTTTCTTTTTCTAACATATTTGTCAAACTGAACAACGAAAGCTTACTAGTGGTTGTAGAACAATATTAGTACTTTCCAAAATGCAAATAGCTTTATTAGTACAGTTTGCTCCCTCGGAAATTGTATAAATGTGACTAAAACGTAATTGTTTTAATATTTCGATGAAATATTTTGCTCTGTTTTATGTCAAAACTGTTTGCTTCCAAATAGAGGGCAATAGAAAGAACAGTTTCGTGAAAAATTGATGTGTTCCATTCACATGACTTTCTCTACATCTCTGCAACAAATTATTGTTCAAAAGCTTATTCTTCTGTTTACTTCATGCTAAACGAGAAAAAATCTGATGTGTACCACTCACATGGCTTTCTCTACATCTCTGCAACAAATTATTCTATTTGCCTCATCTGATCGAGAAAAAATTAGCAGAAATGATCTTATTATTTGCTTCCTTGTTAGTAGAAGCGAAATAAGGGGGTAAGTGATAGTCAAAAGCTGTTGCTATGTGAATGAAGTTCCTTTGTTTGTATGGACACGAGTTCACAAAGTCTTGATGAGAAAATCATAGTTTTTTTATAGCTGAAACCAAAAACAAGGAATATATCAAATACAATCAACTCAACGAAAAAAAACATATATAAAATATATTGTGTGGTTTAATGTGCTCTACATTTGTTGTGTGGTAAGTTTTTGTCCATCTCTTTCGGTTTAGCAGTTATGCAAAATTCCGTAAAATTGACCCAGAATAAAGTAGTCTTCAGAGGCTATTCTCAGAAAATTCAAAATATACATTTTATTTGTCAGGTAAATATCTTTAATATACGATATTTTAAACAAAATCGTTAGAGCCATTTTTGAGAAAATAAAAAATTTCGAAAAATGTTCTATGTAAAGGGTAGTTTGAGGTGGGGGAATTTTTCTCAAAATCTGCGTGTCGCATCCCTGGAAAATACTAAACTTAAATACCAAGTTTGGTATTTTACCGACTTTTCGTTTTTGAGTTATCGTGTTCACAGACACACGGACACATGGACACTGGACACACTGACACACGGACACACGAACACACACACATACATACACACGGACGTTTTTCTGAAAATACTTTTTTTTTGGATACAGGGGACCCTAAAACATATATTTCCGGTGAAATATCGGTATTGAACTTTTTGGTGGAGTGCAATACCTTCTCTATACACTATGTATATAGCACGTATAGAGAAAGTAAAAATTGGCAGAAATGGTCTTATGACTTGCTTCTTTGTAAATAGAAGGGAAATAAGGGAGTATCATAGCCAAAAGCGATAATCAAATCCTTAAAAGCTGGTTGCTATGCGATTGAAGTTCCTTTATGCCAGGAGTTGACAAATTCCCGTATGAGAAAAGTTTAAGTATTTTAAGACTTAAACCGGTAACAAGGATTCCTCGAAAACGGCAACTCCACGAAAAAATGTATTTGACATAAATTGTGTGTTTTAATGAGATCTACGTTTTTGAGTAGTACGCTTTTATACATCTCTTGCGGTTTACCAGCTATGCAAAATTCAGAAAAAATCATGCAGAACAAAGGGGTCTTCAGAGGTTATTTCCAGAAAATTCAAGATATGCATTTTGTTTGGCATGTAAATGTTTTTAATATACTATATTTTAATCAAAATCGTTAGAGCCATTTTTGAGAAAATCAAAATTTTCAAAAATTCATCCATGTAAAGAGTAATTGGGGGTGGGGGATTTACTTGAAAATTTTCGTGTCGCATCCTTGGAAGATACTGAACTTAAATACCAAGTTTGGTATTTAACTGACTTTTCGTTTTTGAGCTAAGCTGTTCAGACGCACACACACACACACACACACACACACACATACACACACTAACAGATAGACAGGAATACACACGCATATTTTTCTAATATATATATTTTCTAATATATATATATATATATATATAGTACGTGTAGAGATAGTAAAAAACAGTAATTTGTCATTGAGAATTGGTTTATTTTTTCTCGAAGTATAACCTTTGCATGCATTCAAACCACTTGTCATAGCATTTTATCCAACATGCTTGAGACATCTCCAATGGTGGAATTCAATACCGTCTCTATGCACTATGTACATAGTAAATGCAGAGAAAGTAAAATTTCACCTGGCGTTTACGCCAACAAAAAATTCTTTATTTCTTCCTGAATTCTGTTAATTACAATCAGAATCTCTTCAACGCTCTCGTAATAATTCTGCAGTATAGTTTATTTTCAACGTTCGCTGCGACGACTACTACTACTCGCTATGAATTTGTCGTGAATGTGAACTTTGAGCAAGTACTTCTTTCCCCTATTTATACCTGTCGATCACGTGGCAAGAAATTTCCAAAAAAAAAAATGTCGTATCACAGGTGTCACAAACTCACTCAGGTCCAATAATGGGGACTTTGACGTCAAAGAACCTTCCGACAGCAGACGTGTCCATTCGCACAGGTGTAACAATCACAGCTTCGGCGTCAAAAGAACTGCTGCTGGCACACGTGTCCACTAACGCAGGGGTAGAAATGGATGTCAACAATCAATTATATCCAGAGCTCAGTCCGTGGGTCACCAAATTGCCGGATTGAGTTTCGGTGCACACAGAATATAACTACGACGTGATGGAGTAGGCGTGGTCTCGACATTCCGTTTCGGGACGTGTTGCACTATCTGGCATTGCTCACTGCCTAGCCTCATTCAGTTCTTGCTAGTAGATAAACCAGTGAACTCTGAAATAGAGCGCAGACTGAAAAATGTCGAAAATACAAAAGCGTAGACGTTCGACACTGAACAACCTGGATGATTCAAACAACATATTTTGAGTGACAGGAGGAGAGCCTTTTCTTTCGATACAGTAAATATGTATCTTGTAATTCACTGCAATGAATTCTGAGTGAGTGGTAGATTTATGTGTATTGCTTTTTCACAGCTCTGCATATTATTATCCTGCATTTTTTTGTATCAAGCTTTATACTCTTATTTGTAAAAGTAGAAGGCGTTTTATTTACTAATCATATTATGAAGTAATTGCTTTATTGAGTTACTTTATGAAATAGAACGATGCATATAATGTCAATACATGTAATGGACTACTTCTGGAATAGATTATACATCAACGTGTACTTGTTTACGCTACAAACCCCTCACCACTATCCTCTCTTTAAACCGCCGCTGCTCTGTGTGTTCGTAACTGTGTGCGCTTCGAAACCCAAAACCGAAATTCAAGTATGACTTACGAAGCAAGGTGTTTACACACGTTGGACAGTTACGACCAATGGACGTAGTCACCGTATGTAACAAATGTGTAAAATATAACTTCAGTATACCAAAGTTTATGATTCAATTTGTAGATATTTTCTGGTTGCGTGTGTCCACATATAAAAAAATACGTGTAATTACATAAGAATCCGAGTTCTAGTGATGAGAATGCCTGGTAATAGATTAGTTAGAACATTTATGGAAATCAAATCAGAAGAAAGAAGCCAGAGAGGATGACCTCAGGAAACTAGGAGTGAGGGGATGGAGACAGAAGGCAATGGAAACATTTCTGTGGGCATCAATCATTAAGAAAGATAAGGTCAAACTTTAAGGGCCGTTCCGCTAAATGAAGAAGAAGAGGAAGAGAATATTATTTTTTGTGAATGTTAAGAGGCATGTGCTTTTCCTGGAGTTTAAATAGTGGATCTTGTATAAGAATTTCGTCAAGAACGGGAGAGGAAAATGAAGTTAATTCATCACTGCAGTTTAAAAAGCTAAGTGTGTACGTGTAACGTCGGGTAAGCTAGCTGTGAGTAATGTAATAGAGGTTTATCTGCTCTAATAAGAAGTACCTAGTCCTCCTGGGTGGTGTGGAGGTAGCGTGTGAGTTACCCGGATCTGTTTTTACTTTCTCTACACGTACTATGTACATAGTGTATAGAGAAGGTATTCTATTCCACCCAAAAATTCGATACCGAGATTTCACCGGAAATACATGTTTTTGGTCCCCCTGCATCCTAAATAAGCATTTTTGGAAAAAGGTCCGTGTGTGTGTGTCTTTGGACAGCGTAGCTCAAAAACGAAAAGACGGTTAAATACCAAACTTATACTGATATATAGTTTGGTATCTTCCAAGGGTGCGACATGGAGATTTTCAAGAAAATCTCCCCACCCCCAACTACCCTTTACATGGAACTTTTTTCGAAAATTTTGATTTTCACAAAAATGGCTCTAACGATTTTGATTAAAATATCGTGTATTAAATATATCTACCTGACAAAAAAAAAAATTATATCTTGAATTTTCTGGGAATATCCACTGAAGACTACTTTATTCTAGATGAATTTTACGGAATTTTGCATAACTACTAAACCGTAAGAGATGGACGAAAACTTACCACATAAAAACTGTAGAGCACGTTAAAACACACAATTTATGTTATACTCTTTTTAGTGGAGTTCGTCGTTTTTTTAGATATTCCTTGTTTTTGTTTTTTTTGTTTTTTTGTTTCAGCTTTGAAAAACTTACACTTTTCTCATACAGGAATTTGTCAACTCCTGTCCATACAAACAAAGGAACTTCAGTCACATAGCAACCAGCTTTTGACTATCACTTTAACCTATGGTACTTCCTTATTTCGCCTCTGCTTATAAGGAAGCAAGTAATAGACTATTTTTGCTAATTTTCTCTCGATTAGAATGAAGTAAATAGAAGCATAAGCTTTTTAACAATGATTTGCTGCAGAGATGTAGAGAAATTCATGTGAATGCAACGCATCAGATATTTTTTGTATGTAACTACATCACCATTCTACTATTTATCTAAGTCTTATTAGAAAAACATTCTAAGACATTTAAACACTTAAATGGAACATACTAGGGGCGTTCAATAAATCCTTAGAATACTTCAAGAATTTACACTCGTAGCGTCGAAAACATTTGTATTTAGTAACCGTCGTCTCTTACCAGATGACAGTTAAAGTTTGAGCCATATCCATCACGTGATTTCGTTGCCATGGGCGATTGAATTAACAATCTTGTGCTTCTTTAGAAATATGGAGAGAGAAAAAAAAACGAGTTTCGTGCGTGATTAAACACTTCTCTTTGAAAGACTTAATACCTAAAGAGATAAAAGCTGATTTGGATGAAGTTCATGGCACATTTGCTCCTGCGTTTGCAACAATTTGCAATTGAATAAATGAATTAATGCAATGATAAATAGCATTCCGGATGTTCTCCGAAATGACAAAATCCAGGGTATAGTTTTGGGTGATCGATGAATCAAGGTTCACGAAATGGTAGATGCATATCACAAGGCACAATGTTTTCAATTTTGCACCAAAAATAGGTCTCACAAAGGTCTCGGCAAGGTGGGTGCCGCGTTTGCTCTCAATGAAGAATAACCGCAATCTTGTGATGATTTGGAAGCGTGTTTGGCACTTTTACGTCGCAATCTTAAGTTTCTGCGTCGACACATAACTGTGGATGAAACATGGATGCACTATTACACTCCAGAGACAAAAGCACAGTCGAAACAGTGTATTTAAAGGCGAACTGGCTCCGAAGGTGGTGGAATCTGCAGACAAGATGATGGCCTCGGTTTCCGCGTGATTACTTGCAGAAAGGAAGAATGATAAATGGAGAGTATTATGCAATGTTATTGCACCGGTTGAACGGAGAAATCAAGAAAAACACCCTTATCGGGCAAAGAAAAAGATTCTCTTCCATCAAGACAATGCCCTACACACCTACGTAGTTGCGATGGCGAACATTCTAGTATTACTACAACATCCATAGTATTCACCAGATTTGGCCCCCAGTGACATTTTTACTTTCTCTATATTCACTATGTACATAGTGTATAGAGAATATATTGCACTCCACCAAAAAATTCGATACCGAGATTTCACCAGAAATATATGTTTTAGGCTCCCCTGTATCCAAAAAAAGTATTTTCAGAAAAAGGTCCATGTGTGTGTGTCCGTGTATCCATGTGTCCGTGTGTTTGTGAACACGATAACTCAAAAAACGAAAAGTCAGTAAAATACCAAACTTGATATTTAAGTTTAGTATCTTTCAGGGATGCGACACGAAGATTTTGAGAAAAATCCCTCCACCCCAAACTACCCTTTACATGGAAATGTTTTCGAAAATTTTGATTTTCTAAAAAATGGCTCTAACTATTTTGATTAAAATATGGTATATTAAAGTTATTTACCTGACAAATAAAATGTATATTTTGAATTTTCTGGGAATAGCCTCTGAAGACTACTTTATTCTGGATGAATTTTTCATAACTACTAAACCGTAAGAGATGGACAAAAACTTATGCCACAAAAAATGTAGAGCACGTTAAAACACACAATTTATGTTATATACGTTTTTTTTTCTTGGAGTTGATCGTTTTTGAGATATTCCTTTTTCTTGGTTTCAGCTTTGAAAAACTTATACTTTTCTCATACAGGAATTTGTCAACTCCGTCAATACAAACAAAGGAACATCTGTCACATAGCAACCAACTTTTGGATTTCACTTTAACCTATGGTACTCCCTTTTTTCGCTTCTACTTACAATAAAGCAAGAAATAAGGCTATTTCTGCTAATTTTTGTCGATTAGCATGAAATAAATAAAACATAAGCTTATTAACAATAATAATTTATAGAGATGTAGAGAAAGTCATGTGAATGAAACACATCAGATTTTTTTATTTCCAAACTTGAAAAGATGCCCAGCAGAAAACGATTCACGTCTAACGAAGAGGTCATCTCCCAAACATGTCTATTTTGAGGACTTTTCGAAGAAATGCTTAACACAGTTGAAGAAACCCTGTGAAAGGTGTATCGAGATAAAAGGAGATTATGTTGAAAAAAAAAACAAAAACAAAAATCTACCAAAATAATTTGTTTTTCTATTCCCTCATACATGAAATTATGTCATACCAGAACTCAATATATTCGCAGATCAAAGCGGAGTACCTAAGTAGGCCATCAATTTAATCCTCAAGGGGAAAACATTTTGAGAATGAAAAACTCAGTTATGCAGGAACAGGTTATTGAACCTAATCCGTTAAGTAGCAGATTATCACGAAGTGGAAATGCATTTCCTAAGACATGAATCGCTCTGATGGAAAATTTATGGCATGGCTGTGCATAGTAACACATTTAGATGGCCGTGATATAACAACCTATGACATAACGGAATACTAATTCAAGAACAATAACACGCTGTTGAAAACAAGTCTACGCCCTTTTCGATCTTCTTAATGGTGCAGGGTGTCCCAGTATAGCTCGGCCATGTTGCAATACCTGCAATTAATTACGAGACGATGTTCTCCTTGGTCTCTTGCCTACAGGTGAAATATGACATCAAGGATAAAGGGTTTTAGCGATGGTAACCAAGTACATAAAGCTGTAGGTCTCGCGCATTGCTAATCTCTATGACCTAGTGACGTAATTCGCAATTCTGCAATATTAGCATAACAGGCACCCCACGGACTTGTTTTGCACCTTGAGTAGTTGAGCTAATTTTAAACACAAAAGTGAGTGTGATAATAGTTTACAACGATGACCCCGTTATACTAAGATAACACTTCTTGTTTCAAAATTTACCTTAGTGATAACGTAGTTTGCTTTCTGAATGCTCTTAATGAGTAAATTTCTGAACAAAAAGTGTTACGTCTATATGTGACTTCAATGTTATAAAATCTGATGGTTTCCATTCACATGACTTCTCTACATCTCTGGAACAAATTATTGATATGCAGCTTATTCTTCTATTTACTACATGCTAATCGAGAGAAAAAAATAGCAAAACTGGTCTTATTACTTCCTTCCAAAGTAGAAGGGAAATAAGGGAGTACACTAGGCTAAACCGACACTCAAATGCTTTACAGATAGATAGACAGACAAACAGACAGACAGACAGATAGACAGACAGACAGATAGACAGATAGACAGATAGACAGACAGACAGATAGACAGACAGACAGACAGATAGACAGACAGACAGACAGATAGACAGACAGATAAGTTGATTTGCCAGAACAAAGTACATTGTGTAGCAACGTCAAATACAAACAAGATCAAAGACAATTGACAGTATTATAAAATTAATCCAAACAATAAAATGGATTTAAAATCAAAGCGCGCTTCGCTGACCTCTTTAAAAGATTCAATGGAGAGAGCTTTAGTGCTGTTACTGAGTTTGTTAAATAGATTTAATGATATTATTTCAAAGGAATTTTGTGTCTTGCTATATTTACATCTATTTATGTAAATATTGGAACTAGTTCTGGTGTGATGAAGATATATTGTATTTATGACTATTTTTCTTAGAAATAAGAGGCAGTGGAACACAAACAATGAAGTCAAAGTTAAAACACCCAATTTAACAAATAAAGGTTTACAATGAGTTCTGGGGGCTACACCACTAAAATTCGAATTGCCTTTTTCTGTAATAAAAGTATCTTTTAAGCTAGAGAATGGTTCCCCCAAAATAAAATACCATAACTCAAATAGCTATGGATTTTTCCATAATAAACTGATAATAAAACATTGAAAGACACATTATTTTTTAAAACACGTAACATAAATATACCTCTGCATACTTTATTGGCGATATAATTAATATGTGAACGCCAACCTAGATCAGGTTCGAAATGAATGCCTAGAAATTTTGTACTAGTTTCAGTTAAAAAAAAAAAACAGGACAGCTAATACTAAAAGTGAGGTCAATTGTTTTGTTTTCATTGAGAACAATGGTTGCTAATCCATTTCTTTGCGTGGCCCGGTTTTGACAATTTCCCGTATGAGAAAACGATGTATAAGTATTTTAAAACTGAAATCAATTACAAGAAATATCTCAAAAACAGCCAACTGTACGAAAAAATATACATAACATGAATTGTGTGTTTTAACGGGATCTACATTTTGGTTAAGTGAGTTTTTGTCTATCTCTTACGGTTTACCATTTATGCAAAATGCCGAAAAAAACATCCAGATAGGGATGTCTTCAGAGATTATTCCCAGAAAATTCAAGATATATATTTTATTTGTCTTGTAAACATCTCTAATATATGGTATCTTAATCAACATCGTTAGAGTCATTTTTGAGAAAATCAAAATGTTCAAAAAATGCTCCAAGTAAAGGGTGGTTGGGGGTGGGGAGATTTTCTTAAAATCTTCGTGTCGCATCCTTGGGAGATACTGGATTTAAATATAAAGTTTGGTATTTAAGGGGCTTTTGGTTTCTGAGTTATGCGGTTCACATATATACATACACAAACACGGACATTTTTCAAAAAATGCTTTTTTGTATTCAGGGGACCCTCAAATATGTATTTCAGGTGAAATCTCTGTATCGAATTTTTGGCTGCAATACAATAACTTCACTATAAACTATGTGCATAGTGCGTGTTAAGAAAGTAAACATGTTAATTGAAAAGAAACAAGATGTCTGAAGGATTGGGGGGTTATTGGTTGGCGGTCTTGCTGTCTGATGTCCTCGTGGGGTTAGGACGCTATGAGTCAACAATCAAAGCACCCAGGAAGCTCTTCAGATGGAAAGACGCAGCAACGTGTTCGTTTTCTGGAACGGTTGGTTGTGTAACTGTATAATATGCGCCTCCAGGTATTCCACTGTGCATTGCATTAAGAAATAGTGAATGATGAAGCACACACAGTTCAGGGGTTGAGTTAACATCCTAACTACTACCAAACTGCTAAGTCATCCTTGAAAATGGTCGACTTGTGCTTGAGGCAAAGAAGAGTTTTGATCAGTGATGTTTAAAATGTATTTGGCTAGAAGGTACAATGACTTCGTGTTTGTTGGCTCAAGATAAACAGTCCTTAAAATAGACATCTGCGGTTTCTACTTTCTTCTCTCTGCATGTCATTCTGTTGTATAAATGTTATATGATTGGCCGATGTTTTATGAAAACAGTTACATTTTCATAAAGTAGGAGTCAACATTTTGATTTCCTCATAAATAGCTCTAACGATTTTGATTAAAATGCCATATAAAATATAACGGAAAATAGAAAGGCGGATTCTAAACTTCAGAGCTTCAAATTGAGAGCAATATCGAAAATAACGGAAGTGGGAAATATAGCACTTGAGCTAAAATGGAAGTGGGGAGGTCATGCCGTTAGGCTACAACAGGATAGATGAGCTTACACTACAACAGTGTGTGACGTCCAAACTGGGAAAAGGAAGAGAGGCCGTCCTAAATGTAGCTGGGCAGATATATTCCAGCAGCCAGAACAGATTGGACGAGGATCGCTATGGACAGAGTGATATGGAGAAAACTAGGGTGGGAAATAGGAAAGTGCAGCCCATAACAGTAAAGTGAATAATGTAGTGACAGTGAAAAATGAGATAAAAGCTGATGTCGCAGATAAAACTAATTATAGGGGTCGGATATAGTATAGTCATAAGATTAGTATCATAGCATTATGTTACCAGACTAAAGGTCAACAAATTGAAGTGATAGGAAGGTTAAAATTTTGGAAAAACACCCAAACTTACATGGATTAGCTCCCCATGTCAGAGTACAAATTCCGAGCTATCTCTTTAAGTAGTAGGCCCTTGCCTTGATGTTATGCACTCTATTCTTATTATTACTATTATTGTAGTAAGGATTTACATATGACCAATAAAATGTAAGTTTTCTCCCAAAATATGTTGGCCTTCAAAAGGTACCACTTCCCTTACCACTGGGCAATAACCATTAGTAAACAAAATACGACCATGTGCTAGGGGTGAAAGACAACGTAGTAAAATCTGTTTCCTGGAGACTCTGCTTGCAGGTCGAGAATCGCGTCTCGGTTAAGGGACCAGTTAAGTGGAAGACTTGCCAACAACGAAGGTTGATTTACAACCCTAAGAAGAAGAGTGGGGCAGGGTCATCATGTTCTGAAAAATTCTGTACCTGCTAGAGAAGTAATAAATCATATGTTATTGTGAATACAAAACAATTAAAATATTTTCTTGGTAGTTAGGTATAGGAAAGCGAGGTACGGGTTTTAAAAGTATTTTATCTATTATTATAATAATCAGTGATGCTTTATTTCGTAGTTACTAGTTAACAAAATCTATACTTTATATTGTAACAAGACTTGGCAACAGCGAGGGCTGGTTTCCAGCCACACACTAACTAATCCCAAACTTTAAAGCGTTTGAGAGAAGAGTGGGACAGGGTTATCGTGTTCTAAAAATACTGAATTTCTTGGGAATAACATCTGAATGACTTTTGCATACCTGGTCAAACGTGAGAGACAGAGAGAGAGGGGGGAGGGAGGAAGAGAGAGGGAGGGAGGGGGAGGGAGGGAGGGAGGAGAGAGAGAAATACTACAAAAAATGTTTGGCTATTAAATCACACAATTTATGATTTTTTTCATGAATTTAACTATTCCAAGATATTCCTTGTTACAGGTTTCAGTTTTAAAATACTTAAATTTTTCTCATACGGGAATTTTTTATCTCCTGGCCATGCAAAGAGAATAAATTTCAATCACATAGGAACCAACTTTTAAAAGATCTGACTATTGCATTAGGTAATATATTCCCTTATTTCCCTTCTACTTACAAAAATACCAAGCAATAAGATCATTTATCCATACGTTTACCTTGATTAACGTGAAGTAAGAATAGTTCATGTAAATTGATCACATCAAATTTTTGTATTTTTTTTTTTCATTCAAATGTCATCACGCTATGTTGGCGTAGGTATTTGGAAATTCTAGCAATGTTTTGTTGGCGAGTAACATTTCTAGTTCGCCACAATGCGTACATGGTGACCAGAGATTAGCTGGCTCATCCTCCATTGATGGCACGTCAAGTCGAAATTACGCCTTCACGGACGTGAAAGTGGGGGAAATTTGCCCAGGGATCTTCTCTGGTTCTTTTAAGTACAAATAAAGTTTACACGGAACCAACGTCTTTCTTCCTTTCCAAAGCAGGCCATGCTAAGGATTTTTACGTCCAAAACTTCCATCACCCTCCATCAGGATTGAATCCGTGATCTTGGGTACTTAAAACTAGTATGATAACCTCTACGCTACGGAGAGTGATTTTTTTTATTAATAATCCTTTTAAAATAGTAAAAAATATCATTCAAAATAGTGTGCAGTACCTGTGTGTAAAAGGCATAACTGAATCTAAAAAATAGAAAAAAAAAAAAACTGGAGTTCATCTCGACTTTTCAAATTATTCTCGATTCTTTTAGAACTAAACCGAAGATTATACGTTATCTTGCACAAAATATGGATGCACTAAAACATTGGCAATATGCACCTAAATACATTGTGACGTAGGATTTAATGCTAAGTAATTCAAGTCAAGAGAAAATGGAACAATACTGCCCTAAAATAAAATTATAAAATAATAAAACATTGTTTCGCAATGTAAGCCAAAGAATTGTATGTATAAAAGTGTAGCGTAATGTCATCGCTTCACGATACGCACGAATATAGCCTGAAATGGCATGCTTTTACGAAAATAACATAGCCAAGGTTATGTAATGAAGACAACATATTATACTGTATGATGTATGGAAAAGAAATGATGTAGAAAAGCATATTTATAATAAAACATAATTAAAAGCAGTAATGTGAGAGAAGAAGAAGAATCATAAAAGTGAACGAGAGACCGGATGCTATAAATTGTTTATGCCGGTAACAAAACATAAGAACAGAATTAAATAAATATTTGTTTTAGAAATGTTAGCTATTTATAAGAACATTTTTATGTAAATTATACAAATGCATTAATTTTAAATCATTATGAATGTATAAAAATGTATTATAAATTCGTAATTTCACGAAATGTGAATAAGGAAATCTGTCGTTCTCATGGAGATGGACAGAACAGTGATATAAAACATTGATTTTCAGCTATTGTATATATGTGAAAATTTTAATAAACTTCCGGAATGCAGTCAGTAAGATAGATGCCAGGAATACGGACGCCAGGAGATAATCTCGCAAATCGAGACATTTAATACAGATATTCAGTGTGAAATATAATATTGTATTAATTGTCATCAAGACATTTATTGTAAGTACACATTATAATGTGTTTATGTGGCACAGTTTTCTAGAAAAGGATTCTGATCAAATAGCGTGCCTTAATTCACCACATTGTTTCGACAAGATAAGAAATGAAAGTTCATATTTAACAGGAAATCTTCTTATTAATTTTATTTATTAGTATATCCTACCATCCAAGCATGGAGGTTAAGATTCTCATACTCACCGACTGAAGCTAGCAGAATTAACAGAAAACGTGGCTAAGCTGTGCACAATAAGTAATTTGTTGCCGATAATAACCTTAACTGCTCCAACAATTAAGTCTGGTGCAACTAGCTAATTACAGTTTCACCAACAGCAAGAGTTACCAACTTCATATACAGCGGCAAATTCAAACCCGTAAAAAGGTTTAAAATACCACAGCACAGCAACCAGCAGACCTTTATAATCCGCCCCAATTGGAAGTATTTGCTTAAAATGCCCAAAACATGCAAACAATATGCACTAAAGCATTGACAATATGCACTTAAATAAGTACTAAAACATTTAAAATATTTGTTTACATAGCAGTAATAAATTAAAATTGACTTAAATTTATTTAATTAAAATTTGACATATTTAAGCTTGAAATACTCAGTGAAAGACTAAATTTTAATAAAGTGAAACTACTGTTGTTCCTCTTGCAAGCGTTTTCAAGTATTTTATGATAATTACAATATAGCATTGTTGAATATGGACATTAAAAGAAGCAATAGTTTACGAAATTTAAGTGTTAAACATAATTGAGTGGAATTAAATTCGGGAACTGGGAAGAAAATACCTAAATAATTCAATTTTACTGATAAAAAAAGTACTTGTACAGGGTGTTTAATAACAGCATTTCAAACCTTAAACATTATATTTGAAATAGGCTAAAACAAAAGAAGTCACGATCAAGTAGTGGGATTGGATTTCTTTTATTTGTTTTTTTTTTCAGTTCACCGTTACTATGGGTACAATTTTGTTGAATAAAACATAGTAATGCTATTAATACTGCTATAATAATTTATAAGTTACAAATTTGGTTCTATCACTAAATGATATAATACAACTGAATCAATACCATTATAAAAGCAAGAGAGTGTCTCTCAAGGTCTGAGATAGTATAGAACTCTTAGCAATTTAACAGCCGGCCCATGTTCCATTTGTAATTATGGGGATTTAATCAGGAAGTTTGAAAACACTGCCTCTGTTGCCGATAAGAAGAAATCTGGAATATCAAATATAATCAGTGATGTCACTGTTGCCGAAGTGCTTCAAATCTACACCCCTGCAAAATAGTTAATTGCCCAGATCTTTAGCGGTCGTGTCATCAGTAGACAATTTCCAGCATAGTGGCCACCACGATCTCCAGATCTCAATTCGACTGACTTTTGGTAACCTCATAAGAACAAGTTTTCCTGACATTCCCAACAATCCGACAGCAACTGAAAGATGCTATATCGCAAGAAATTGCTAATATCCCAAGATATAATCTGCAAAATGCTGTGCATTTGGGTCACAGAAAGAATGGTGTACCTTGAATAAGAGAAATGAGCACATTTTCCCAATGTTTTATATAACCCCGGTTTTTGCCCTGTATGGAACTTCTTTTATTTTTCTCCTATTTCAAATTTTAAAGTTTGAGGTGTATTTTTAAATACTCATATTTTAATATGGAAATGCGTTTAAATTTTACCAAGGCTTATCTTAGAATACACAATAGTCTTCCCAAAATTATCTGGTGTTTATCAGTTTATTCGTCAACACAAGCCTGTATGCTAAAAATGAAGATTCACCCGAAATGCAAAATTCCTGTCCTTTATAACATTGAAGGTCTTGATTTAATAATTTTATTCACACAGCCATGTGAATGTACACGAACTAGTACTTTTTGAGGACCTTAAACCCATTTCTCATTTAAAATTCTTGAGTTGAAAATTTATACAAAAAATATGAAATTTTGAAAAATGCTAATGTATGCAAAACAAAAAAATCTGATGTGTACCATTCACATGACTTTCTCCATATCCCTGCAACAAATAATTCTTAAAAAGCTTATACTTCTATTTACTTTATGCTAATCAGAAAAAATTAGCAGAAATAGTCTTGTTACTCGCTTCCTTGTAAGTAGGAGCGAAATAAGGGACAACCGTAGGTTACAATGATAGTCAAAAGCTAGTTGCTATGTAAATGAAGTTCCTTTGTTTATATGGATAGGAGTTGACAAGTTCCTGTATGAGAAAAGTATACGTTTTTCATAGCAGAAACCAAAAATAAGGAATGTCACAAAAACGACGAACTCCACGAAAAAAATGTATATAACATAAATTGTGTGTTTTAATGTGCTCTACATTTTCTGTGTAGTAAGTTTTTGTCCATCTCTTACAATTTAGCAGTTATTTAAAATTTAGTAAAATTCATCCAGAATGAACTACTCTTCAGAGGCTATTCCCAGAAAATTCAAGATATGCATTTTATTTGTCAGGTAAATATGTTTAATATACGAAATTTTAATCAAAATCGTTAGAGCCATTTTTGAGAAAATCAAAATTTTCGAAAAAGTTCCATGTAAAGGGTAGTTTGGGGTGGGGGGATTTTTCTCAAAATCTTCGTGTCGCATCCCTGGAAGATACTAAATTTAAATACCAAGTTTGGTATTTTACCAACTTTTCGTTTTTGAGTTATCATGTTCACAGACACACGGACACACGGACACACGGACACACACACACACACACACACACACGGACCTTCTTGTGAAAATGCTTTTTTTGGATATTGCGGACCCTAAAACATACATTTCCGGTAAAATATCGGTATCGAATTTTTGGGTGGAGTGCAATACTTTCTCTATACACTATGTACATAGTGCGTATGGAGAAAGTAATTAAAATATACATTTTTCGTTAAAAACGTCAAAATATGCAAATGTAGAGTACAATTTTTTTATTTTAATATTCTTCATTCGAAATGCAATGGTATATAAGCACTTCTTGAATTTCCTTCAATAAAAGAATCTGTATGTTCCATTCATATGACCTTGTCTACATCTCTGCAACAAATTATTGTTAATAAGCTACTTAATGCTAATCGAGATAAACATTAGCAGAAATGCTCTTATAGCTTAGTTCCTTATAAGTATAAGGGAAATAAGTGAAGACACTAGGCTAGGGTGTAAAATTATCTGTACTCCTAAAATATAAGATTCTTTTAAGCATAACAAAAATAGAATAATAAATAGAAAATAATAAATCCTAAAATGTCTTTGAAATAAAAAAAAATATTGATAATACATATTAAAACCAAAAAATTTATCCATTAAGTGTTACATCTCCAATTATGTAATGCTCACTATATAAAACCCAGTCAAGTGTTTTAAAATGTGGTTGCTATGTGATTGAAATCCGTTTCTTTGCATGGCCGAGAGTTGACAAGTTCTCTTACGAGAAAAGTCTAAGTATTTTAAATCTGAATCCAATAACAAGGAATATCTCGAAAGCGGTCAACTCCATGAAAAAAATGCATATGAGATAAATTGCATGTTATAGAGATTACATTTTTTGTGTGGTAAGAGTTTGTCTATCTCTTACGGTTTACCAGTTATGCAAAATTCATGAAAATTCACCCAGAATAAAGAGATCTTCAGAGGCTATTCAACATATACATTTCATTTGTCATGTAAATATCTTAAATATAAGACATTTTAATAAAAAGCCGTTGGACATTTTTGAGAAAATAAAAATTTTCGAAATTTCTTCCATGCAAAGGGTAGTTGGAGATGAGATTTTCTTGAAATTCTTGGACTATACTGAACTTAAATATCAAGTTTGGTATTTAACGGACTTTTCATTTTGAGCTATGCTGCCCATACGTACACACGCGCGGACCTTTTACTAATTTTTTTTTTTTTTGATTCAGGGATCACAAAATATATATTTCCAGTGAAATCTTGGTATCGAATTTTTGGGTGCAATGCAGTACTTTCTCTATACGCTTTGTATTCACAGTACGTGTAGAGAAAGTAAAAATGCATTTATTAGCAATTCTAACTAGTCTAGTAATACATACTTTCCATTCTCATATCGGAACATACCACAATGAAAAGCAGTAATGGTGTTGCCATTACTCTCAGAATGGTTCTAACGTTAGAGAAAAACATTTGCTTAACTTATATGTTCGCGGTTATTGACTGTATATGACTGTTAATGAACTATACGAAATATTTTCACAGAATATGTAGATTACTTAAATAAGTAATTTGAGATAGGAGACTTATGGTCTGTTTATTGAAATGTCGAAGTAATGGTTATAAGTTTCTGAAGTGCCAGTACGCCACTGGCTAATTTATCAACCATTCGAGAGCATAGCACGAAAAACGAAGGGACATTTTACAGCGTATCTCTCTAGCATAGTAGTTATGATACTGACTTTCAAGTGAAAGTGTCGCACTGCCAAGTGATTAGTTCGAGATTTTACAGATTTTTGCGGTATTAAATCTTGAGAACGCTAGTAACGAGCTGCTAAAAATCGATATTTTTATACTCGGGCAGCAGTTTTAAAGACATTCTAAGCCATTTTGTCAACCTGCTTTGCTTTAACACCGATTTATCAGCACCTGATACCCACAGGATTAACGCTATGTAGTTGCATTATGTTTATCCGGGGACCATACATCGCCGATCTCAAATTACTTATATTAGTCACGTGCACAATCTCCCAAATTATTTCGGTGTAGTTCTTTAACACCTGTATATTTCCTCCTCCTTAGAGGTTCGAGATCGCTTCCGCTGTCACATAATCAGGGAGAGATGAAGGAAATACGTATCTTATTAAGAACCTGTGAAAGCGAGTTCCCAAACAGTGAAGCCTGTCTTCAAAGGCCTGTAATATTTGCTGGCTGCAGTGTTTCTCAATGTACCTTACTCCAGCTACACAAATAAACCGTGGCACACAAGAGGTTTCTCGTCATATTTCCTGCACATGTCTCTGCACTTTACGAGATTCGTTCCCTTTGAAGTGTCTGGGTGTGCCGATGGTATGGATTAATGTTTATGAAGTCCAAGAATACTTCTTCAAGATCTCTGAGCTCAGGGGAAAATAAAAAAAAAAAAAAAAACACTGAATTGCTTACGAAGTCTGAAGAAGCAAGATGTTAAAACAAACGCATAAGAGTGTCTTGTCCTCTTCTATCTATACACACACGTTCATATTTATGCAAATGTGTGTTATCAGTGGCGTAATATTATATTGCGATACAAATGTGGTAGGAGATTGATTGGAGAACGAGAAAGTGGCGGATAGGTGGAGTCAGACTGATAAATTCAATGCCATAGCCGAGACTTGAACGACGGGTCTCCCGGTCTCTAACTGGTTGCTTTAACCACTGAGCTGCCATGGGAACATATCGACACGACATTATATTCCTCAACTCGCAAGTATCCGGGTAAACCGCAAAGTGATCTCAAATTATTTTGAGATGGCGACTTACAATGTCGTAAGTAGTTTAAGTCCCAGGTTTCATAGCCGGGGTGGGTAGATTCTTCAAGAAGCCGCTCAGGACAACACAGATCCTAACCACTTCCTTGATTATCATACCGAATTAATTAGGGCATACTAGGCGACCTGACTCCCTTTAGCCAGTCCCTTAGGCCGGTCAGTATACCGTACGTTAATATGTAGGTGCAAGGGCGGTATTCTCCTATCACTCTTCTTTTCTTTCTGTTGGGGGTATGACCAGTTGACAGAACCCAACACTCCGAGCTTTCCCGGATTCGTCTTTGATGTAGATTTTACTACCTCCACTAAAAAAAAAAATAAATAATAATAAATAAATAAAAAGCGCGGGAGAGATTTTTCGCTCACGGCCGTCACAGAATCAACATAGAAGGAAAGATAAGAAAAGCCAACAAAGCACTCGAGAACTAGCAAATGGAGCCGACCGAAACTAACAACCCAAAGCCGTCCAGTCTTCTCATATGCCTACCGACCAACGAAGAATATTTCACGCCGTCGTCAACACCATCCGCCGAACTCACAACTGCATCGCCTACACGTTCTCAAAGACACCCATTCGCATCTCTCAACGCTGCGGCGGTTCAGCGCTCTAGTGCTTGGAATACACCAGCAGCTCGTTGATGGTTGTACAGCGCCGTCCGCCAGTGATGTCCCTCATTTAGAAATGTAACACACCTCCAGGGGACCGTCCCACTGGAGAGACTGGAATTCTTGGACAGTTTGAACCAGAGACTCATAGTTGAGGCTAGCCGGGACACTCGCCCCTCGCCACGCTGTTCCCAGTACAGCCACACTGCTGCCACTACTGTGGTTCCGGCACCATCAGAGCCAATGTCACCAGTTGACCTGACACCCTGCCCCGTGTACGACTGCGCTACTTTGACAGCATAGGCTACTTCATGGTATAGATGGCGAGTACAGCAAATTCACGCCATACTACAACAGAATAACTGCAGCTGTCACATCGCCACCAACCAATCTCATAGACGTCACCACTCACCAACACCGTCAACCTACCACCAGCTGCTTACAATGGTAACGAAACTCTAGAACAGATAAAGCACCCGCAGTGTGAAATGCTCTACCCCTACAATCACCCCTTCCTTTTTCCTTCCACCTGACAGAGAAGTTACGTGTGCAATAGTAGCGCTTGTTCTTGAAGAACAAAAACATATTTGTTCTCCCAGTCCCGATTGAACATTCGGCGATCTCTCATATTGCATATATAAGTAACCACTGCACCGAATGAACCGATTTCTTTGGCTGTAGTTGTTGAAAGCGAGTAGTGGGGACGAAAGTGAGGCTAAATTCACATCTCTTGCGCTTTTCTTGCCAGGTCTGCTCTAGAACATCATCGCTGAGTCTAACACAGCAATTTATAACCTTCACTCTCAGATAACCAAAACACTGCCGTATTTCAAGAGCTTCGGAGACCGTGCAGCTAAACGCCGCACACGACCTCCCTCAAGAAGCAACAGCCAGCCACAGCAGTATTCTAGAAGAAATTCAGGACCTCCATGCCGAGATCCCGAACTTGTCAAGCAAACTCAGTGCACCGGAAGAACACTCAACAACAACAACACCAACTACAAAGCCATCAGCTGCTTTCTTAAGGCCAGAGAGCAAGATCAATTACGCCATCTTCACCAATTCACAACTACTCCTTGAACGATTACGACTGACGTTCCTACAGAATCAGTCTTCAGCTACAACACACTGTTTCTCCAAGCCCAACAGCGGGAGACTTCACCTCAACATGTAGGGCTCCGTCCGGGCTTATAATCCCAAGCGGACCTCCTTGCCATTTTTTTTTTTTTTAAATACAGTTACGGAGTTTGATCGGGACTCCGGCGCCGTATACCCTACTTTTTATTTACCTAATTTGTTTACTTTGATTACTGTATGATTACTGAATTTCTGTTTTACTTTTTACACACACATACACAAACATATAACACCCATGCCCAAGGCGGGACTCGAACCCACGATCCCCTGCGCTGCGAAATACCAAAGCGAGACGCTTTGGCGAGCGCGGCCATGGGGACCGGCATTTTAGTAAGCGTCACGAACACTCGGTTTGCTCATGCGGTACCGGGCACAATGATGCCCCAAATTTGTACCACAGTAAAAATCTTCTCAGCCAGATCCTTTTTCGTTCCCAAACACTTATTATATACATTTATCTCTTAAACGATCGTCTCCTTAGCATGGTTGTAGCGTAGCTGCTTGCCAAGCGGAGACCTGGGTTCGATTCCCAGTACCGGCTTGGGGATTTCCCCGCTGGTACACCTGGACCGGGGTGCACTCAGACGCATGAGATAGTCGGAAATCGGCTTACTCTCCCCGTATGTAGAACTGACACCCCAAGTTCTTACAAGCGAATGCCTAGAGGTCAGAAGCCTGTTGGGGAACCAACGGCACCAAACCACAGAATGGAGAATCTGGAACGAGTGGAGCGACCGTAGCCAGGCATGAGCCTGAGGAAGTGGATGATATGAATGAAAGCGAAATGGATCATAGGAAAGGTGATGGAGCAATTGATGGAATGAGTGGCGAGGGGAACCGGAGGAAATCCTGGAGAAAATCCGCCCAGACGTCGCTTCGTCCACTACAAATCCCACATACGGGCGCTTGGGAACTAATCCGTGCCACTTAGGTAGGAGGCAAGGGTCTAACCACTCGGCCACGGCGTCGCCTATGATATATTTCATGCCATTATTGACTATAAATAATATACTTTATATAGCATTTTCAATAATCAATGAAATACTAACATCACGGCTATTGCATTCACATGATTTTCTATACCTAATATGCAAACAAAATACTCTTATTCTTATATCTACTTCATACTAATCAAAAGAAAAATTAGGAGGTAGTTGTATTAATTAGTTCCTTATAAGTAGAAGGGAAATAAGGGAATACACTAGGCTAAAGCGAGAGTCAAATCTTCTAAAAGCTGTTGCTTGCGATTACCACCGCAATTATGTTCACTTTGCATAGCCAGAAGGAAAACAAAAGAAAAACGAATGACGACTTCCTGTTTCAGAAAAATATTTTAAAATTAAAACAAATAATGAGGAATATTCGGAAATCGTTAAGCCTAACTGCGCAGTTTCTAGTAAGACTAATGAACTAAATACAAGAAAGTAAAGTAAATCACTTATACAAACATGTAGTTATAACAATGAAAGTATTGGGGACATCAAGAATTACCGCCTCACACTTCTGATAATAATTATTGCCATTAGCATGAAATGGAAAGAAGAATAAGCTTTTGTAAAAACAATTTGCTGCAAAATATGGTAGAAAAAGTCGTGTGTATGGAACACAGGAGTTTTATTGGATAAATACATGCAGCATATATTCGTCATTTTTAGTGGATATAAATTCGCCCACTAGTCACTATGTACCGCTTTCTGCATGTCGTTCTTTTGGTCATTATCTAGACTTACATTACCACGCGAAGTTATTAAACCAAGATTATGTTCACAGGAAGTATCTAATTGCTCTAGCAGCACATTTGTCACGGAGCGACATTAATTTAACCGTCTTCATATCTGCAGATCAACTAAAATGAGCCACGCCCCATTTGCTCTGCTTGGCGGGTAAGTACCTGGTGTTGAGTTACGAACAAGTGCATTTTAAACGTGCACGGTGTCCGGTCACGGACAAGACTGCACTTTTCTACAATATCTCAGCTATGAGCCTACTTTCCACTTTGAACTTTCCCTTTATCTACGGGATTCTGACTGTTTGGGAATAGAGAAGTTATTATTAGAGCTCAGTCTTGCGTTCCCAAGCGCACACAGTTATGAACACACACAGCAGAGAGGGAAGTGGGGAGTGGTTTGTAGCGTAAACATGCACACGTTGAGGTATAATCTGTTACAAAACTAGATCATTACATGTATTGACATTATATGTATCTTCCTAATTCATAAAGTAACACAATAAAACAGTTACTTCATAATATAATCGGTAAATAAAAACGCTTTGTACTTTTATAAATAAAAGTATAAAACTTGATACAATATACGAGGGTGTATAAAAAGTAACGGGAATTGCTTTTTTTTTTTTAACCATTTCAGCGGAGAGAAACATCCCAGCCGTGTTACACTCGACCGTAGGCTTGAGTGATTATAAGTCTTAGAATTTCATATTCTCCTACATCAATTTTTAAATCAACTATATCTGTCAATTCTCACGAACTGTTTACACTAATTCCAAGTAATATATAAAGCACGGGAAAACTGCAGGTCACTTGGTCCGAATCAAGCCGGAAATATGCTGTTGGTGGGATGTGGGGAGGCCCACCGGTTGCTCTATCCATCCTGTGGCTTAGGATGGAGAGGGCCCAGGTTAAATAATTGGTGGTACGGCATCATGACGATGTGAGACCGGTGTTGTACATTTTGAAACATATTACTATACTCACTTTTTTTTAGTTATTAGAGCATATTATTGCATTTTCAACTTAAAATTTACAAAATTATGGCGAACTGTCATTGGTCAAAATAAAATCTCGGATTTTTAGCAATTTTTCACCATCGTGTCCCCTTAACTCAACAAGGAGGTATTTCTCGCATAAAAATATGTTAACAGTAAAAAGGTTAAACACGCGCCCGTCAAAATTCACCAATCATGGTAGTAGAGAAGTCTGACCTTGACTGGGATATGCGCGACACTGTGCGTGCGCTGTTCAATTTGTCTGAGGGAGCCATTTTGTAAGCACGTGTTTCAGTGACCCAATATGGATTTCAAGTTAGAATAACGAGCGTCAATTCGGTTTTGTGTTCTTCTGAAAAAAATCTGGAACTGAAACGCTGCAAGTCATAGAGGAAGCTTATGGAGACAAAGCCTTATCAAAAACATGTGTTTTTGAATGGCATAAAAATTTCAAGATGGTGAAAAAGCAAAGATGCAACCAAGTGCAGGAATAGCCATACATCTAGTATTTTTCGACAAAATCATGGTTCCTAAACACACCACAGTAACGGTTCAATACTACAGTAATGTTCTTAAAGGAACACTAAAGAGGAAAATGGCTGCCAAGAGACCAGAACTTGCGCCCAATGGCTGCATCCTCCATCAGGACAACGCCCCCGCTCATCGAGCCATAGAAACGCAAGAGGTAATAATTCAACTAGGTATCAAAATCATGTTTCACCCACCATATTCGCCGGATCTAGCACCCTGCAATCTCTACCTGTTTCCACAATTAAAAAGCCATCTTCATGGGCCATTTTCAAACCGATACAGAACTAAATAGTGTTATTTCGGGATATCAAACAGGATATCAAACAAGGGCTTCTCTGAGTGTTTTGAAAAGTGAATAGAAGTTGGAAGTAGTGCGTATCCTCAGAAGGAGATTGTTTTGACAGTTTGTAATTAAAGCTTAATAAAAAAATCATGGTGTCCAAAAAACATTTTTCCCGTTACTTTTTAATATAATTTCGTATTCAGGATAATAATGTGCAGAGCTTTGAAAAGACAATGAACATTAACCAAATTCACCCAGAATTCATTGCAGTGAATTACAAGACACATCCATACCGTATCAAAGGAAAAGGCTCTTCTCCTGTCACTCAAAATATGTTTGAATCATTCACAAGTTTGTTCAGTGTCGAACGCTCACCCTTTCGTATTTTCGACATTTTTCAATCGGCGCCCTCTTTCAGTGGTTACTGCTAGTAGACAAGTACTAGCAGGAACTGAACGAGGCCAGGCAGTAAGCAATGCTCAGCTTAAACACCAAGTGTGATGTATTGGCTTTGTGTTTTGAGCTATCCTGTCCACAGACACACACACACATACAATCTCTCTCTCTCTCTCTCTCTCTCACACACACACACAATCACACTGAACTTTCTGTGTAAATGCTTTTTTTGGCCTAAGGGGTCTCAAAACATATATTTCCGGTGAAATCTCGGTATCGAATTTTTTTGTACATAGCACATGCAGGGAAAGTAAGAAAGGTTAAATAACAAACTTGATATTTAATACCAGCATCTTCCAAGGATGCAATACGAAGATTATCAGGAAAGTTTCCACAACCTAAACTACCACTTACATGGACAATTTTTCGAATATTTTTATTTTCTCAAAATTTGCTCTAACGATTTTGTTAAAATAAGGATCTTTATGCGCCAAATAGTTAACGTGAATACAATTTTTTTGTGGGGTTAACTATTTGCGAGATACTCAATTTTAAAATATTTCTCATACAGGAACTTGTCAACTCCTGGCATGCGAAAAGAAAAATTTCAGTCACATGGCAACCAGTTTTTAAAAGATATGACTATCGCTTTAGCCAATAAATTCGCTTATTTCCTTCCTACTTATAAGGAAGTAAGTAATAAGATCATTTCTGCTAATGTTTATCTTGATTAGCATTATCTATATAGAAGCATACGTATTTTATGAATAATTTGTTACAGAAAGGTAGAGAAAATAATGTGAATGGAATACATCAGTTTTTTTTAGAAAAATGTGTGTGTGTGTGTGTGTGTGTGTGTGTGTGTGTGTGTGTGTGTGTGTGAAGAGCGTAACTAAAAAGATGTGAAGTCGGTTAAATACCAAACCTGATATTTAAGTTTATCTTCTAAAGACATTCCTCTCTACATAAACTACGCTTTACGTGGTAACATTTTAGGAAGTTTTGATTTTCTCTTCATTCTCGATAACTTGGTATTGACTTATTATTACTGGTGAACTCTTAAAGAAGGACAAAATGTAATTATACAAAAAATGAAAATCTTGCTAAAACACACAATTTATGTCAAATACTCTTTTTATTTTTTCAGCGCTTATGTACTACTCTACCCAAAAATTCGATACCAATATTACATATTTTGAGGGCCTCTGAATTCAGAAAAAGCTTTTTTAGCAAAAAAAAAAAAACTTAATGTGTATGTGTGGAAAGCATAGCTAAAAACGAAAAGTAACTTTATTATCTTCCAGGGATACCACACAAAGATTTTAAAAAAATTCTCCATACCAAGTTACCCTTAGCGTATATAATTTTTTGAAATATTCGATTTTCTAAAAAACCAGTCTAACGAATTTTATTAAAATACCTAAATTAAATATATTTACATGGCATACAAAATGTATATCCTGCATTTTATTTGGGAGGATAGCCCCTGAGGTACTCTTCATTTTGAATGTATTTTACATAACGTAAGAGATAGAAAAATATTTTACTACTCAAACAACATAGATGTTGTTAAAATATACAGTTTATGTCATATTATCACATATGTAGTACTAACCACTTCAAAGATATTCCGTGTTATTTGGTTTAATTGTAAGCCTCCTCGTCCGTTTCATATCTCTTATGTTTTACTCTTTCCCATGGAAATAGAATCGAATTTAGATGACAATCGCATAGCGACAGCTTTGAAAATATTTGACTATCGATTTAGCCTAGTATATTACTTTATTTCCCTTCAAATTAAAAAAAACAAGTAATAAATCATTTCTGCTAATATTTAACTCGATTAGCATTATGTATTGAAAAGAATACTTTTTTTAAAGACTAGTTTGTTTGCCGAAGAGATAAAGAAAGACATGTGAATGGAACATGTCAGTTTTTTCTGGAGGCCACCATTTCCAAGACATTACTGTTTTTGTTGTTGAAATTTCCAATATTTATACTCTTCTCTAATGGGAGATACTCATATTTTTATACTGCTATGCAAAAGAAACGGAAGTTCAATATCATCACTAGGGACAGGCTTTTAAAGGATTTAACTATAGCTTTAGGCTATTGTATTCCCTCCCTTTATACCTACTTATAAAATAATCAGAAATGGGGCTATTCTGCCATATTGGCATGGATTAGATAGAGGAATACTTTTAATAATAATAATAATAATAATAATAATAATAATAAACATCTTTTAAAGTGTTTTGGGGGATTAAAGGTATCTTAAAGTGATGAAATATTGACGTAATTTTTGTTGGAATAGAAAACCAAATCCCTCTATCTATAAGTACTGTTACATATGTAAAATCATGCTTCACATCAATGAAAAAAGTGGAAGCAGCGAGGATTAATTTCTGTGATATCTTTCTTCTTGAATTACTTATTCTTCTGGTTCTCATGACATTCTGACTTAACGAGCAATAAATAACATGCAAATGCAGGATTTTATGTTGAAAAACTGTATGCACGAATTCAGAGTAGCTTTAGATTGTGGCTAATGCAAACATGATGTTATCTAACCTTGTCTACCAAGAAGAATAATAGACCTTCATTGAGGAATTATCAGAAAGTCTTAACACTATAATGATAACTGGTTTTAGATGTTTAATGTGTATTTAACTATCAACATTTCGATAAGCATTATCTTTTGAACTGGTCCTTGGTTTTTGATTCGGTAATCTATTTACAAACAATGCAAATGCACTGTCTTTCTTTAGACCAGATGTCTCCGAAACTATACTCGCGAATAGAGCCCCTGAATGTGGGGAGGACGGTGTAGAATATGTCGTAACGTTAAGAGTCCATTCACCCCACGTGACTGTCCGTCTTAGTGAAATGGGAGCTACAAATAGGAATCCACGGAAACGTGTACGCACATTTAAGAATAAATGGCAGGAACAATTTTTCTGTACTGCTGCTGATAAAAATATAAGGTGCCTTTTTGTTCCAATAATTTGCGGGACATTATATTGCGTGTCACAAAGAGGTCGTGAACATTACATGCAGGTAATTTTAAGAAAATGAATCTTCAAGTGTAAGTACGCTGATTATCATATCCAATTATATATTATTATTATTATTATTATTATTATTATTATTATTATTATTAATAATGTTATAGTTATTTTTATTATTATTACTATTAGTAGTAGTAGTAGTAATAGTAGTGGTGTATTGATAGTGGTAGTAGTAGTAGTAATAGTAGTGGTGTATTGGTAGTGGTAGTAGTAGTAATAGTAGTGGTAATAGTAGTGGTGTATTGGTAGTGGTAGTAGTAGTAATAGTAGTGGTAATAGTAGTGGTGTATTGGTAGTGGTAGTAGTAATAGTAGTAGTAGTAGTAGCAGCAATAGTTGTAGTAGTAGTAGTAGTAGTAGAGATGGTGGTAATGGTAGTAGTGGTGGTAGTGGTGTGGCAGTAGCAGCAGCAGTAGTAGTACCAGTAGTAGTAGCAGTAGTAGTAGTGGTATTGGTAGTGGTGGTGGTGGTGGTAGTGGTGTTGGTTGTAGTAATAGAAGTGGTGGTCATAGTGGTGGTAGTAGTAGCAGTAGTCGTAGTCGTAGTCTTTGGTTTCCCCCGCCATGCATTCCACCGTTGCTCCATCTTCGTTCCATATATCATCAGTGTCATCGCTTGCGGTGCTAGAGTAGTAAAAGCGGGTGTTAAACTAATAATAACATTAATAATAACAATAATAATAATAATAATAGCTATCTAGGTTAGTAACGGTGAACATTGAGAAGCACACAACACCGTCCAGGCAAGTGATACCCAGACGTATTCAATCTCCTATAGGTTTCGGGAACCACTGCCCCGCCGAGTCCCACCCAATCCGAACAGTTCCCTTGCAGGAGAGGCTCAGTAACGTGAGAAGTACCACGGATACTTGAGTTCCGTAGCACTTGCACTGGAGCCCTGAAGAGGTCGCAACTTCCCCCACCTACGTATGTAAATTCCGGTCACAGGTGTGCCGGAATTTTGTCCAGTATGAGTGTTCTTTTACATGCTTAAATATACTGACATGGGACTGTCGTACACTTAAAACCATCGGTCTGGACGGGTTTGAACCCGCAACTTTAGCCAGCGCCTAAACTGAGCTACTCAGACCGATCTTACGTATGTACAATGCACTTAGTAGGTAGAGAAGGGAGTATATTCCAACCAAAAATTAGATATCGAGATTTCACCGGAAACACGTGTTTTGAAGACCCTTAATCTATAAAGATTTGTAGAAAAAGGTCCGTGTATGTCTGTGGTAGCGTAACTCAAAAACGAAAAATTCGTTAAATACTAAACTTAGTATATTAGTTCGGCATGTTTCAAGGATGCGACAAGATTTTCAGCACCATCTCCACGCTCTAAACTATCCTTTACTTGGAACATTTTTCGAAAGATATCTTTTCTAAAAAATCATGATTTTTATTAAAATGCCGTATATTAAAGACATGTACATGACAAATAAAATGTGTATCCTGAATTTCTTGGAAATAACCCCAGAAATCGTCTTCAACCAGAATGTCTTTTGTTTAGCTGGGAAAAAGTAAGGGTTAAACAAAAACTTAGTACATAAGAAACCTGATGTGTTCCATTCACGTGACTTTCTCTACATCTCTGTGACATATTGTTACTAAGCATTTTCTTCTACCCACTTAGCGCTAACCGAGGTATACATTAGAAAAAACGGTCTTATTGCTTAATTCCTTATAATTAGAAAGAAATAAGGAAATACTGAAGACTAAACGGATGTTTTAAAATGTGGTTGAAATCTGTTTCTTTGCGTGGCCAGGAGTTGACAAGTTCCCTTATGAGAGAAGTTTTATGTATTTTAAAACTGATGCTAATGACAAGAAATATCCAGAAAACTGTCAACTCCACGAAAAAATGTATCTGACATAAATTGAGTGTTTTAACGAGATCTTCATTTTTTATGTAATATGGTTTGGTCTATCTCTTACGCTTTACCAGATATGCAAAATCCAGGAAAATTCTTCCCGAATAAAGGGAACTTTAGAAACTATTTCCAGAAAATTCAAGATATACATTTTGTTTGTTAGATACATATCTTAAATATAATATATTTTAAACAAAATCGATAGTCATGTTTGAGAAAATCAAAATTTTCGATTTTTCAAGTAAAGTGTAGTTGGGATGGGGGGATTTTCTTGAAATTCTTCTTGTTGCAACCTTGGAAAACACTGAAATACAATTGGATTAATTGTTTTTTCATACAAGCCGTGTGTAGGACAGGAGTTGAATAGGTAGAGTCAGACTGAAACATCAAGTTTGGTATTTAACGGGGTTTTCGTGTTTGATCTATGAGGCCCATAGACACACACAGACAGACAGACAGACAGACAGACAGACAGACAGGAAGGTTTACACACACAGCATTTTTCTAAAAAAATTTTTGGGAGGGGATTTAGGAGTCCCAAAACATGTATTTCCGGTGAAATCTCGGTATCGAATTTTTGGGTGCAATTAAATACATTCTCTATATATGTATATATAGTAATCTGCAATGGGATCTTACTAAAATATGCTAAAAGTGTTGTTTATGTAACCGATGCTCCATTTTGTTCTTAAAAGTTGAATTTTGGTTGAAAGGCCTTTGTTTATTTTTAGTTAATTTATTCCTCATCAACCATACCAATCTATAACTCATCAACAGTGCATAGAAAGTAAAAATATAGATCTTGTTAAAACACACAATTATATCAACGAGATGCCTTATTGTACAGATATGTCAGAATATGGCCAAGCAGTAAAATCAATGTAAAATAAAACGGATTAAGAAGTGTTTCTGACAGCAAAGGTTATATTGTCTTCTTGATACAGATAAAGATAGCTGGTGAGGGTATAACAAAGCTCTGGCAACTGATGGAACTGTGGCAGTCATAGATACAATAAATCCTTCTTATAGGGAATAATGCCTATAATTAACTTGTTGATGGTGCTGACTGTGTCAAATTCTGTGTCACTATCCTGTCATCCAGGTCGACGAGACTTTTCCTTTGAAAAATTACGAAATTTCGTCCTCTTTCCGGAAAAGAGGAATGCTGCGTCATTCGTGAACCTCATTTATTGACGCTTCGTGCCAAATTTCTCCGTGGTTCGTCAGTAACTATGGCACTTCTTCAAGAGGCGCATGTGTCAACAAAAAAAAAAGTGAATACAGAATTTTATTAAGGCCGCAGGTCTTTAGCGATAGATAAAATCTGATGTGTTCCATTCACATAACTTTCTCTAGCTTTTCCATGCACAAACTATTCTTACAATAATTATTCTTTAACTACTTCATGCTAATCGAGATAAACATTAGCAGGATTATTTTATTATCTGCTTCTTTGTAAGTAGGAGGGAAATAAGTGAATAAATAAGGCTAAAAGCTCTTCGTTAGTGAAACAATTGAGGTTCTGTTCGCTTTAAGAATAGTATAGGTATTTTAAAGTTGAAACCAATAATAAGTAGTATTTCAGAAATGATCACTTCTACAAAAAAAGCGTACATGACATAAATTATGTGTTTTAGCGAGATCTACTTTTTATGTGTTAAGGTTTTGTCTGACTCTTACGGTTTAGAAGTTATGCAAAATGTATCCAGAATAAAGTGGTCTTTAGAGGTTGTTCTCAGAAAATTCAAGATATACATGTTGTTTGTGATCTAAATATCTTTAATATACGATATTATATTCAAAATGTTAGATACATTTGTGAGAAAATCAAAATTTTCGAACATTTTTCCATGTAAAGAGTAGTTGAGAGGGAGTGAATTTTCCTGAAAATCTTCATGCCGCATCCTTGGGAGTATACTAAACTTAAATACTAGTTTGGTATTTTTCCATTTTGCACTATGCAGTCCACAGACCCACAGTCACACATGACCTTTTTCTAAAAATTATTTTTCTAGATTCAGGGGTTTCAAAACATGCAGTGAAATCTCGGTATTGAACTTTTGGGTGCAAAACAATGCCTTCTGTATACACTATGTATATAGTAGTGTAAAGAAAATAAAAAGTAGCAGAAATAGTCTTGTTACTTGCTTCCTCGATAGTAGGAGCGAAATAAGGGGGTACCATACGTTAAAGTGATAGTCAAAAGCTGGTTGCTATGTGACTACAGTTCCTTTGTTTGTATGGTCACGAGTTCACAAAGCCCTGTATGCGAAAGGTATTAAGTTTTTTATAGCTGAAACCAAAAACAAGGAATATCTAAAAAACAATCAATTCCACGAAAAAAGTATATAACATAAATTGTGTGTTTTAAAGTACTCTACATTTGTTGTGTGGTAAGTTTTTGTCCATCTCTTATGGTTTAGTAGTTATGCAAAATTCCGTAAAATTGACCTAGAATAAAGTAGTCTTCAGAGGCTAGTCCCAGAAAATTAAAATATACATTATATTTGCCAGGTAAATATCTTTAGTATACGACATTTTAATCAAAATCGTTAGTCATTTTTTAGAAAAACAAAATTTTCGAAAAAAGTTCCATGTAAAGGGTAGTTTGGGGTGGGGGGATTTCCCCCAAAATCTTCGTGTCGCATCCCTGGAAGATTCTAAAGTTAAATACCAAGTTTGGTATTTTACCGACTTTTCGCTTTTGAGTTATCGTGGTCGCAGACATACGGACACATTGACACACGGACACACACGGATCTTTTTCTGAAAATACGTTTTTTGGATACAGAGGACCCTAAAACATATATTTCCGGTGAAATCTCGGTGTCGAATTTTTTGGTGGAGTGCAATACCTTCTCTATACACTATGTACATAGTGCGTATAGAGAAAGTAAAAATCTGATGTGCACCATATAAGTCTCTCTAACAATTCTGCAACAAAATATTCTTAGAAAAGATTATTTTTCTATCTGCTTCATCATAATCGACATAAACATTATCACAAATGGTCTTAATACGCAGAAGGGAAAAAAAACATTAAATCAAGGAGATAGTAACATAGTTTAAAAGCTTGTTGCCAAGTAATGGTATTGAGGTTCGGTTCTCATTGCATAGCCAGGAGTAAAATAAAATTGAAACGAATGATAATTTTCCGTTTGAGAAAAGTCACTTGGTACATCTTAGAAATGATAACTCTAAAAATAATGTATCTGATACAAATTATGTGCTTTAATGATATCTACATTTTTGTAGTAAGATTTTGACATTATAATTTTCCGGAACATGCAGGAGTTATTTTTGAGAAAATCAAATTTTTTGAAAATATTTCCACGTTAGGGTAGTTTAGAGTGGAGGATATTCTTGAAAATGTTCGTGTTGCATCCTTGGGAGAGGTTGAAATTAAATTTCAGGTTTGGTATTTAACGGACCTTTCGTTTTTGAGACGCATTCTCGCATACACAAAAACCCATTCTTTCAAACATACTTACGCATACTCATACTCTCTCTCTCTCTCTCTCTCTCTCACACACTCACCACACATACGGAACTTTTTTTTTTTCTAAAAAGTTGTTTTTTGGCGGAGAGGGGTTTAGGAGACCATAAAAATATATTTCTTTGGTTGAAATACAATACCTACTATGTGCATTGTACATGGCGGAGAAAGTAAAAATCTCAACATACAGGTGCCGGAACTTGTTAAAGCACGGACTCGTGAACGAGAAGTACGCGGTTCAAATCCTCCCACAACCCTGACTGATATTTCTTCCAGATTTTTCTGAGAGAAATTACGTTCCATTACCAAATTTCTTTCTTTCAAGTATCGCCTCTAGGATCGGGTTTGTAGGTGCTAAAATATATAGTTTATTATCTTGAACCTTATAGCTTTTTACTTTCTCTAGCCCGTATATACATGGTAGCTAAGAAGGTATTGTGTTCCACCCAAAAATTCGATGCAAGATTTCACCTGAAATATATGTTTTGAGGTTACATGATTCGGAAAAAAGGTACTTTTAGAAATGTGTGGTGTGTGTGTGCGTGTGTGTGAGTGTCATAGCTCAAAAACGAAACTACCGTTAAATACCAAACATGATATTTATATTTAGTATCTTCCAAGGATGCGACACGAATATTTTACAGAAGATCCCCCCATCCAAACTAGCCTTTACATGGAAATGTTTGAATCCCCCCCCACCTAAATTGGCTCTAAAACTTTGTTGAAAATACCGTATATTAAACATAGATAACAAAAACAACAAAGAAAAAAAAGCTACATTTTGAATTTTTTGAGAATCAATTTTGAAGACTGCTTTATTCTTGATGAGTTAGCCGAATTTTGCATAGCGGTTAAACCGTAAGTGTGAGACAAAAACTTACTTTACGAAAAATGTAGACCTCGTTAAAACACATAATTTATGTCATACACGTGTGTACTTTCTCTACATGTATTATGTACATGGTGTATAGAGAAGGTATTATATTCCATCCAAAAGTTCGATAGAGTTTATCAGAAATACATGTTTTGAGATCCCCCTGTCCAAAAACATTTATGGAAAAGGGTCCGTGTGTGTGTCTGTGTGTGTGTGTCTATGGACGGTATAGCTCTAAAACTAAAAGACATTAAAATAGCAAACTTGTATTTATATTTGGTATTTTTTAAAGTTATGACATGAAAGATTTTCCAGAAATATCCCCCACCCTCAAACTACAGTTTACATGCAAAAATCTGAAAATTTTGTTCTTCTCAAAAATAGCCCTAATGATTTTGGTTAAAATATCGTTTATTAAAGCTATTTGCATCACAAATAAAATATATATCCTGAATTTTCTGGCAATAGCTTTTGAAGACATATTCATTTTGGATGCATTTTGCTAAATGTTTGCATAACTAATACAAAAGATATACAAAAACCTTATACAACAAATGTAGATATCGTTAAAACACATACATTTTTGTTGCAAAGTTAACCGTTTCCGAGATATTCTTTGTTATTGGTTTCAATTTTAAACTACACATCTTCTCAAACGGGACCACCTTTCGTTTCAATTCTACTTTGTTTTTCTGGAAATGCAAATCGAACTGAGCTTCAGTTGTTCACATATCGAAAGGCTTTTAAAAGATTTGGTTATCGCTTTAGCCTGGTGTAGTCTCTTATGTTTAGCATGGTATAGGTAAAAGAATAATGTTTTGTAGAATTGGTTTTTTGTTTTTTTTTTTTGGAGAACTTTATCTTTTTATTATAGATTTGACCGATTATTGATTTAAATTTGAAACTATGAAACTTTCCTCAAACGGAACCATGCAAATCAAACCTAACCTTAATTGTTTCACATAGTGATCAGCTTTTAAAAGATTTGACTTTCGCTTTAGGTTAATGTATTCCCTTATTTCCCTTCTACTTACAGGGAAGTAAGACATAAGACGAATTCTGCTAATGTTTATCTCAATTGACATAGATAAAACAATCTTTTGTAAGAAAAGTTTGTATATGGAACAGCTAGAGTTTGTAGTTATAATGTACATTCCTTCTTAGTCAACATTCCGGTCGTCATAATGTGATCCTCCGTATTAAGTGTGTCAATTTTCTCCAAATGCTCAGGTATTTGTGGAATTTTTCAACTAACACTAGCTTGCTCTTTCTCCGTCTACCAGCATTATTATTGGACAAAACCTAAAGCACCTAGGAGAAGTATCTTGAGCAATAATTTTCACCTTGATGATACTTATTCACACATGTATACCAAACTTTAATGCCAAGATTTCCTATGAAACACTGCAAAATTTTTCGGTTAATTTTGATGCATAATTTGAAAACTCACATGTGTTCCACTCACATGACTTTCCCTACATTTCTGCAACAAATTATTGTTACAAAGCTTATGCTTCTATTTACTTCATGCTAATCGAGAAAAAATTAGCAGAAATAGTGTTTTACTTCCATGTAAGTAGAACGGAAATAAGGGAGTGCTAACGGTTTAAGTGGTAGCCAAAAGCTGGTTGCTATGTGACTGATGTTCCTTTGTTTGTATGGACAGGAGTTGACAAATTTCTGTATGAGAAAAGTACAAGTATTTTAAAGCTCAAGCCAACAACAAGGAACATCTTAAAAGCGATCAACTCCACGAAAAAGTATATATCATAAATTGTGTGTTTTAACGAGCTCTATATTTTCCTTTAAGTGACTTTTTGTTTATCTCTTACGGTTTACCAGTTATGAAAAAGACCGTAAAATTCATCCAGAATAAAGTAGTCTTCAGAGGCTATTCCCAGAAATATCAATATATATATTTTATTTGTCAGGTAAATATCTTTAATCTACGATATTTTAATCAAAATCGTTAGAGACATTTTTGAGAATATCAAAATTTTCGAAAAAAGTTCCATGTAAAGGGTAGTTGGGGGTGGGGAATTTTCTTGAAAATTTTCGTGTCGCATCCTTTGAAAATACCAAACTTAAATATCAGTTTGGTATTTAACGGTGTTTTCGTTTTTGAGCTATGCTGTCCATAGACACACACATACACACGCACACACATACGGACCTTTTTCTAATTTTTTTTGATTCAGGGGAGCCGAAATATTTCCGGTGAAATCTTGATATTGAATTTTTGGGTTCATTACAATACCTTCTCTATGTAATTATGTGCATAGTACGTGTAGAGAAAGTAAACCTCAGATGTGTTCCATTCACATGACTTTCTCTAGCTGTTCCGCAAATTTTTCTTACAAAAATCTTTTTCTTTTATTTACTTCGAGATAAACATTAGCAGAATTGTCTTGCCTCTTTGTAAGCAGATGCGAAATAGGGGAATGCACCGGCTAACAGAGTAGGCAAATCTTTTAAAAGTCAGTCACTGTGTGAAACAATTGAAGTTCAGTTGTCTTTGCTGGCCAGGAGTAAACAAAAGAGGAACAAAAAATGACTTACCGTTTGAGGAAAGTTTAAGTAGCTTAAAATTGAAACCAATATCTCAGAATACCTCAAAAACGATTAAGTCTACAAAAATTGAAATATGTATGACATAAACTGTGTGTTTTAACGAGATCTACATTTTTGTTTAGTAAGTTGTGTCTTTCTCTTACGGTTATACAGAAGTCATTAGAATGCAGATCGTTAGAGCCATTTTTGAGTAAACCAAAATTGTAGGAAAAATATACCTTGTAAAAGTTACTTGGGAATGGGCGATTTTCTTTAAAATCTTCGTGTCGTCGCATCCTTGGAGGATCCTAAACTTAATTCAAGTGTGGTATTTAACCGATTGTTCGTGTTTGAGCTATGCTGCTCCCCCACCCCACACCCACATATAAACAGACACACACGTAAATGTTTCTAACAATTCTTTATTTTTATTTAGGGGTCTCAAAACGTGTATTTCCGGTGAAATCTGGGGTTTTGAACTTTGGTCTCTTTCCAATATGTACATTGTAATATGTGATAAAAAAAGTAAAAATGATATGGGTGTCTCCATTGCAAGGATTTTATTTTATAACTAATGTGTTTAAATATTAATTTGAAAATTAAAAATTAAAAATATATACTTTAATTGCCCAATACATAGAAAGATGAAGATACAGCAGCAACATGATTCAGTAAATTAACTGTGTTACATGGATTCTAATGCCAGACTTCGAAAGAATTCCACTCACTTAAATCTATGCATTATATTACTAAGACATTCTTTATGCTATTTGCTATCAGTTGATATGTTTTAGTTTTAAATATTTCATATTTTAAAAATTTTCAACGCTGTAAAACCTTATGCCATACACAAATGTGAAGAAAGAGTCTAAAATGAATATATAAATACCTGTTTTACTACACGAACTTTAAACCCGCGAGATTTATTTTGATACACTATGTAAACAAAGTTTAAACAGATATTCTAACAAACATTTGATGTGCGTCTTTCACAAAGCTTTCTGTACCTTTTCCGCAAAATACTTTTACAAAAGATTCTTCTTTTATTTACTTCATGCTAATTGAGATAAACATTGGCAGAATTATCCATATCACTTGTTTCGTTGTAATTAGGAAGGAAACAAGCTTAGGCTAAAGCGATAGTTAAAGATGTCCGTTATGTGATACGATTGAAATTCGGTTCTCTTTGTATGGCCAGAAATAAAACAAAACATATATGAAACGAATTACAATTTCCCATTTGAGAAAAGTAAAAATATTTTAAAATATAAACCAATAATAGGGAATTCCTCCGAAACGTTTAACTCCGCAAAAAGCACAACGTTGTGTGTTTTAACTTGAACTATTATTTTTGAGTAGTAGGATTTTGTCTATCTCTGTACATAAGTCATTCAGAATAAAGAGGTCTTCAGAGGATATTCCCAGGAAATTCTAGATATACATTTTATTTGTCATGTAAATCTTTTAATCAAAATCGTGGGAGATTTTTGAGAAAATTAAAATTTAAAATTTGTTCCATGTAAAACGCAGCTCAGGATGGGATTTTTTTTTTTAAATCTTCGTGTCCCTTCCTTGAAAAATACTACTACACAAATTTGGCATTTAATTGACTTTTCGTTTTCAAGTCATACTGTTCAGAGACAACACACACACACACACATACACACGTGGATCTGTTTTAAAAATGCTTTCCTGGAATCAGGGAACTTCTAAACATATACTTACAGTGAAATCTTGGCATCGAATTTGTTGGTGGAATGCGGTACCTTCTCTACCTACTATGTATGTACATAGTATGCTGTAAATTTCAGAAATAGTAACCATTCACTAGAGGTCACTAGTGGTGCTATACATTTTGTTACAGCCCAGTTGAAGAGGGACCATGATCATGATGAAGGATGGAAACACAACTAATCTCTGGTCTATCATGGGACTGTATACCATTTCTAGGTCACTAGAAGTGCTATACATTTTGTTACAGCCCAGTTGAAGAGGGACCATGATCATGATGAAGGATGGAAACACAGATAATCTCTGGTCTATCATGGGACTGTATACCATTTCTAGGTCACTAGAAGTGCTATACATTTTGTTACAGCCCAGTTGAAGAGGGCCCATAATCATGATGAAGGATGGAAACACAGATAATCTCTGGTCTATCATGGGACTGTATACCATTTCTAGGTCACTAGAAGTGCTATACATTTTGTTACAGCCCAGTTGAAGAGGGACCATGATCATGATGAAGGATGGAAACACAGATAATCTCTGGTCTATCATGGGACTGTATACCATTTCTAGGTCACTAGAAGTGCTATACATTTTGTTACAGCCCAGTTGAAGAGGGCCCATAATCATGATGAAGGATGGAAACACAGATAATCTCTGGTCTATCATGGGACTGTATACCATTTCTAGGTCACTAGAAGTGCTATACATTTTGTTACAGCCCGGTTGAAGAGGGACCATAATCATGATGAAGGATGGAAACACAGATAATCTCTGGTCTATCATGGGACTGTATACCATTTCTAGGTCACTAGAAGTGCTATACATTTTGTTACAGCCCAGTTGAAGAGGGCCCATAATCATGATGAAGGATGGAAACACAGATAATCTCTGGTCTATCATGGGACTGTATACCATTTCTAGGTCACTAGAAGTGCTATACATTTTGTTACAGCCCGGTTGAAGAGGGACCATAATCATGATGAAGGATGGAAACACAGATAATCTCTGGTCTATCATGGGACTGTATACCATTTACTAAAGGTGGTGCTATACATGTTGTTACAACCCAGTTAAAGAGGGACCATGATCATGAAGAAGGATAGAAACACAGATAATCTCTGGTCTATCATGGGACTGTATACCATTTCTAGGTCACTAGAAGGGCTACACAGACAATTTCTGGTGCATCATGGGACTGCATGGCATTTACTAGAGGTCACTAGTGGTGCTGTACATTTTGTTACAGTCCAGTTGAGGAGGGAGCATGAGCATGATGAAGGATAGAAACACAGGTAATCTCTGTCTATCATAGGATTGTATACCATTTACTAGAGGTCATTAGAGGTGCTATACATTTTGTTACAGCCCAGTTGAAGAGGGACCATAATCATGATGAAGGATAGAAGCACAGATAATCTCTGGTCTATCATAGGACTACATACCATTTCTAGGTCACTAGAGGCGCTATACATTGTATTACAGCCAGGTTGGTTTGATTAAATTTTCCATTTTCAGTTCTTGCCTAGCATTTACCTAATAAAAATAGCAGAAGCTGTTTCGTGCATCCCCACAGAGTCGTGCAAATAGAAAACGCCTTGATTGGAATCAGTTTCCTTCCTTCATCAGGTCACGAGCAAGTGTAACCTGGAATGTAAGGTGAACAGTTGAAAAACGTGTAGAAACATTCTGTGCGGCTTGAAAGCTACCGTGCTATCTACGAGACACATCGCACCGTCTGTGTAAAGTGAATAGCATCTCGACAGGAAATTAAATTAGTTCCTAGGTCGTTTAAAGTCACTTAACGTGGACATTTCCTAAAAGGGTAAAGGTTATCCAGAGATGTAAATTCACGTGCTTTCTAATTAACGTCTTCTTTATGCATAATCGAGATGTAAAGGGCATGAATGCACAGACTACATCGCATAGTTATGCTGAAACAGAAAAACTCTTCTGCCTTTTTCTTCGCTTGCCTTTTGTTTCTTTTATTCTTCTTCCTCAAATGGATTAGATCCTTGTTTATAGTTTAAAATAAATTTAGAATCATAGTGTGTTTCATCTTTCAAACTGTTCCTCCAATTTAAACTTTCGCTACAATGTATATAATAAGGTAGGGAAGATTTTATTGCATTTCATCCAAAAATTCCATACCGAGATTTTATTGGCAATATACAGTTTTAGGCTTCCTGGATCCAGAAAAGAAAAGTATTTTAAAACAAGTGCGTATCAGAGCAGCATACCTATAAGACGAAAAGAAAATACCTAATTTGATATATAAGTTCAGCATCTTCCAAAGACGCGGTACGAAATTTTTCAGGAAAATTCCCCACCCCAAACTACCCTTTAAATGGAAACATTTTCGAAAATTTTGATTCTTTTAAAATGGCTCTAACGATTTTGATTAAAATACTGTAGGTATTAAAGATAATTTTATGAAAAACAAAATGTATATCTTAAATTTTTTGGGAATAGCATCTGAGGAACTCTTCATTCTGGACTACTGATAAACCGTAAGAAATAGATAAAAACTTACTGCACAAATATTGTAGGCCTCCTTAAAATCCAAAATTTATATATACAAATATGTATACACACATTTTTGTGGAGTTAAACACTTCTGAGATATTCCTTGTTGTTGGTTTCAATTTTTAAGAAGTTAAAAATGTTATCAAGCCTGAATTTACCATTCCTATTTCTTTTGTTTTACTCTTGACCATTTAGAGAGAACCGAATTTTAATCACATAGCGATC